>LPNX010398440.1:779580-867830 GCA_001517045.1 Pseudotsuga menziesii
ACCCCGTGCTCTTTAATTTCATCCAAACAAATTTTAGAATTAATGGTCAATTCAAATTAATTCATCAATATAAAAAATGGCAAAATGTATACACGGGTTGCTACATAGGAAAGCCGCACATACACGTTTGATGCGCGAGTTGCTGCATAGGGAAGTTGCGAATGACTCGCGAGCTGTCCCAATGGACAATCGCGCATATTGCGCCATAGCTAAAAGCTTTAAAAATAGGTCAAATTTTTTAAATTTTTATGATGAATTACTGAATCACACTATGTGTTTTTTGTCAGGAAAATATGGTGCTGGAGTGGAGGGAGAGGGAACATGAGATGATGGACCAAGCGGCTCTCCAAAGCCCGCCTACTATCCAAGCATTGCGGAATAGTGGGCTATTCAAGTTTTTCTGCACATCACCCATGCGGGCCAATGTCCGCATATTAGAGTTCTTGGTCAATTATTGGGACCATGACCTGGGGATGTTCAACATCCAAGGTGAGACTTTGGAGCTGACCACACAGGACATCTACTTCATAACCAGATTATCACATCGAGGAGCACCGGTGAACCTGGAGGGCACTGGCAGGGATGGGGACCCCTTGAGTGTCCAGAACTATATCGATGTATTCTGTAGGCCGGGTACTCAAAAGAAGGGCAGCAGCATTCTCATAGCAGATATACAGGATCTTACATTACAGGTATTGGCTAGTACTATAGTTAGACTTTCAGGGTCGTCAGGACTACATCATGCCACCGGGACTCAGATGAGAGTGGCGGTGGACTGCTTTAGAGGCACACTCTTTGATTGGTGTACAGGGATTGCCCCCATCATGAGGAGGCAATTGTCCAACTGTAGGAGGGGGAGACGAAAGAACTTTAGCTATGCTAGTATATTGGTAGCGTTCTTCTTTGAGAGGGTGCCAGTTATGAGTCCTGCGATACCCTTACAGGTTCACCATCCACGGTAGCCGAGGCTGAGCCGGTGGGGAGATATCTTCCTCCGTCAAGGAGGAGGATATGTTGTACATAGCATGTATGGCGATGATT
This sequence comes from Pseudotsuga menziesii, assembly GCA_001517045.1. Lineage (NCBI taxonomy): Eukaryota > Viridiplantae > Streptophyta > Pinopsida > Pinales > Pinaceae > Pseudotsuga > Pseudotsuga menziesii. The sequence continues at coordinate 780,622 of LPNX010398440.1, forward strand.
TCTATTCATGGTGGGAACGACAGGTGCCAGCGTTGGAGCAGTTTCCATACGTTGGGCTAGATTTCCGAGGTGATCCAGACCTAGTCCTCCCTCCAGGAGGAGCATGGGGAGAGATGGGTAAGTCATTTTTTATTTTTTATCATTATCAAAATTTTCTGGATTTTCTAATGATAGGATATATACATATGCACAAGTCTAACCCTACTCATGTGTCAAAATGCAGATATTGGACCAGTCCGCCCAGTAGGGCACCCACGTACCTTCGTACGTCCTGTTGCAGGGGGAGACCCAGGATTGGTCACGGTACTCGAGGCGAAGCTAGGTAGGCTGACCGAGCGAGTACCTACGATACAGATAGAGCATCTCCCTGTAGTTATGCAGGAGTCCGTAGTTGGAGTTCCACCGGCCTGGCTACGTCTTTTCAGACGGCTAGCCAGAGCAGTATGTGTATATAGAGATGCAGTGGAGGCTGCTGAAGTCGAGGAGGCTGAGGAATCTAGGGGGCACAGAGATCACGGGGACCAAGGAGGTCCCAGTGGCCATGGCGGGCAGGCTTAGTTTTAGGCATTTTGATGGATGTTGATCCACTTTTTGTATATTTTGTACATGATGGGATCTACGGATCAGACTTGACCTATCCTATGTATGAACAGATATTTACATATATATATATATTTGAGTTTGGTTGTCAGTTTATTTACAAATGTTTCTTATGTATTTGCTGTATATTTTATGGAATGTGTGTGAGATGCCAGTCCAAAACATAATTAGCATATGCATCAGTTAATGAATTTTGGTTTCTTGGAATGTGATTAAAAGTAATAACTTCAAAATGTCTTTCCAATAAACGTATTTGCATGAACTGATGTAACAATGTAGGATTACGCACCTGGTAAGCTCGATTGAGCTGGGAAACAACCAACTGAGAATCCAAATGGACTTCAAGTTGGGTGATGCCTCTTGACAAAGCATCCCATAGGAGCTCAATGATAGCCCTATACTCGGCAACATTATTGGAAGCAGGACCTAGACAAGCGCCACCTGCGGCAACAAGCTGTCCTGAAGGGGAGTAGATAACCCATGCTGCTGAAGCCAGGTTACAAGTGTGACAGCTGGCGCCATCAGCAAAACCTACATACATCTCGGAAGACATCTGCAACAACCAGCAGATAGTATAAAAAATGAAACTGACAACCTAATGTACATAAAAATACATACATTAATATACAAGAAAAAGTGCTAAGCCTAGGCATAGTACTTCTTCAAGTAGATCCCATTTCTAGGCTCAGGCCGCTTATTCCCATCATAATCCACTAATTCATATGCACCTTTACTCAAAACTTTAGACACAACATAGGGTCCCAACCACATAGCCTTGAATTTTCCTGCCCCCAGGGGTTCTTTATCCTGATCCCGGAGCAAGACAAGTTCCCCCTCAGAGAAAACCCGAGGTTTGATCGTTTTATCATATTGAGATTTAACCCTATTCTTATGAGCCTGATTTGCAGTCAAAGCATCTCTACGTTGCTCATCAAGGTGTTCTAAATGGAGCAACCATTCTTCAAGCTCAGTTGTGTAAGGTAGCACATGAATAGCTATCTGCAAGGATGGGATTTCGCATTCAATCGGCGTAATAGCTTCCACACCGTGAACGAGTTGGAAGGGGGAAAAACCTGTAGCAGTTTTGACATTGGTTCGATAATCCCAAAGAGCAGGATATAACATAATGTGCCAATTTGAACGGGCTGCATCAATAGTACGTTTAAGTATAGTTTTTAAAGTTTTGTTTACAGCCTCAACCTGACCATTTGCTTGCGGATAATAAGGAGAAGAGTGTTCTTGTCGAAATCCGAGCATGGTGGTCAGCTCTGTCATCATGTGATTTTGGAAATGACTGCCATGGTCAGTGACAATCACCTTGGGAATACCAAACCTAGCAATAATCTGATTAAACACGAAGTAAGCTGCCGTTTCCCCATTGTCTTTGAAAGTAGGAATTGCCTCTGCCCATTTTGTGAAATAGTCGACAGCGACAATGATGTATTTGTGCCCCCCAGCCGAGGCTGGGTTGCATGTCATATAATCAATCCCCCACTTCATGAAGGGGCCTACCGAGACAACGGGAAACAAGGGAGCAGGATGCGACCGCATTTTTCTGGTGTAAAGCTGACATGGATGACAACGTTTCACAGCTTCCACACAATCTTTAAAGATGGTGGGCCAGAAATACCTGGCACGTAATATCTTCTGGGCCGTTGCTAACCCAGACAAATGACCCCCACACGCTCCGCTATGGGAATCATTTAGGACAATCTCCGCTTCCTCATGAGTAAGGCAGCGGCGCAAGACAAAATCTACCCCTCTTCGATATAATGTATCTCCTATTATGAGGTAGTTTTTAACATGAAGACGTAACTTGCGTCGGTCTTCCCTAGAATAAGCAGTAGGATACTTCAAAGTCTGGAGATATATAAGAATATCTCCGTACCAAGGATCAAAGGTTGATATAAGGAAGATGTGCTCATCTGGGAATGAGTCATCTTGAATCACTACATCTTCTTCCGTAGGGAATTCTGCTATAAGCTCGGCAAAAACTAAGGACTTTTTGGATTTAGCGGATTGGAAAACCAAGTCAAACTCTTGAAGAATGACTATCCACTTGTTGAATTTTCCCCCAACAATGCGTCGGGATAAAACATATTGGAAAGGGTTTACATCTGCCACTACAGTAGTGGTCCTCAGTAAGATGTAGTGCCGTAACCTTTGTACAGCATAAACAACCGCTAAGGCTAACTTCTCGATGTGGGAGTACTTAAGCTCAGGCCCAACCAGAGCGCGGCTAAGATAATAGACAACATGCTCAATGAGCTTGTCATCCTCCTGAACTAGCACTACCCCAATGGTAGACTCCGATGCGGCCAGATATAATAAAAAATCCCTAGAGTAATTTGGCGGGTGTAATAAAGGAGCCGACAACAATGCTTTCTTTAATGCCTCAAATGCGAGTTGTGCAGTTTCATCCCATACAAATGGGGTGTCCTGTTAAGCAGGTGCATGAAACCTTTTGTGATCTTGGCATAATTAATGATAACACGTCAAAGGAAGTTAGACTTTCCTTGTAGACTCTGAAGTTGCCTAAGTGAATGAGGAGGAGGCAGATTTACAATGGCCTCGACTTTTAACGGATCCACTTGTATGCCCCTACTAGAGACAATGAATCCAAGCAATCTACCTGATTCGACGCAGAAAACACACTTGTGGGGATTCAAGCGAATTTTATAGCACCTGCATCTCTCAAAAATCAGCCGTAAATGATCTGGATGCTGGATCCTCTTGCGAGAATGAGCAGGAAAATCATTAAGGTAGGGCTCGACAATGGCTTTTATATCGTGAAAAGCAAAGTTCATGGCTCATTGAAAGGTTTCCCCTGCATTTCTCAATCCAAAGGGCATTTTTCTATACGCAAATGTACCCCAAGGGCAAATAAAAGAAGTTTTATGCTGGTCTTCCGGTTTGATTTGAATTTGATTATAGCCGGAAAAACCATCCATAAACGAAAATACTTCACTACCCGCACATGCATCTATGATTTGATCAATAAACGGTGTAGGGTAGTTGTCCTTGGGACAGGCTTTGTTAAGGTCTCGAAAGTCCGTACAAACACGAATAGCCCCTTGCTTTTTATCAACAGGGACTGGGTTGGACACCCACTCAGTCAAAGCAACGGGATATATAAAACCTGCTTTCAACAGCTTTTCTACCTCTGCCTTCACAGCCGCCGCTTTACGTGTGTTCACGGGGCGTAATTTTTGCTGAACCGGCTTAGCATCAGGATAGGTTGGGATCTCATGTTGAACAATAGATGGATCAATGCCTGGCATCTCCTCATATGACCAGGAAAAGATATCGCGGAATTCCTTGAAAAGGGCAGTATAAATGGCAATCTCCTCCGGAGAGCAGTTTGCACCTATATAGATATTTTCTACGGCATCTGTCTTTACGGAGATGTTGATTGGTATAGTAGCGTAAATGTTTGCCATATTCCCCTCGGCAAACACTCCTTCCCTAGGTAAAGGATTGACGGGTGTATCAACATCATCCGACAGTCTCACATGAAACTCTTGGTTTTCTATCTTGCTTAGCTCTGGAAGGAAATAAGATCGGTGATGAAGATCCTCACATATCTTATCACGTGAACACATAGCTTCCAAAATAGCTTCATCTGAAGGTAAAACAGTGTCTAAGCAATCTATGGAATGTAAAGAGTTTTCTGCCCATGCAGGCATATAAACTTCTTCCAGATCATCCGAGACTGTAAGAGGATCTGGAATGAGATCTACAGTGGTTTGGGTAATAGCTTGATACGCCACTTCCACTACAGACAAGGGCACTTCCGGTTCCTGAGGGGTTGGGAGGACCCAAGGATCAGTCCTATCGACCACTGAATCAATGGACTTCCCTATAGTAGTAGAACCGAGATAAAGGAATGGATCTGGAATATCGAATGTGCCCATCAATGATGCGTACAGTCCAGCCCCCAAGCTCTGTGCAACAGGTTTGGCCTGATCAACCAATGCCACAGTGGAATCTTTAGACTCTAAGCGGCCTTTACGAGTAAAATAAAGTTGGTCAACAGTGACCAGCTTGCCCTCATGTGGAAATACCACGACACGAAAGACAGCAGATGCAACAACAGACATTGCATAAATCCAATTCCTACCCAGAAGCAAATTGTAGTCCAATGGAGCATCAATCACTTCGACTTCAACAGAGACTACTTTTCCAGCCAACTTAATCTCGAAAGCTGGTAGGATACCATGTGGATGGAAAGAACTTCCATCAAAAGCAGTAAGTAAAGTGGTTGATGGGACCAGCTCTGGGGATCCGAGAGCTTTCCAACAGGCCAGGGACATAACACAAGTAGAGGCTCCCTCATCAACAACCGCTCGTCCAATGGTCTTACCACCATGGACAACATCTATCGATAAATCTACATGATAAGGGAGGCGAATTTTAACATCTGAGAGATTAAATTTTGCTAAGAGACTCGAAGAGTCCATGCTACCTAGAGCTGCTAAGAGGGCATTCCGCTGAGTGGGACAGCTCTGTAGCACCTCCAAAGCTGACATTGCACAAGGAGTCTGGGCCAAGTCCTCAACCACTGAGTAGTTAGAAGCGGCTTGGGCATTTGGGTTATGCAAAGTCTTCTTAAAGATACCTTTGGGTATCTTTGGCATTGTTTCCGCAGGTTTCTCTATACTGAGAGGGTTGGAAGATTCAACTACAACTTTACCCTTCTCATCGGTCTCTTTCTCATAGTTCTTGTTCCTGGTTTGTAACAAAGTTGAGGATCTAACCATGTTGATGTAATTAGGGTCAGGAGCAGTTTGACTGCCCCCTGCTACGGTAGAAGCTGAAGCAGAATTCTGCCCTTGGGGAAATGGATCCTTCAGGACAGCTGGCGGTTGCGTTTGTAACAGCTTCTGAGCTTGTTCCATGAGGGGACAAAGATGAGTAAGATGGTCCCCTTGGCACAAATTACAAGGGAACTTGACTTTCTTCTTTTCCTTTTTTCCCCCATCAGCATTGTTCACGGGCTTTGGCTTGTTTTGATTTTGGTTTCCCTCTCCCTTTTTACCTTTCTTCTTCTTCCCGTCGGGCTGCTGATTGCCCTTCGAAGAGGTTTGTGCAAAAACATTTGCACTTTGGGAGGAGGGGACAGCCTTTGCTGCCTCCACCGTAGACTATTTGACAGACAATTGGTGAAGTTGTTTTGTCAAAGACTCTACAGTGGGAGAGTTTACAGACCCAACCACACCATCGGCATGGGGTCCAGGCTTGGGTTTCTCGGCCTCATGAGAAGGCCTAGGTGCCTCAGGGATGATTTCATATAAAATCCCAGACTGTGAATAAATCAAGTCCAACTGCTGGGCCCTGAGTATGGCTTCTTCCTCACTAGTCACTCCTGATGGTGAGACATCCTTAGATATATAGGGCAATAAAGATTTAAGGAACCATTCTAATAGAAACTCAGAAGGGATGGTAGCTTTGATAAGGCTCTTTCGCCTCCTCCACTCTTGGATATGATCTGAGATGTGGGTTGCCTTGTTTTGTCTAAAGGTGGACAACAAGTCCATTCTGAAGTCGTAACGGACTGGAAGCTGAAAGTGGCTAAGGAAAGTGGTAGCCAAGTCCCAGAAGCTACTAAAAGCAGCAGAAGGCAGCTCAATGTACCATTTTGCTGCAGTTCCTGTCAAGGTCCTCTAGAACAGCCTTAATCTCACTGAATCTTCATTCAATGAGTTGGAAGAACACCATAAGTGGAAGGTGGTGGCATGTGCCCCAGGATCTTCACCAGCCTTACCTTCGAACTTAGGGATGTCCGAGGGCAGTTTGGTGGGAACAGGTGGCCACAGAGGGTCATGCCTCACTGGATCGTTCATCAATTTTGATAAGTCTAGCAAGTTCAAAGTTGCCAGAAAAGGAAGCTTTGGCCTAGCCGGTGTACTAGAGGTACTAGCTTGGGGATTAGAGGGACTTGAGCCCGATCGCCCATAAGTAAAGGTGGGGTTGCCCCCAGACACCGGTTGTGAAGTGGGTAGGTTGCTTTGGAACGGGTTCCATCCGTAAGCCACCGGATTTTGGGTAGGAGGTGCAGTGGAAGTGGTTCGGGCCGTCCCCATAGAAGTTGGGGTCTGAAATATTGGAGCAGGTATCCCTCCACTAAACAAAGAGAAGGGAGAGCTCATGTATGGGACCAAAATAGGGGTTTGGTAGCTTTTCCCGTAAGAGGTGTTGCTACCAAACTGCACTCCTACATATGAAGAGGTGGACCTACGTATGGACTGGATGGGGGTATGTGCCCCCCATTCCAAGGGAATCCTTGGACAAAAGCCGAGAATCCCACCGGACCACTGTGGGTAGTGTAAGGGAAGGAAGAAGGAATTGTAGGCATACTAGGAATCCCAGTAGCCATATCACCAGACATACTTCCTATGTTCGAGTAAACCGGTGGTTGGACCACCCGGCTTGCTGGAGTTAAGGGTGTGGAAGGTAAACTAGATCTAGGGGTACTAACCGGGGGAGGTAGTACCCCTTCAACTGGAAGGGTTGAGGTGAAAACAAATGAACTTTCTCCCTCAGAAGACATAGCTCTACCTACAGGTACACCTAGCACTGGTGAACTAAAAGGCCTAACCTGCATGACCACTGGATCGTTCAAATCAGTCAAGGGGGTATTATAATTTCTTGCAAACTCGTCAGCTTGCAATTATTCTACCTCGACTGTATCAAAGTCAAAGCGGTTAGCTATTAATTCCGGTTCACCAAAAACCTCACTTACTCCTACTGGTTCAAAAGAACCACCTGTGCTTAATCTCCGCCTTTGGGGTAAAGGTGGAGGTTCTAGTGGTGAGAGAGGAGGAAGGTTTCGCAACCTTCTTGACCTTCTAACAAGTTGGTCCTCCAGAATTAAGAATTTAAAAAATCACACCCTAAGGCCAACTAAACACAAGCATATCCATAGAGCACACACTAAAAATATCCTAGAGTCTCAAGCAATCAAAACAGGCTATAAAGATATGCTTTCCCGAAGAAAGCTGATGAACAGTTACTTGGCGTCCTTGAGGGGTTCTTAGGCACAAGCGGAGGAATCATCCAACCGCCCTCCTACACTTTCCACAAGGGTTACCTTCCAAGTCCGTTCAAGGTGAACCAGAAATAACCTTCCGGTTTACCTAGGTATGAGCCCTAAAAAGACAAGAGACTAAGGCTACCTTGACAATACCTACTGTCTGGGGGGGACAGTCGCAAGCCGAACTCGTATGCATGGGCAGGGTAGCTGAGCCCGAAACTCTGTCTAGGCCAGAATCCCCAGATGCATAAAAGTCCTGGGTTATGTTTTGACAAGGATTCGGGGGGTTATCCCCTCTGTCCAAGCCTCCACGCGGCCTAGTGCTTAACTCCCGTTTGAGAGGAGCTTCCCAGATACAGCGGTAGAACCAAGGATTTACCTAATGAATGGTCCACTACGTCTGAGGTTATAATTTGTGGGAATTTTACACTCCCTAGCCCACAAATCTAGCCTAAGCTAGTAGGTGAAAGGCCCTAAAAATAAAAACTTACTAATAAATTTTAAATTTATGCGTTAATTTTAAGGGCTGTTCTTTACTCAAAGGAAGTGGAAGTGATGGACTGTATGGTGTTTTGACTCAGCAGAAAATAAATGAAAGTAAAAGTGCATTTAAAGCAAACTAACACTATAAAATAAACTTCTTTTCATTTTTTCAGATATGTATTGATGAATTAACAGCACTTAATAAGAGAAAACTAGCCTATGTTTTTGTATTTTTCTGAGATAATATTTTTTAAACTGAAACAAACACTACTTTATGCAAAATTTACAATGCAAAAGATTAACTATGTTTTGTTTTTCACTTTAAAAAATGCTCAAGAAAAGTACTATGCATCTACAATGCACTGCTTGAGTGAACTTGACAATTATGGACTGTATAAAAAACACAAACTGAAACTAACAGGCAAACAGAACCTAAAAACCAGCAAGAAAAGCAGGCGAGGACCTCAACTTGGGTGCAAACAATGACCAAGAGATCACTGCAGACTTTTAAACAGGCAAGTGAAAACCAATAACTGATAGACAGCAGACTGGATAGATAGATTCTAAGACCCTGATCACTGATCTAGACTCAGGCACTCAAACCAACAACCCAAACAGGCCAGAAAGTTTCAAGATGCATACAGTAAATAAAACAAGTAAAGAGAACCCAAGGGCTTCGAAAAGCACTAAGATGTGATCACCTGGTACACTCAGACAACTCTGCAACACTCTTAAAGAAATTCTTAACAGAAAACATGACTTATAATAGGCCAAAGAACAAGCAAACTTTGACACAAAAATCACAGTTTTCAGGAGTATACGCAACTGTGTAGTAGTGCAGGTCGCGAATGATGCGCGACTGTACAGTGGACAAACCCGCGTATGAGACTCAGTATTTGCGACTTTCCAGTGGGACAACCCGCGAATGGGTATAAAAAGAATTCTCAAAAACAGAGAAATACCCAAGACTTTCAAATGCTACAGTAAGTAAGAAAGCAGGACAAAAAATCACAAACAAAACTTCGAGCAATGACTGGTCAAGACAACAGAAAAAGACCTAAAGCAGACTTGGCTTCCCCAGCGGAGTCGCCAGTTCTGTTGTACAGGATAATTCACCTAATAACCTAGGTCTGGGGGGTTACCAACATACTCATAACTTGCATATAGTTTGACTCTAAAAGCACAGAATAGGAAATAGGAAAGTAGAAGGACTTACTTGTATTAAATGAAGGTTGATCCTTGCTATCTTCTCCCTCTCTGATCCACTTCCAAAGTCTCCAGGATAGTTCCTCCTTCACCTGTTAATAAACACTCTTCCAGATACAAAGTAATTCATATATATAGATGCAGGTTAGGCAAATCATATATCATATTGAAATGTAAACATTTACCAATCCACAAGATATGAAACACATATGGAAGAAGTAATATCTTTATTAACAATAATAGAAAGAGTTTAGGTTACAACCCAATGTCTGAACAAGGACTCCTCTGTCACCAAAGGACTCTGAGTTTCTCTGCTCCAAATATTTCTGTAGACAATCCACCAGCATAACTTTGCTCTCCAAGTATGACTATCAAACCCCCTCCCCAAGGCCTCTATTTATATGGGGGAAATGAGGCAGTTCTTGAAGGTTGGGGAGGTTATAGCAGTTAATGGGATTAAGGTAAATAAGTAAACTAATCTCCCATTAACTCATGTTTTTAAATATTAATTTTGAGGAAACCATACGCGGGTCTATAGTAGAGCAACCCGCGTATGATACGCGATTCTATACAAGTGCAACCCGCGTATACAAGTATGCGCGATCTGCTGAACATGATACTCACGTATGATGCGCGAGATGCCAATAGATATAGTCGCGAATGCTACTCAAAATCTCAAAATGGCAAAGTAATCAGCTGGGCATATAGGCAATGTATTTCATCATCAACCAAGGTATAATGAAACTAGGCAAACCTCAATCCATAAGTGTCCTTTTGTGTGCCGACCTAAGGGATGTCAGCACTCGGACGGAGAGGTGCCAATCAGGTGTATAACAGGTAGGTGGTTCAAGGTACCACACAGGATCTCCCAGTGTGAAATCCTGTAGATTGCGGGTTTCCAAGACAAACTTACTAATGGTATTGGATGGTAGGAAAAGGAAAGAGAAAAGGAAAAGGAAAAGGATCATGTTGATTGGGAATGAAGCCCTTTGTTTCCCTGGTAACTGAGGTTGAGGTTGCGACTGAGGTTGTGGCTGTGGCTAGGGAAATAATGGAAGAGATAGGTCTGATGGACCGTCGGTGATGGTGGAGATAAGTGGGTCAGTTGAACTGGACATGGTGTATGAAGAAGGCGGTGGGGGGTGCACTTCTTCGATTAAGGTGATTTCAGACTCAAGGGAATGTTGACAGAGTTCAGCTAGAGCCATTCGAAATTCAGGCAGGTCTTGGCAATGGTGAGAGTAATGTCCATACAAACCACAAAGGGTGCAAGCATGGTTTGTTCTCAATGCCTTGTTCCTGACTATTGGTGCGGTTGGGAGTTCAACCACAGGGATGTTTTTGTTTGTATCCATGGCATCCAAATATGCACGGATCATTTGGATTTTAGGGCAATTCTGAGTTGGGTGGACCTGTTGCTCGTAGACGACACAAGGCGGGAATTGTCGCAGTTTTGTAGTGGCTTTGGTATTCTTGCCTCTAGCCCTTTTCGGGTGGGGCAGTGTGAGTGCGGTGGTTGGATTTTGCGGACTGGGTGGAGGGTGAGAATTGACCGCAATGGGTTGCACCAGGGTTAAAACAACCTGGGGCATTGTTGGTTGAGTCGGTGGATCAAGATACCATACTGAAATTCCCAATGTAAAGTTGGGTAGGCTTAAAGTGGCCATTATCGGCTTTCTCATGACACCAGGCGGGGGAAAGAGGAAAGGAATTGTATGGACTGGACATGAGCCCAGATAAATCCCTGACGATTGCATGTGGGGATGCAGTTGTGGCTGCTGCTACGCCAAATGTTGCTGCTGCGGGTGATGTTGCGGCTGCTGTTGGTGTTGCGACTGCGGACGATGTTGTGGTTGTGGTTGGGGCTACAGCTGCGGTGCTGGATGAGACCATGCACAAGTCCGCAGTCTCATTTTTTGTCGGTGGCAGTGACACTGAGGGGAAAGGAGTCGTCATGGTGGGATCGACAAACAACCCAGGGCCCACATTCAACAATGGGTAGGTTGGTGTGTTGTCAACCATAGTGTTGATTGCAGGGATGACATTAGCGTGTGTAGTCGTCCCTTGTGTCTCAATAGTGGTGATGGTAGGGATAACATTGGCAGGTGCCGTTAATCCTTGCGGATCATGATAAGTGAGCTGATCAACCATCACAATCTTCCCTTCGTGGGGGAACATTATGAGACAGAAGACAGTTGATGCAACTGCTCTCATGGCATACATATAACTCCTTCCAAGGAGAAGGTTATAATCCAGTTGAGCATTGACGACCTCTATGTCGATCAACACTGTCTTCCTGGCTAATGTGATGGGGAAATGAGGGAGGATTCCTTGGGATCTAGTGGGATGTCCATCATAAGGCCGCAGAGTTGTGGAGGATGGTTATAGAATTGGTGATCCCAATTTTTGCCAAACCAGGGTGGACATAACACACGTGGATGCCTCCTCATCCACTATGCACCGTTGCACAACCAGGTTCCGGATAGATACCGAGATTTGGAAAGCGATGGTGGATGGCATGCGTGGTTCTCTATTCTCAGTGTCGAATGTGATCAACTTGGATTCAGAGGGGTCTATTTCCCCAAGGGAGGCTAGTAAGGCTTTCCACTGCATTGGGCACGTTTTAAGTACCTAAAGAGTGGACATGGCGGTTGGTGTTTGGGCCAAATCATCCACAATGCTATAGCTGACTGCAGCTCTATCCGTGGTGTTATTAGCAATCCTGCGTACGGAGGGGCACAGGAATGGGGGTAACTGAAGAGGTAGGTTGACTGTTTTGGACGTTGATGCCACTGATGTGTCAGCCGGTTCGGTGGTGGTACCGTACTGATTTCGTCTGGTTTGCATGTTGACCTCTTCAGTCATCATGGCTAGCAGGTAGTAAACACCTATTTCAACTATGGGAGGTGCCCCCAAAGCATTGGGATATGGTTGGGGAGGGGGTGCGGTTGCCACCAACCCTTGGACTGTTAGTGGGTTTTGAAGCACCATAGGAGGAGGTCCTTGTGGTGCTGGGTTGGGTTGGACATTTTTGTTGTGTGAACACTTGTCCCAACGAAGCAGGTGGAGCAGGGGCGGGGGCTTGAACCGCTTGCACTAGCGGTGCATAGTATATTTGAGTTAGAGGTGGTGCCACAAATGTGAGCATTTTCCCCACATACTGCTGTGTTGGCCAAGCCATGGCTTGAGCTTGCTGCAGTGGTGCAGGTTGTGCATAGGAAGTTGTTGCTCCGGACTGGGACATCATTCTAGCGTAGTCTGGAGCTTGGTTTTGGTAAGCAACATTAGCAATGTTGCTTGGTTGTGATGGAACTGCAGGTGGTGTCGGTCAGTGTTGTGGCTGTTGGGAGACCGATCCTATGATGCCATCTGCAGCATGGGATGCCCCCGGTGCGTTGTGGTAAGAGGTGCCTATGCGAGGAGCATCTGGGATGACGGTATACATGTATCCAGACTGAGCATAGATGAGGTCAAGTTGTTAAGCTTTCAGTATGGCCTCTTCTTTGGATTAGGGACATTCGGATGCAACGTCCTTTGCTATGGGTGGGAGCAAGGTCTTAAGGAACCAATCCAAGAAGATCTTGTTGTCAAGTTGTATTTTACATAGGTTATGGCGCCACCGCCACTCATGGATATGGTTAATTATATGAGTGGTAGTGTTTTGACAGTAGGATAACAAGATGTCCACCCCCTTGTCATATCTGACGGGGATTTGGAAATACTGTAGGAACATGAAAGCTATGGAATTGAAATTAGGGTACTTGGCTTGTGGCAGCTCAATGTACCATTTGGCCGTAGCGCCTGTAAGGGTGCGTTGGAATAGCCTCAGCCTAATGGAATCATCTACAATGCTGCTGGATGAGTACCATAAATGGAATGTCCTCAAAGACTGCAGAATGGATTGAACTTAGTGTAAATTGATAAATTTTAAGGATCTCTCAGCGTCATGAACTGAGTTGGGTTGATTACTTGGTATGGTGTATTTGTTTTCTGCCTTTCTGGTATTTGGTAGCTACAAATGGTTTATGACTTCATCATATTGTGGTGGAGTTCATGTCATTATGTATGCAAGCATTGAGTAATCAGAAATTTGTAAACAAATACAGTTTTTAACCTTGAATGTTTATGGCCTAACTCGATGACTACCTCACACTGATATTCCTCTTTAACCAAGAGAAGGTGTTGGGCTCTCAACACAATGGGACTAAACCCATCCGTAGATCCACAAGTCACCTCCCGGATGCAAGGTTAGTCAACAGGGAGGACGCTTAGCACCGTGAGAATCCCTCCTTCTCTACCCCCTCTACCTTCCAGGTCATCCGGTTTTAATGGTTTAGAAAAATATTCAATGAAGGGCCTAGGTCTATACGAGCTTACCCTTCGTCGTATCCCAAAATACCCCAGAGGGTGATGATTGGGTAGAGGAGGAAGGGTAAGCAAGACAGTTAGTTTTAGGTTGATTTTATTTAAGCTACATTCATTTAATTAAGCCATTAAAATTTACTTTGAATTTACACTTTGTTTGTTGATGCAATTACAGGAAATTAAAACAACGACTGAAATTAAACTAGTATGCTGGACAGAGGTAGCTGAGCCGCATTGACAGTCCCTATTAAATTGAAATTTAACCCCTATTAAACTGAAATTGAACCTCTGATTGACAAACCGCACATTTCTGATCAAATTTGGCGAGGGGGTTGCAAAAAAATTTCAGAAACAAGTGAGGGGGTCGCACAAATTTCACAGACAGTCGCGTTCTATGTTTCTGAGTGAAATCGCACCTTTTGGGAGATTAAGTGCACCTAAGGTGCGCCTGTTAGGCCATTAAATGCGCCCTCATCCCCTGTTCAGGCCCGATAAGTGTGACCTGCCCCAGATTTAGGGTTTTTCTGATCCTGAGTCAGATCCGGCCAACAGTAACCTGTATTGTGGCCAAACTGACTCGGATTTGCCTAGCAGAGGAATTCTCTATTACAATCATAGAGAATGCTATTACAATGTTGGATGAGACCATGCACAAGTCCGCAGTCTCATTTTGTGTCAGTGGCGGTGACACTGAGGGGAAAGGAGTCGTCATGGTGGGATCGACAAATAACCCAGGGCCCACATTCAACAATGGGTAGGTTGATGTGTTGTCAACCATAATGTTGATTGCAGGGATGACATTAGCGTGTGTAGTCATCCCTTGTGGCTCAATAGTGGTGATGGTAGGGATAACGTTGGCAGGTGCCGTTAATCCTTGCGGATCATGATAAGTGAGATGATCAACCGTCATAATCTTCCCTTTGTGGGGGAACATTATGAGACGGAAGACAGTTGATGCAACTGCTCTCATGGCATACATATAACTCCTTCCAAGGAGAAGTTTATAATCCAGTTGAGCATTGACGACCTCTATGTCGATCAACACTGTCTTCCTGGCTAATGTGATGGGGACATGGGGGAGGATTCCTTGGGCCTTAGTGGGATGTCCATCATAAGGCCGTAGAGTTGTGGAGGATGGTTATATAATTGGTGATCCCAATTTTTGCCAAACTAGGGTGGACATAACACACATGGATGCCCCCTCATCCACTATGCAGCGTTGCACAACCAGGTTCCGGATAGATACCGGGATTTGGAAGGTGATGGTGGATGGCATGCGTGGTTCTCTGTTCTCCGTGTCGAATGTGATCAACTTGGATTCAGAGGGGTCTACTGCCCCAAGGGAGGCTAGTAAGGATTTCCACTGCATTGGGCACGTTTTAAGTACCTAAAGAGTGGACATGGCGGTTGGAGTTTGGGCCAAATCATCCACAATGCTATAGCTGACTGCAGCTCTATCTGTGGCGTTATTAGCAATCCTGCGTACGGAGGGGCACATGAATGGGGGTAACTGAAGAGGTAGGTTGATTGTTTTGGATGTTGATGCCACTGATGTGTCAGCTGGTTCGGTGGTGGTACCGTACTAATTCCGTCTGGTTTGCATGTTGACCTCTTCAGTCGTCATGGCTAGCAGGTGGTAAACACCTATTTCGACTATGGGAGGTGCCCCCAGAGCATTGGGATTTGGTTGGGGAGGGGGTGCGGTTGCCACCAACCCTTGGACTGGTAGTGGGTTTTGAAGCACCATAGGAGGAGGTCCTTGTGGTGCTGGGTTGGGTTGGGCTTGATTTGCAACGTTGGCGGCTTGTTGAACCTAGTTCTGAATGGCCTACTTAGCTCGACCCATGAGGGGACACTCGAATGTGTACTGCCCATAAACATCACAGAGTGTGCACAGTTGGTTTGTGTGCAATGGGGCATTGTGTCTTGGTGCGTTTGGTTGTGGGGGGTTTTGAGCTAGCCGGTTTTTCGTGGCATTGTTGGGAGGGTTCGATTGTTGACCGCCTCCCTGCGGTTGGTTATTGGCTTGGTTCTGAGGATGATTATTTCTAGCTTGCCCTTATTGGTTGTTGGGGGCAGGCTGGTTGGGACATTTTTGTTGTGCGAACACTTGTCCCAACGAAGCGGGTGGAGCAGGGGCGGGGGCTTGAATCGCTTGCACTAGTAGTGCATAGTATATTTGAGTGGGAGGTGGTGCCACAAATGCGAGCATTTGCCCCACATACTGCTGTGTTGGCCAAGCCATGGCTTGAGCTTGCTGCAGTGGTGCAGGTTGTGCATAGGAAGTTGTTGCTCCGGACTGGGACATCATTCTAGCGTAGTCTGGAGCTTGGTTTTGGTAAGCAACATTAGCAATGTTGCTTGGTTGTGATGGAACTGCAGGTGGTGTCGGTCAGTGTTGTGGCTGTTGGGAGACCGATCCTATGATGCCATCTGCAGCATGGGATGCCCTCGGTGCGTTGTGGTAAGAGGTGCCTACGTGAGGAGCGTCTGGGATGACGGTATACAGGTATCTAGACTGAGCATAGATGAGGTCAAGTTGTTGAGCTTTCAGTATGGCCTCTTCTTTGGATTAGGGACGTTCGGATGCAACGTCGTTTGCTATGGGTGGGAGCAAGGTCTTAAGGAACCAATCCAAGAAGATCTTGTCGTCAAGTTGTATTTTACATAGGCTATGGCGCCGCTGCCACTCATGGATATGGTCAATTATATGAGTGGCAGTCTTTTGACAGCAGAATAACAGGATGTCCACCCCCTTGTCATATCTGACGGGGAGTTGGAAATATTGTAGGAACATGAAAGCTAGGGAATTGAAATTAGGGTACTTGGCTTGTGGCAGCTCAATGTACCATTTGGCCGTAGCACGTGTAAGGGTGCGTTGGAATAGCCTCAGCCTAATGGAATTGTCTACAATGCTGCTGGATGAGTACCATAGATGGAATGTCATAATATGGTTTTGGGGACATTCCCCTGCCTTGCCTTCAAACTTGGGGATGTCTGATGGCAGCTTAGTTGGCATGGGTGGCCAGAAATCTTGGTGGCGGATGGGGTCGTTTGTTCACCAAGCCAAATCAGGTAGGTTAAGACGAGCCATGAATGGCATATTTGACCCCAGGTTGATATGGGATGGAGCTGCGATGGTGGTGGGATTTGTAGGTGTATAATGCATCTGCACATCTGGGGGAACTTGCGGTGCCACCATTGTGGATGGGCCAATGCCCCCAAGTGTTGTGGGGGGCACAGTATGGGTGGCTGGGACATTTACCCTATGTATGATAGTAGGGGAAATGTAAGTGGACGGTCCACTGCCCCCCTGTGTGGTAGGAGGGGCAGTGTGTGTGGAAGGGCCACTGCCCCCATGTGTTGCAAGTGGGCTAGCTTTGCTGGTCACTATAGGTGGTAGCAGCTGACTGATGATAGTTTGCATGACTGTGCTTGGGCCACCTGCAAGGTTATTGGTGATAGGTTATGGTGTGGACATGGGTCCACTTGCTATGGTTATGCCGAAAAATGGATCCGGGTTGGCACCAGCCATGGGGCTTGATGGTGCAGTATGGAGGTCTAGTTCAAACTAATATGGGTTTGAATTTGAATTAGAGGCTGTGTGGCCTTCTGATGGTGTGGGATATTGCTGAGAATGGTTTCGACGGTGCTGGTTGAGTGTTCCGAATTTTGGTGGTTCGCCACTTAGGCGTGAGGAAGAGCGTGAGGGATCAATTGTGTTAAATGTTTATCAAACTGATGGGAATGATGTTTGGACCCCGGTTTCAGTGGCTTCCTATTGGCTGTAGGTGGTCACTCGGCCACTGAGACTAGCAGCAGACAACGCTTGGATTTTTTCTCACAGGTGTTTCTACTCAATTAGAAGGGGTCGTTGCCCATTTCGCTTGGCAAGTCCTCTCAACGGCCAGCTACTTTAGGGTTCCTATGGCACTGCTCACAATGAGTTTCTGGGCAGAGCCCAAGTACTTCCCACAGTTGAAGCAGTCAGGGACTTATGTCCTCAAAGACTGCAGAATGGATTGAACTTAGTGTAAATTGATAAATTTTAAGGCTCTCTCAGTGTCACGAACTGAGTTGGGTTGATTACTTGGTATGGTGTATTTGTTTTTCTGCCTTTCTGGTATTTGGTAGCTACAAATGGTTTATGAATTCATCATATTGTGGTAGAGTTCATGTCATTATGTATGCAAGCATTTAATCAGAAATTTGTAAACAAATATAGTTTTTAACCTTGAATGTTTATGGCCTAACTCGATGACTACCTCACACTGATATTCCTCTTTAACCAAGAGAAGGTGTTGGGCTCTCAACACAATGGGACTAAACCCATCCGTAGATCCAAAAGTCACCTCCCAGATGCAAGTTTGGTCAACAAGTAGGACGCTTAGCACTGTGAGAATCCCTCCTTCTCTACCCCCTCTACCTTCCAGGTCATCTGGTTTTAATGGTTTAGAAAAATATTCAATGAAGGGCCTAGGTCTATACGAGCTTACCCTTCGTCGTATCCCAAAATACCCCAAAGGGTGATGACTGGGTAGAGGAGGAAGGGTAAGCAAGACAGTTAGTTTTAGGTTGATTTTATTTAAGCTAAATTCATTTAATTAAGCCATTAAAATTTACTTTGAATTTACACTTTGTTTGTTGATGCAATTCTAGGAAATTAAAACAACAACTGAAATTAAACTAGTATGCTGGACAGAGGTAGCTGAGCCGCATTGACAGTCCCTATTAAATTGAAATTTAACCCCTATTAAACTGAAATTGAACCTCTGATTGACAAAGCGCACATTTCTGATCAAATTTGGCGAGGGGGTTGCAAAAAATTTTCAGAAACAGGTGAGGGGGTTGCAAAAAATTTTCAGAAACAGGTGAGAGGGTCGCACAGATTTCACAGATAGTCGCGTTCTGTGTTTTTGAGTGAAATCGCACCTTTCGGGAGATTAAGTGCACCTTGAGTGTGCCTGTTAGGCCATTAAATGTGCCCTCATCCCCTGTTCAGGCCCGATAAGTGTGACCTGCCCCGGATTTGGGGTTTTTCTGATCCTGAGTCATATCCGGCCGATAGTAACCTGTATTGTGGCCAAACTGATTCGGATTTGCCTAGCAGAGGCTTCGGCAACACTAATAACTGGAAATAAACTAGTTCTAAATTGAATTTGAAATGAAATTTTAAAAACTAGGGCAAAAATTAAAAAAACTTGAAATTTTAAAAATCTAGACCAGGGATCCTGTGGGATCGACCCGGTATGGTTGCCAGTTTTGTAGCAGGGATTTCTCCTTGCTACAGGGGCAGGAATGGATTCCTTATATATATAGGATAGAAGGGTAGGTTTCTTCGTGTGAAAATGCTGAAAAGAAAGCGGAAATAAAACTAGACAGAAATAAAAGCAAAGATGGAAGAGAAATATGGAGAACCCCTCTGCAAACAAAGGTTAGGGTTCCGCTTCCAATAACCTGCAAACAATCATTAAGCTACAGTAAACCGAAATACCTGCAAAACAAGTTAGGAAATAAACCTGCAAATGAAACCATGGATTAGAAAGCAAAGAAAAAACTAAGCAAATACAACAAATAACAAGCTATACCTTCTCTTTGGGTGGAATGGGCCACCATGCCATAGCTTGAAGAAGCACCTCTCTTGGATGGGGGAGCTATGGCTCAATGGAGATGGAGGAGAGGGAGTGTGGGTGGCTTGAGAGACAAAGGGTCTTAAGGCATCCACAGGTAGCATAACAGTATGCAAGGGAGAAGTGTTTTGAGAGTGACCCCCCACCCTCCTTTTATAGCTTTTTTGGGGTTTTAGGGTTTTAAGCCCTTGGTTTGGGCTTTAGCCCCTTTTTTGGGCTTTTAGCCCCTTTCACCCTAATTTTAGCTCCTTTTAGGGTTTTAGCCCCTTTTTGGGGGATTTAGCTCCTAGGAGAGTATTTTAGGCTCATTTTTGGGGTTTTTAAGCCCTTTTCTTCATCCTTAAGCATTTTTTAGGGTGTGGGGGTCTAATGGAGGGTCGTGAAGTGGTGTCCTTGGGTGGTGTAGGTCATGGAGAGCTTAGTGAGGCATTTTTTGAGTTAATAGAGACTCCCCTCAATTTATGTTGTAAATGCTAATATATAATATATGTATGGTAAAACAAATGTATAATTTTGACTTTATTTAATAAAATTATACAATTGGCTTCGACAGTGGCCCAACGCCGAAGAGATGGGGAATAGGTGAACCATGGAAATTTAAGGGTGTTGTAGATGACCTAGGGGGTTATATTATAACCCTGTTACATCTTGAGTACCTTAAGGAAAACCCTTTGTCCTAAGTTTAAGTTATAACTTATGTTCTAATGCCAAAACATGTTTTATTTGCTAAGTGTATTTAGTGGATGTTTAGGTGCTGATTAATTTGTGTCTTTGACACATTGCACATGATGGGGAATAGTTCCCATGCAAAGTGGTCACAATGATGTGATGAGTGGGAAGTGGAAAAAAGTGGTGCACAGAATCTGGAAGTGGGTGGTCGGGAACGAGTTCATGAAGCCAAGACAAAAGTGAAGGAGGACGAATCCAAGTAGATTGTGGGGGGCCTAATTCTGCATGGAGGTGAACCTAAGACTCTTAAACCACATTTCTCCTTTGAAATGGATTAAAGTGCCATTTCCAACCATATTTTGATTTGTAATTGATAATTGTTTTGTGGTCATGGAAGTGTTAGATTATACATGAATTGTCCTGGTGCATTTCCTGAGCACTCAACAATAGTGATGAGTTTTCACTCTTGTGAAAATGGAAATAATCTAGAGTGATAAGTGTATTGTTTTTCATGGACTTGGATGTCTCCTGCATGTTTCCTGTATTTATGTGTATTTGTTTAGTTTCTTTTGAATTGTGAGGAAGAGTTCAATGTTTTCTTGTCGTAAGATGAACTGTGGTTAATGGGGAAGAGTCTTATGATGAATTCACAAGTTCCATCTCGGGGGGTTGTCTCTAGGTAATGAAATAATATAGGCCAAGAAGATACCTATGGTTGGGTGGAGTGTGGAATCCATGAGGCTAGTTTCCAGTTTGTTTGGAATTTAGATAAGTTCCTTAAATCATATTGAATGAGAAACTAGTTATATATCTTGGGTTTTGTGTGAGAGAAATAAATATGTGATTGATGTTCATGATAAATGCATGTGTATGTTAAGTTGTTGAATAACTTAATGAATTAAAAAGGAAACTTGTTAATCTTAATTGTACCTTGTAACTATCCATATTGCAAGTGATTGAATGCTTGTTTCTTTGGTTGGACATTGGATGCTTAACCAATGGTTTACAAAGGATGTTACTAGGTTATGTTTAAATGATTTGAACTGTAACTAGATGTTAGTAGGGAATATAACATGTCCCAATTAACATTAATGAATTCAACATAAAGGGATGTGTACTTGTGTTTTCTAATTTTAGTTTCTTAGTCAGATATGTTTGAATTATTAATCGAGTTTTTTTAGAGCTGTTTGTTGGGTCTTAATTCCTTCCTCCGGGGTATTTTAGGAAAAATGAGTTGTTTCCTTAAGTTAAGCTTGAAAATATCTTGCAACTATTGAAATTTTTTTAGCCATTTAAGGAATTATTTCCTAGTGTTTACAAGTTTGTGAATTGTTCATAGTTTATGAATGTTTTTGGATGAATTTCTTAGTTTAATTACAGTTTGTTTCAGCTTAATGGGATGAGGTTTGAGCTTGAAATCCTCTATGAATTTCCATAAATAAACTTAGGTTAAGTAGTTCATGTTTTCCAAGTAAATTGAATTAAGAAATCCTTAACTCTATATGCGTTTTGGCAATTTTACCATAGTGGTTTCTCTTTAGTTTTTTGTTCAACCTTCACTATTCCTTGGTGCCAAATCATGAGTTGTACACGTGCCAAGTTTGTCATCCAAGGTTCAATTCCAAGTCATGGAAAAAATCCTTGTTTTTTTTTTACTTGTTTCATGCCTAAGTCGTTTTTATGGAAAAATGACTAAGTGTTCCTTTGGAAGATCAGAGTGATCATGACCTTTGATCATCGTTTCGATGTAATCANTTTTTACTTGTTTCATGCCTAAGTCGTTTTTATGGAAAAATGACTAAGTGTTCCTTTGGAAGATCAGAGTGATCATGACCTTTGATCATCGTTTCGATGTAATCATGACCATTGACGAGTCTATTTCAACTACCAATTTTTGACATGCCAAGGTCGAAAATCAGAAGTCGTAGTGTTCATTGTTTTGTTTGTCAAGTTCGTGTTGACTATTGAATTTCAACATGTTGACGTTGAAAATCAGAAGTTAAGAATCTCTCTTTGAAAGTTTGATTATCGGTGTCGACTCCCAACTATTGACGTTGGAAGTCAAAAGCTAGGAGGGTTGGATGTGTTTTCATGGTTTGTATGTTGAATCCCAAATACCGATGTCGGAAGTTGGGAGATGTGGTTGCATTTTTTCTTTGGAAGTTCCAACTCCTTATTGCTGATGTCGAAAGTCAAAATTCGGGAGGGAATGTTATGTTTCTTGCTTTTGAATGCCGACTTACGAATGCCAATGCTGGAAGTCAAAAGTCGAGAGGGTTGAATGTATTTTCTTGGTTGGTGTTCCAAATCCTGACTACCGATGTTGGAATGCAGAAGTCAGGAGTTGTTGTTGACTGCTAATTGTCGATGTCGAAGGTAGAAAGTTGGAAGGGAATGTTATGTTTCTGTTTTTTGAGTGTTGACTACCGACGTCAGAAGTCAGAACTCAAAAGGGTTGGTTTGTTTTATTGTTTTGGTGTGTCAAGTCCCAACTGTCGATGTTGGAATTCGAAAGTAGAGAGGGTAAGTTCTTTTGTTAGGTTTGAAGTGCTGACTCCTGACTGCTAATGTGCACAAAGTTGGAGTCAGCATGAAAAAAATAGAATCGATAGTTGGATCGAAAAGATAATTTTTGATGTTATTGGTTCTTATTTTAGAGATATTTAACACTGTTTAATGTTTAATTAATAGTTTTAATCAGTGATTAAAGTATTTTTTAATCTTGTTAAGATTTTTTTAATTCTACGCTTCCACATGTGTTAAAGCTGGTTAATTAACTTTTGAATTATTTTTAAAATGATTAATTGAATGAATTAATCATGTTTAGAATCATGTTAATACTTGATCAACCATATTATTCAGTGATTAATCATTGGCATGTGCGTTGTTTTCTTAACTATTTGGCCTATTTAATGACTAAATGGAAAATTCTAATTGGTTTATTCTATGCTTTCGCTTTGATTGAGTATGTGGTGGCTCATGGTGAATTTTTTATTTTAATTCGATTAAAATTTTTAAGAAATTTTGGAGCTCGTGTGTTGCTCAGTGAATGTTTTTGGCCACTGATGGTTGTTCATGTCATTGTGTATCATCGAGGTGTGTTACAGTTGTTAGATGGTCATTTATTTAGTCATTGATTGCTATTAATTGGTCATTTATTTAGTCATTTATTATTGTTAACTAGTAATTTATTTAGCCATTGATTTTTGTTAACTGGTCATTTATTTAGTCATTGATTGTTGTTAACTGGTCATTTATTTAGTCATTGGTTTCTATTAACTAGTGATTTATTTAGTCATTTATTGTTGTTAATTGGTCATTTAATTAGTCATTGATTTATGTATATAGGGCATGAAGGAATTGAACCACCAACCTCCTACATGTAAGCCAAGTTCTCTTCAATTGAGCTAGCACCCTTAAATACAATCAAAATTCACACTATAAATAACATCTATTTTCACTAGCGCATTTGCACTAAGTTATGATAATTCCAACAACATTCTAAACAATAATGGAGGTATGCATTAACCCACTCCTTAATAACTTGTACACACATACATACATACATAATCACCTTCTACATATGTACATATTTTGATGTAATTGATCAAAATAAGGAATTACATAGAGAAAAGTGGGGTTAATTCACTTCTACTGTGCCTAACATTATATAAGTGTGCCCATGGAAACAAAGGGAAATTTCAAGTGCATGTAGAACCCAACAAATAAATACTTGCACTTGAAAATTTAGAGACTGATGATCCTAGTAACTATAAAGTATGATTGAATAATAATGGGGAAAATTTAAAAGAGAAAATACCAAATGCGTAGAGAATAAGATTCTTTCCCTAGGAATCCCCAAAACATGGGTATCACATTCCCTCTATGATCAATGTCCCCTAAATCCATGACAAACATCTCAGTTATTTTGGCCAAGTTTTGGGTATGACAAGGTACGAGGGTACATGAATCTGGTATGGGTATGAATACCCTACCCCTAGGTATGGGTGCCCATGATACTTGTATTTTTAGCAAGTGGGAGTTAGAAATCATGAGGTAGAGGATCTATGGGTTTCTAATATGAAGCTAAATTTTGCAATTTTCACGAGATGCAAGGGTTCAAATTGAAGTATGAACCTGGGGAAGGTGCTGGATAAATTCAAAGGAACAACTTGAATGGTGTGGCATGTGGATGATGGCCAATAGCCCTGAATGTTGCAACCCCAATGCCCATTGCGTTGGTTCTCTAGTGATGGGACCCTTGTCTCCATGCGCTCTATGTTCATATGTCTCTATTGTGCATTATGGATATGCCAGAATGTCATGATCACAATATTGCAGCTTTTGCAATCACGAAACAATGTTCATTGTTACATGTAATGCCTTTAGCGTTGTCGGCATATTGATGCTATACTTCTTATTCATATTGATGCATACAATGAGTGCTTCTGGATTCCATGGTGGTACATAACCCGAGATATCATCTATTGTCGTCCCTTTCCGCATTGTGGATTCCTCCCCTCCTGTCGTCAATGGGCCATCTTTTGCCTCTGCTTCCCTTGTTGAAATGTGAGTTTATTTGATCCAGCATTCCAAATATATTGGGACATTTGAACTTCTCTTATTTCTAGGTGGTCATGTGGATACGGTCTGGATTTCTTGATGCTCTTCCACAATTGGTACATACTGCAACAACGATCCCTGTGTACTGGTGCTCAAAATCAGTTGTGGCATGGCTATTGTTCTACTTATCTGCTTCTTTACTTTTGGTTTCTCTTCTATCCTTTCCTTTGATCTAATTTGTCTTCTCAATTCACCAAAATGGTTTGGCCTATGCCTCATGGCTGAATCTTATAGATTCCGCTTATCTTGTGTGAAGGATTTTGATCATCATTGCCAAATCCCTCGAAGATTGACCAAATTCGGGGTTTATTTTGTAAATATAATGGTCTGATTTCTCCATAAATGTGTCTTTCCCACTTGCGTTGTCGCCCATCAGGTTTAATTGTTGCATTTATTGTCTGATTTGACCATGTCGCGGTTCGTCTGATGTCTACAAGCTTCAAACTTTGCTGCGACTTTCTTTTCCTTTTCTTTCAACAGACTTTGCTACGACTTTATTTTCCTTTTCTTTCAACATACTTTGCTGCGACTTTATTTTCCTTTTCTTTTCACACTTTTTTTTCATTTGCACGACTGTCAGCATTGTTTCCGCACCTAGTATCTCGATAGGTATTTAGCCAACTTTCATTTACTAGTTTCGGTAGTAATAATCTGTCTAACTGTTGTAGTTGTATTGCACCTTCGTTGGTGATGCAATGAATAATATAGGGTCCTAGTCAGTGAATTCGTAGGTTACATCGGTGCTTCACGAACTTGATGTCATATAGGAGAACCATATCTTTGCACTAAAATTACTTTTCTTTTACATGGCAGTCGTGCCATGCCTTCTATCGATCATTTTCTACTTGCTGGTGGAAACCTACGATGAACCAATCCTCTTTGAACGACAACAAGTGCACCAACCTTTCTTCAACCTCTCTATCATCACTCATGTCGGTTGTTGCTACTATGTGTAGGCTGGGAATGATGTATTCCATCAGCATTGTCGCATCTTGACCATAAACGAGCTTGAATGACATTTGTCCCATCAATATTTTACAAGTTTTCCCATAGGCCCATAATATCGCAGGGATTTTCAGATCCCAATCGTCACAATTTACATTGCATACATTATATGTTACAATAGCTTGTTTAATTCTTCAACTGCTCCATTCGATTGTGGGTGATATGGAGTACTCTTCTTGTGCTGTATCTGAAATTCCTCAGTCATCATGCTAATCATCTGATTGACAAAGTGACTCCCTTTATCGCTCATCAATATCTTGGGACATCCAAATCGAGTAACCAAATTGTTGAAGAGGAACCTCATTGTTGTCGCAGTTGTACAATGCATCACTGGTGTTGCCTCTACCCATCGTGTCAAGTAGTCTGTCACAGTGATGATATATCATGCACCCATCTGTTTCCCTAGCAGATTGATGGGTCCCACAAAATCCACAACCCATTTATCAAATGGTTGTAGTGTTATCTAAGGTACTAGCAGCATCTCTTCCCGTCATGACGGCCTCCCCATCCTTTGACAGACGTCACAAATTTCAGCATAATCTATGACATCACTGTGCATTGTCGCCACCATAAACCAATTCGGATTATTTTTCTAGTGGTTGCACGACCTCCATAATTTCCTTCTATAATTTCGTCATGCACCTTTAACAATACTCTCTCCTGCTCGTGTGGTAGAACATATCAACATAGAATTTCATATGGCCCCATTTTGTAGAGGTTCCCTATGATTATTTGGAAATTCACAGCTCTAACGACCATCTGCTTCTTTTAACTTGTGGTGAATTCATATGGTGCTTTGCATGTCGTAAAAAATTGGACAATTTTCTCATAATGGTTATCCACCATTCTGATTCTAAACAACTGTGCGTTAGGCAAGCCATCCTTAATGTTTCTTATCTCTTCTCCTATCTCTATACTGGATAGATGATTAGGTCTTGCATGGAAACTGCCTTGGCTTCACAATGATCTTGAAATCGAACTCCTGAAATAGTAATAACCATCGACAAATATTCCCCCCAACCATAGGCTTGTTAACCAGGTACTTCAGTGTTGAGTGATCCGCAAACATTTTGAAATGGCTTCCCAACATGTAGTGGCAGAATTTGTGTAATGCATACACCATCTCCAATCCCTCCCTCTCCGTCATTGTGCATTTTCTTTCCACAATAGATAGTTTTCGACTTGCAAATGCGATTGGGTGATCAATCGCTCCTTTCCCTGGTTGAGTAAAAATCACTCTTAATGCAATTGACGAGGCATCGACATGGACGCGAAACTCCTTTGTCCAATCCAGAAAAAATAATGTCGTTGTTGTGACCATTTCTGCTTCAGAGTATGGATACTTCTTTGACATTCATCGTTCCATTCAAAATTCACATCCTTTTTCAACAATTTCTCCATTGGTGTTGTGATTGTTGTGTATCCCCTTATAAACTTCTGGTAATATCCTTTGTGACCCAACATCGCCCTTAGTTGTTTTACTATTTTTGGTGCAGGTAAGTCGACAATTACCGCAATCTTGATGGGATCGACCAACATACCTTCCTTACATACAATATGTCCCAACAAAATCCCAAACTGAGCACAAAATATACACTTCTTCAGATTCAGGGAGATCTTATGTTGTCGACGTTGTTCTAACATCAATCGAAGGTTTGCAGTGTGGTATTTTTCCAACCCATAAATGGCCCAGTCATCCATGAAGATTGTCAGGAATTTCTAAATGAAGTTCTTAAACACCGCGATATAGTATCATTGAATAAATCGTAGGTGCATTCCTCAGACCAAACTAAATCATTGTGTATTAAAAACATCCCCATTCTTTCACGAAAGTGGTATTGTACCTGTCCTCCTTTGCAATCCTTTTCTGGTGGTATCTTGAAAATCCATCCGTGAACAAATAAATCTCTTGTCCTCCAACTCCTTCCAATACTTTGATAGTGAACGGTATTGGGAACAGATCATGAAGACTTGTGTCATTCATCTTCCTTAGGTCGACATAGATTCATAATTCCCTTGTATTTTTATCCTGTACAACCATCAAACTAATTTATTCAGACTCTTCAACCAGTTCGATAATGCCAACATCCAACATATGTTCTAATTCGGCTTTGACGCATTCCTTTTATCTAGGGTTCAAGCTGCATGGTCATTGCTTTACTGGTTTTGCATCTGGCTTTAGAGGAATTTTTATTTCACCCAAGTCATCTCAAATCCCTTTCATCTCAACAAATTTTGTTGGAAATAAATCCTAGAATTCATGCAATAGTTTAGTGATCTTCACCATGGTTGTTGTTAATAT
Organism: Pseudotsuga menziesii; assembly: GCA_001517045.1. Lineage (NCBI taxonomy): Eukaryota > Viridiplantae > Streptophyta > Pinopsida > Pinales > Pinaceae > Pseudotsuga > Pseudotsuga menziesii. The sequence goes on from LPNX010398440.1 coordinate 808,538, forward strand.
CTCATTTTCTTAGCTAGATATCATTAGTGTTTAATCCAATTTCACCTCAATATCATATGCATAATCATTGAAAGAAACATAATCACAATATAGACACAGATTTACCCCGGGAAACCCTCAAGGGGAAGAAAACCCAACAAAACTTCCTCTATATAGATGTATAAGATAAAACCCCAAAACAGGTACTCCTTCTCCTTGATGAGTTCTCTCTCTCTCTCTCTCTCTTATGCGCTCTACACAAGTGAGAGTGTGTGTTCTAATGAGGAACACAATTCCTCTATTTATACCCTTTATGTCACTTGAATTTTACCCTAAGAAGTCCACACCAACAAACTTACTAGGTCAACTTCACCTAGGAAGACACAAAACAATATTATATTATATTCAAGAGGGTACTATTGACCCGACTTACAATGGAGGTTATACCTCATGACTCTTTGATGACCAGATACAATAGTAACATCCCGACGAAGAAATAAGACATCTCCCTTGGATTACATCAGTAAAATATGCTTAGAATATTCTTCGAAATTACAATATTTCAACACTCCCCCTTAACGAGAAGGGTATTATATTGAAAACAACATCATCAACTATAGGAAAAAGGAGAGAGAGCATCTTCAGCAGTATCAAGGTAATCACATCTATACGTCATAGGAAGTTTTCAACAATCATCAGCAACTGGAACTGTTACTGAAACATCTTTAGTACTGGAACATCATCTTCTACAGCACTAAGTCTTCATCTTCTCTAGCATTCGATCACTTGATCCTTTGCAGTAACAATTTGATGTTCATATTCTTGCAACACTTGATCACTCGAGCCTTTTCAACAACACTTTGATATTCATATTCTTGTTGTACTCGATTACTTGATCCTTTGCAATACTTGATCACTTGATCCTTTCATCATCTGTATCTATGCTTGATATGTCGATCAATATCATAGTTAGAAGCATCATAACTTGTAGCGCACATGATCTCTTTCTGGGAAGATCAATCCCTATCACTTTTGGAAATAATTCCTAGGATGATGCAACCCTCATCATCCTACTCCCCCTTAACTAGGAGGGTTCATATCATCGATCACCTGGATCGTCCGCAAATGAACGCGGGACCATATCGTCTTCAAATGAATCAAGATCTTATCCACAAATGAATGCAGGACCACATCATCTACAACTAAATGCAGATCTCATTTGCAAATAAATATAGGACCACATCATCTACAAATTAATGTAGATCTCTTATGTAAATGAATGCAGGACCACATTATCTACAAATGAATGTATATCTCTTCCACAAATGAATGCAATACCACATCGTCTGCAAATGAATGCAGGACCACATCATCTGCAACTGAATGCAGATCTCGTGCACAAGTTAATGCATGACCACATCATCTGCAAATGAATGAAGGACTCATTGTAGACCATCCTTATCCTGTTAGCGCTAGGAACACTCTCCATAACAGAGTGTTCTTTTCTACGACATGATCCTACAAGTGAATGTAGGATCACTCTCCCGAATAAAGTATCGTCTGCAAGACCATCCTTAGTCGGTAAGGGATAGGAAAAATCTCAAGAGCAGAGTGTTCTTGTCCTCAAGACCATCGTCAAGAGAGGATACTTTCATCCACAAGTAAATGTCAGACCTCATCGACCTTTTTGTACTGGCGCATCACTTCCATCTCATTCGCAGTGATAGTCTCATCATCACCCCCCCTTTCCAGGGATGATCCATATCATCAAACTTCTCCCAGTTTCCAAGGAGGGTGCATATCATCATTGTTCCTCCTTACAAGGAAGTATGTAACCTCATCATCATTGTTCCTCCCTATGAGGAAATATCTATACCATCATCATTGTTCCTCCTAGCAAGGAAAGTATTCAGTATCATCATCATTATTCCTCCTTGTGAGGAAAGTATTTAGTCTCATCATCATTGTTCCTCCTTGCGAGAAAAGTATTTTTGGACTACACCAAGCTTGTCACTGAAGTATTCAAACTTTACTCAAAACAGAGGTTTGGTCAATACATCAACAAATTGCTCATCGATATTCACATAATGGAGTGTTATAGCTCCCTTCTGTATCATATCCCTTACGTAAAAATATAGGATTTCTATGTGATTTGATTTATCATGGAACACAAGATTCTCTGTCATCTTTATACAACTTTGGTTGTCACATAGAATCACTATGGTTTCCAAATCCAAGTCAAATAGACCTGGCATCAATTTACGAAGCCATATCGCTTCACAACTAGTAGAACAGGCTGCTATGTACTCTACTTCAGCCGTGTTGAGAGAAACACTGGACTATTTCATACTATACCATGATATCATGGCAGATTCTAGAGAGTAACATCCACATGAGCTGCTCTTACTGTCTACAACACTTCCTACCCAATCTAAATCTGTATATCCATACAATCTGTAGTCATGATCTCTATCATAGTATAGTCCAAATCCTAACATACCCTTTAGGTACCTCATCACATGCTTTGCAGGTATCAGGTAAACCTATCTAGTTTTAAATAGATACTAACTCGGTGTTCACAACAAAGCATATATATGGCTTGGTATTCATCAGATACATCAACAACTGAATAATGATTCATCAGATAGAAGGTTCAGGTTGGTATCCATGGGTGTGGCCATGGATTTGCAATCCAACTTATCAAATATTTTTAATATTTCCACTGCATACTTTCCATGGTTCAAAAATATTTCTTCTGGGCTCTACCACACTTCGAGGACGAGAAAATAGTGCATCAATTCAGGATCTTTCATCTCAAATTCTTCAACAAGCTAGTAAATCCCAAGCTTGTTAAGAAGCTATTTATTCTTCCATACCAAGCTCTAGGAGATTTCTTCAGTCCATATAGAGCCTTCCTCAACTTACATATGTGAGTCCCTTTGTCTTCGACTTCAAATCCTTGTGGTTGTTCGATGTATACTTCTTCCTCAATCACACCATTCATGAAGGTTGTCTTTACACCCATCTAGTGTAGGTTCCACTTCATCATGGATGTAAGCTCCATGATGGTTATGATGGAAGTGCACCTTGCTACTAGATACAATGTCTCTTCATAATCAATCCCCTCTTTTTCTGAGAGAATCTTCTGGTCACAAATCTTGCATTGTATTTGCAATACTTCCATCAGCTGCATGTTTTATCTTGTAGATCCACTTGGAAGATACCACACTCTTGTTTTCTGGTTTGGGTACTATATCCAAAACATCATCCTTCATTATTGACTGGTATTCCTTCGTCGTTACTTCTAACCATTCTTTCTTTTATATGTATTCCTCATAACTGGTAGGTTCTTGATCTACAATATCACACATTAAGGCCACATAGATGGAGAATGGCTTTGATCTCTTACTTGTTCTTGTGGAGACTTCTGGAGCTCCATACTTTTTTGCTTCTTATATGATTTCTCTTAAGCAAGCAGGTTTTCTCTTTCAAGATATGTCCATACTAGGGGGTTCCTGAGGTTATAGCATATCATGATATTCTGATGCTTCTATTTCAGGAGAGGGTGTAAATTCTACTTTTATGGGAGGTACATCCTCTTCATGTAATTTTTCAAGTTGACACTTTCTATATTTCTTAAGAGTTGTTTCTTCATCAAATGTTACACCCTTACTAATATCTATGTGATGGAATCTTGAAATGTATATCCTGAAGGATTTGGACTCTTCATAGTATCCAACAAATATTCCCTTTTTTCCAGAAGGGTCCAACTTGGTTCTCTTTTCTTTTGGAATGTGAACATATACTGGACAACCAAATATCTTGAGATGGCTCACTTCAGGATTCTTTCCTGTGTACATTTCTTTTGGAGTCTTCAAATCAAGGGAACTATGGGATAATCTATTCTACACATAGAAAATTGTTCTTGTTGCTTCATCCCATAGATGCATAGGAATATCTTGATCATGTATCATTGTCTTCACTGCTTCCATAATCGTTCTATTCTTTCTTTATGCAACACCATTGTGTTGGGGATTATAGGGAGTGGTTATTTCCCTCTTGATTCCATCCTCTTTGCAAAAGGCTTCAAACTCTTTTGAAGTATATTCTTCACCATTATCTGTTCTAAGTGTCTTGATTCTTCTATTTGAATGGTTCCCTATCAAGGCTTTGAATTCCTTGAATTTCCTGAATACTTCATTCTTTGTTTTCAAGAAGTATATCCATGTATTTCTTGAATAGTCATCAATAAATGTAACATGATATTCATATCCACTTAAATATGTGGAGGGAATTGGACCACATACATCAGAATGAATTAATTCCAACGTAACTTTATTCTTTGTCTCACTCTTTGGAAATGTATTCTTGATATTCTTTCCTCTTGCACATCCTTTGCAAGTTCCTTCATGATCCATCTTCAAATATGGTAAACCAGTTACTACTTTTCTCACATAGGGTAATGCTTTGTAGTTGATGTGAGCAAGCCTTCTATGCCATAGTTCACTTGAGCTAGTGATCTCATGGACAAAGGTTGTTTCTGAATGTTCTTTGAGTTTATATAATCCTCCTTCTTCTTCACCAATGACAACTGCATCTTCAATTGATTTTCCTTTGGTCCACATGAGTACTTGTTAATCTATAAAAGAAACTCTATATCCTTTATTATATAATGTTGATATGGAAAGCAAGTTCTTCTTCAAACTTGATACATATAGTACTTCCTTCATCTTCATGGGAGTTCCAGAGTCAAGCTTGTATCTTGCTTCACCAATACCTTTGATTGGATATTGATAGTCATATCCTAATGATACTTTCTGAAGAGAGTTCTTCTCTTCAAAGGATTAAAAGAGTTTTATTTTGTCTTGTCATGTGCTTTGAGGCACCACTATCAATAACCCATGTATCTTCTCTAGGTATTAGTGACCTAGAGAGTGTAGAGAATAGTACATATTCTTCTACATCTTCTTCTTTTGCTTGTTTCTTTAGAGGTCTTTCTTCTTCTTCATCATCCTCATCTTCATCTACATGTGCATGATGTATTTTTTTTTTCTTTCTCTTCAATGGACACTCTCTGGCAAGGTGTCCTATCTTATGACAGTATAACATTTATATTGGGAGTAGTCTTTTTTCTGGATGTTTTCTCTTTTCTTTTGAAACCTCTTGGGAGGTTGATATTCCTTGTGCATATCCTTCTTGAAGCTTGGTTGTCTTCTTCCTCTTCTGGTATAGGTGGCTAGGGCTTGATCATATTCTTTGAGTAGAGCTTCTCTGTTAGCTACTATGGATTCCTCTTGGATGTAGTATTCCCATACAATGTCAAACTTCATACTTTATTTTCTAGCACACATAGTATGAATGGATGAATCCCAAGGTCTAGTGAGGCCATTGAGAGAAGTCATAACTAGTTCATATTCATCAAGGGAGTCTCCAATGGATTATAGTTTCTCTTTGAACTGGGAGACCCTTGTGAAGTAGTCTTGAATGGATTCTCCTTTACTCATCTTGGTGCTCTTCAATTGATCTCTCAAATTCATCCTCTTGTTGATGTTATTTCCTTCATACATTCTAGAAAGGGAGTCATACATTTTATTTGGTGTCTCTTTGGATGATACTTGAGGGATCAAGTGATTCTTGATAGAATCAACAATGATCCTCATTGCCTTCATTAGGTCATTCTAGTGCTTTTCCTTAGCTTCATCTTCTTTTGGTTCTGCAACTTATTCTTTGATATATTTCTCAATATCATTCTCTCTTGAAATGATACCAATCCTATAATTCCATGCTCAAAAGTTTTATATGCCTTCTATCTTGTCCTCAACCTTAGTTCTTGGGGCCATCTTATCCAGGAGGTCACTAAAAAATGGAATTTATCAAAATGAAATACTGACCTTACCAAGATATTCGCTTGACTGAGGTGAGTTGGTTGGTCCACTTGGTTTTTTTAGATTCCAAATATCTACTCGTCAAAACTTGCTTGCAAGATTTTAGTTTCTGTAGATTTCTAGTTTTGGTTTTACGCAGCTTTTTGGTTCAAGGTGAAACTATGGTTTGGATTTCCTGGAGATCCACCCACTCAAAAAATTTTAACTAGGGATGAATAGATGCGCTCTAGGGAGGCACAAATTTCTATGTAATCATATTTACAAAATTCTAATTTTGGTAAAAACCCTAATTTCTTATCGGAGGGAGAGGAGAGAGAGTTTCACCTTCTGAAAGATGTTCTATTTAGGCTAGCTCTAATACCATGTTAAGATTTCATATTCTTATATATATATCATTAGTGTTTAATCCAATTTCACATCAATAGCATATGCAGAATCACTGAAAGAAAAACAATAACAAGATAGACACATATTTATCCTGGGAAACCCTCAAAGGGAAGAAAACCCAACAAAACTTCCTCTATATAGACTGATAAAATAAAACCCCAAAACATGTACTCCTTCTCCTTATTGATCTATCTCCCTCTCTCTCCTATGCGTTATGTACAAGTGAGAGTGTGTGTTCTAATGAGGAACACAATTCCTCTATTTATACTCTTTATGTCACTTGACTTTTACCCTAACAAGTTGGCCCCAACAAACTTACTGGGCCGAATTCACCTAGGAAGACACAAAGCAACATTATAATATATTCAAGAGGGTACTATTGACCTGACTTACAATGGAGGTTATACCTCATGAATATTTGATGACCAGATACAATAGTAACATCCCGACTGAGGAATAAGACATATCCCTTGGGTTACATTAGTAAAATACATTTAGGATATTCTTCAAAGTTACAATATTTCAATAGTTGTCTCATCTCAATAGTCACCAATATTAGCAAATTTCGGGTACTCTGTCATCCCAATATTGACCTTTCTTATCTCAAGTGGTTGTTTGACTTTGTTGGATGGTATTTTTGGTGCTGTGATATCCTGACTTCCTTCTGATTATGAGATGTTAACCTCTCTTGGATCATCCTCATCGCCAGGATCTCATGTCACATTGTAGCATTCCGACATTAAATTTTTTATTGGTATCTTCAACGATTCCGTTGGTAACTCGGCTGGAGCTATTTCCAACACTCTGTTGTGGATGTCCTGAAGTATGCTATGTATGACTGGATTTTCATACCCAAAGCTAAAAGTATGACTGAAGCTGACAGTTAGTTATTCCCATGTTGTATTTTCCCTTTGTAGTTATGCCTAAACACACCACCTTTGTGGTACTTCGTCCAATTTATAGACAAATGCATGGACACATTATTCCTTTGGTTTCAATACCCATGCATTTTGGCATGCAACTAGATGATCACTAGGATTGGTCCTTCCATTAATCAATGACATATCTTCCAGTATACTATCGAGGGTCTTGTGTGTATCCCACCATATTGCCAGAGTAGCCTTCATTTATTATTCCAATGCCAATAGTCGCTGAGGGTATGATACTTTATCCTCAAATTCATCAATAAAACTAGACAAGTTAGGTATCCCTTCATACGTCAGTAGTTCGATGACTTCTATTGCTGCCCAACACAGTGATTGAGTTACTCACCCACATTTTTTGATCGATACTTCATGTAACCAATTCTACCAATTCTCTAGTGCATCGTCAGAGTTCGATGATGCGAAGCTAGTACTTTGACAACCCAGCTCTCCGTTCGTAGTGAGATTGATGTAGTCTTCAGAAATATTATAGGAATTCTCCCATCCTCCCACAACTTCCTCTTTCACTGGTTCGACGTATCTTCAGCCTTCACTGGGATCTAATGGGGTAATGATCTTCATGTCACGATTCTCAAAAGTCGTTACTCTTTTCTTGAAGTTTATAACTGCCAAATTGTCATTTTCCCATCCAATTACCAATAGTGTAGGGTATGAGCTTCTTTCGTTGACTATCTCAATAATGTCGAAGTCTATGTATGTCTTTATTCCCTCCACTTCAACATGTAGGTGGGGTAACCTACCGATCGACGACACCCTAGCCTGATTTGATATTCGTAGTTGTATGGGAGACCAAATCAACTATGGTTTCCCCATCCTTTCCCATGTTTGCGTAGTTAGAATATTTACGTCTAATCCTATATCCAAGATGACTGAATCCACATCATAATCGACGATCTAGACATTCATCCTCATTTCCATTCCCTTTTCCTTTTTATGTAAAGAATTCATTGAGTGTTCTTGTCACCCTTTCTCATGTCGGTACACCAAGCTTGCTATTTCTAGTAATGCATCGGGATCTTTTGCTAGCAACGAACAAATTTCTAGAAAATTTTGCAAAGTAATAACCTTCCTTAATGATCTCGACATAGAATTCGAATGAAAAATTGGTGGCATTTCATAAACAGGTAACTTACCAGTGTTATTGTTCAGTATGTATCTCGTGTCAACGAAAGTTTCCTTTTCAAAGCTTAAATCAAATTGTGCATTCTTTCAAGCCATCGGTTGGATTTTTATTAGTGGTCCATCAGATCCTATCATCACTCCTCCTTGAGTTACCACTCTGACATTTGATGGTTGAGTTCTGGATTTTGCTGATATTTTGCGTACAGTCAGTCCCTGATTTTGATTCTGAGTTTGTTTCACATTCTGGTTTGGTTGTGGTTGCGGCTGGTTCTTGGCTTTCCACTTCATAGTTAACTATGGGCATTCTTCGACAATATGATCTGTGACACTGCAATAAGTACATTGAGATTGTATATTTGGATAGTCTCTCTGGTAATTTTGCAACACGCTGCAATTATAACACATTACGGGTCCGCGACCTCGTCCCATAGCTACTCCATGAACAAATCCTCCATTGCGACCTCCGTGAAATCCTCCTCAGAATACTCCTTGCAACTAATACTGTGGTTGGTTGAAATGTTGTTGCTGATTAAGCTGTGACTAATCGTATTGTGGTTGAGTCTACTACGGATATTGCTGGTTATACTACATTTGGTTATCCTGTGGTTGCAATTGAGGTCTTTCTGCTAGTCGATGTTCTTCTCCTTTCATAAAGTATGTATCCATGGTTCTTTCTTGGAGAAAATCATATGCTCTATAGTCCTTCATGGCCAAACGATCCACAAAATTTGCAGAAAAGTTGTGTTGGCTTCGACACAAACTTTTGAAGATATACACATTCCTCGAACTGATGTCCTATAGTCTGAAAAATACGTCACCATGGTATTCCGCCTTGACTTAGTGGATTCAAAGCTCTAGCCTGGAAATATTCACTGAAGTTTGGGCATTTATCCTTATGATGATTTTCTTTTCGATATCGACTGCAACATACTTCTTCATGGACTTCTTTTACCTTCTTGATATACTGTAATTAAATAGTAAGGTTCGCTAATTGCAACTAGATCTCACTCATGTCAAGCCCCGTTTCGTCGACTGGTGAAGCTTCCAACTTCATCACGATTTCTAGACCTTCCTTCTATGACACAATCTTTTGTTGAATTAGTGGCATACAGATGTGTGGTACCAAAGCTACAATAAACCATTCCTTATTTTGTTCATCGCCAATTCCAAATATGACCTTAGCGATCATATTTTTGAATCACTGATCAAAGTCCCATACAGATTCATTCATATATTGCTTTATTTCCTTCAACTTGGTAATATACTGCGATTCAGATTTTGGATTTTTAAATTCCTTGATTAGTCTAGTCCTGATCTATGCCAGAGTCTTCTAAATATTCATTGTCAGTACTTGCACAAATTTCATGTACCAATCCAACGCTTAACCTCGAAAGGTTGTCGACAGTTTTCCTTTCCTGATATCTTCGTCGTGAACCTGTTTTATAGTCCTATTGAGGCCTGGAAATTCTCAGGCAACAACAGAAAGGGATTCTCCCTAATCAACGTTCCCAACTAGCCCGTTGACTATTTGGTATAGGGAATCCGTCCGGTTTGCGGACCGGCTACCGTAGGTCAAGCAACAAAACAAAGGTTTTACCGGTTGCGGCCTGGTCCACCGAGTTTTTGTATTTTTGAATTAAAAGTATGAAATGCAAAGGCCTAATTAACAATGCAGGATGATTGAGATGCGGGGAGTAGTCACAATGTGATGCGCAGGTTCTTACCTCTCGTCTTAGGCTCACAAGCATCTACATCACATATGCAAGAATGAAATAAACTAACTTATCCATTTAACTACCTATCTATCCACCTATCCCTAGGGAGCCAGAACATGATTTATTTACGAGTAATGTGGATTATTCATGTATTATAAATAGAAATTACAGGTAGCTGAAATTATTCTCTACAACACATGAAAGATTAAAGATATTTCAACAATCAGATAGCCAACTGTTTCATAAGAAACATACATTACTCATAGTGGAAATCTTCATAAAATAAACTGGAAAACATTCACACAAGAACATAGGTTCAATGAGTTAGAACGGTCTCACAGTTAATGGACATAGAGCTGAAAACGAAATAGTTCCTCTTCAACAAATCCATAGCACAACATTTGAATATTCCACTAATATTTCTCCAACAGGAAAATTGTAATTTTTTATTGCAAAAGGAAATAGTTCTTCTTACAATATGCCTTCACCAGTCTCACTGGGAAAAAGTCCTTTCTCCTTCTAAGTCTTTTACATTTATACAAAAGGGTCAGATTGTTGGGCTTCCCAAAGTGACCTTTGGGCTTCTCAACCTCTCGTCTCCCAACGTTCTACTTTTCTTAAATGTTTTACAAAATAGTTACAAATTACAATAATGACTGATCCTTCATGAGGAGGGGCCCACTTGACTGTCTAGAAACTTCTTCCACGCTGCAGCTTCCTTAGCGATACCTTCAAAAGCACAAGGCTCCAAAAACTGAATATATATCTCAAACTTCTCAGCTTGATTCTTGATAGCCTCGACCCTGGATGTACTCAATCGGAGCTGATCTTCCAAAATATGTACACTGACAGCTGGATGATCTACTTCTCTTCTCAAGATCAGATCGTCCAGGGCTTTGATATCCTGCACCTTAGCTTCTTCCTCCTGGAATCTCTTCTGCAATAGCTCCACAAAGGCATCGTGATCTGGGAAAGCTTCAAGCCCCTCTTCCGCTTCTATCTGGCATCGGTTATATGTAATGAGAAGCCTTCTGAAAAACTCGGTGCATAATCCCTTTATCTTCTTTACTGCCTTCTTGAAGTCTTCAACGGTGTTAATAGCAAACTCCACTAGGTTATAGTCCCGTTTGATGGCCTGCTGGTCTTTTGCCGGTAGATCCGCTGGGGTTTCTTCGTTGTTCTCCAACCTTGCCATTCTTGCGGTTAGGACCTCTAGGACGTCCTAGGATCGGTCCACAAAGTAGGATACAGTTTCCAGGATCTCCTCCAACTGGCCATCGATTTGCAGCACTCTACATCTTTCTTCTTCAACAGCAGTCTAAAACTACAACATCTTGGTTTTTTGGGTCAATACATGCTCCTTGAAAGGCTGGAGATTAACCTGCTATTCTCTTGCCACTTCCAAAGAAGTGGTCAAAGAAGAAATCTACTCCTGATGTTCCTTTCTCAATTCTTGAGTGTGCAGATCATTTGCCTGCAGGAGGATCTTCAACTGCTCTTCTAGCTCCTCCACCTTTGCCAGTAGCTGTCCCTTCTAGCTCTTTAGATCTTGGCATTCCTTCTGCACTTTCTCTAAGGCCTCCTGTGCTATTTCCTTGACTTGCATTTCTACTTGGAGGGCCTATACTTCAGCTCTTGAGGACTTCATTTCCCGCTGCACATCTTCATATTTCCTTTTGAGCTTGTTCCTCTCTTCCCTCTCGTGCCTCAATGTATCTTTCAATTGAGCAGAAGATTTCTTTGATTGCTCCAAGTCAATCATGATTTTGCTTACATTATCTTCTGAAGCTTGGATGAATGCAGACCCGGCTCTTAGGGTAAATCTCAGATCCTGGTCAGTTCCTAACATAACAGCCATATTTCTTATCATTTTACCAGGTAGACCTTCTGCCTCAACTTTCCTCTCTGTCCTCTTTATTATTCTCTTCATTTCCCTATCATAATATAAAGTGTTGTAATCAGGGATTTCCTTTCCCTTTTCTTGCACAAAAGGGACCAGCTTGAGTGTGGGAAACATGGGTATGCTGGTAGCAGGTACTTGAGGGGTCTGAACCTCGGGGTTCTCCACTTCCTGGGCCTGCCCTGTTGCTATTTCAGAAGTTGACTGCTGTGTCAACTTTATTCTTTCAGCTTCTTGCTTTTGGAGCTCCTCATCGAGCTTCCTCTTTTCTTCCTCTGTTTCTTTGGCTGCTTCCTTTGCTTTCTCTGCTACTTCCTGAGCGGCTATTTTTTCTTCTTCTGTATGTAGCCTTTCTGCAGCTTATTTTGCAAATCTCTGGGATTCTTCATCCCTCCTTTTGTCTTCCTCCTCAGCCTTAGCCTGCTCATCCCCTTTTCCACCTTTGGTAGTGATTTTCTTCTTAAATCTTCTCTTCAGTGCTGTCATGTTCGGGGCGTTCTGGAAGACAGATTATTCCCTATCGAAATGGTGGGTATACTCAAAATGCACCTTATGCTCTTTACAGTGCTCAGCTACTTTCCTGTAAGTATCATTTCTCCGAAAAGGCATCTTGCCAAAATGGAACTTCTCCAACTCCTCTATGAATTCAGCAGCTTGTTTCACCTTGGTGAATCTGTAGCTTCCTAGCTTGAATGGCAAAGGAGGGTAGGCAGTCTTTTTATGTTCGAATAGAAAACTGCCTATTCCATCTATGAACACTTGTCTGACTGCCTCCTTGTGGACTATGTAATCTGTTGCATATTTGGGCAGCAGTGAAGGTGTTCTTGATCGTCCAAACATCTGGAAGTACATGCCATTTTCAGTTAAGTAATAATACGCGTATTCTTCTATTACTTGCATGGCTTCTTTCGACATACAGTCACACTCCTTCTGGAAAATGAGTGTGTACAGTGGCATAATGAAGTGCTCACAGACCTCTCTGTAATAGCTATGGTACTGGTGAGCCCACAATGGTCTATAAGTGGCATAAACAGGCATTCTTTCCCTGTCCCAGATGCACTTGAGACCGGGGAAAGGCTGGTTGCACAATATGCAGTCTATCAATATTGAACTCATATAGAATTCTGATCTTTTCCGGGACTCTCCCTCCAAGGCTGAGGTCAAGCAAGAAGAAAGACTGTTGGATACCATCCTGGCCCAATTAAAAATTGTCCCTTGGGTGGCCACATGGAAAATGATGGGTATCTACTCTAGCTTGAAGAGTCTGCCATGAGCTCTCCCAAAGACCCTATTAAGCATCAGAGCTATAAATCTGTAGGGATCCCTCAAGCTTTCCATATCATACTCACTTGTCGGTCTGTACCGGTAATGTTTTCCCTGCAATAGCATTCTCTTAAGGGTCTCTACCAGGTCGATTCTGATGCTATTCAGCCAGTCATCAGATAAGAATACTTGGGCTTCTGGCAGGTGATAAGCCAAAGCCACATATCCAGGGCTAAATGCAGCATAGCCCTATCCCTCAACATTTCCCAGAATCATTGTGGTTGTATCTGCCCAGGGCAGAATCCAGCCAATTACCTCAGAGCACGAGAACAGCTCTGGCTTGGTGGCAACTTTCATGAGAGCAGATTTCTCTATGTTAGCATAGATGGAGTCTTCTTCGAGGCCCATGTCGGGAACTTCCCTGCGGGAAATTAATCTATATATTTCACCCCATTTGTACTCGGGTTCAACACCAGAAACACTTTGAGTGTCTTCATATATGTATTCGGTCTTCATGACAACCTCTACTTCTAGTTCTTCTTCGACCACAGGGGCCTTCTTCTTTTGTCTCTTGGACATGGTGGATTCGAATTCTTCCTGCCATATATAACATTGTAAAATTGAGAAATTCAAGGTGCAGACATTTATATGACAGTGTGTAGTGTTTTACTTCTTCAATATGTATTATGACAACAATTTGTTAGAGAGATAAATGTATGCATGGATAGCCTAAAATGGCCTAACTAATCTGAACTGTTACAACCAAAGTGCAGCATTTAATGACCCTGTCTATATCTAGCATGATGCAAAGTATGTCACATATATTAAAAAAAAATAGCAGTCTACTACTGCTAAATGATATTGAACAATTATATCAACCACATTCAAGATGACCAGGAAATCTACATCAATAGGCCACCCATTTCTGCTTTCTATGCATGCCATGGTCCTTTCGCTGCGCAGGAAAGACAAGGGACAAAGCCCGGGTGATTTTTTTACAATGTCACCTTACAATGGACTGCATGCTCAATCTAATGGTCAACAGACTAAGAATAAAGATAAATTTCCTCCCATAGGCTGAGGCTTGACCGCTGAGCTCTGCGGGGTAGCTTGAAGTATAGAGATAAAAAACGACTGGGTTTTAAGCGGTGCGGGAAACAACAATAGAAACTATGAGGCTTTCTCAAACGGCTTCGCACCTACACGCCAATAGAAAAGACATACTCCTTTCGGCAGGCTACGGGTTCCACATTACGCTCGCTGAGGACGCGCCAAACCGCATTGGTGAAAACGGCTAGGGCTACAACAACGGGTAGCGCACCATAGGATAAATAGCCCCAAAACCCTAAAGCAGTCCATGGAAGACCTACCTCATACCTATCATAACTGTGAAGGTGGTTTGGCGCAGACGGCGTAACGACCGTCTGCGTCGAAACCCCTCAATCCCTATGCACAGGGTAGCAAAATAATGGTGGTGGAAAAACAAAGCTGCTCGGAAGGTTAAACTGTCTTCCCACAGTCAAACGATAAAAATCCCTACTTATATAGGCGTATAACCTAGAGGACAAGGAAACGGCCGAGGACCTAAAACCACCATAGAAAACACTAACAGTTCAAATGGAACGGGAAAACGACGAGGAGCCTACCTGGCAATACGGCAAGTAAGGCAGGTCGATGATGGTTCGATACTTCCACAGCTGCCACCTGGATGTAGGTACGCAGACAGCGGGGACCTTCGCTACCTCAAGAGAATGACAGCTCGATGGCGACAGTGCTCAGCAAAAAAATAACAATAAAAGTACAATACACCGTCCCCGTATAAATATATTTGCTCACACGTGCGAGGAGAAAATATCGGACCTCGGCGAGCTTTTGCATCGGAGGCCGGGAGTAATCTCCCTTCCACAACGGCGGATGGGAAAAACGTAGACCCGGCCGCAGAGACCCGCATGGTGAAAAAACAAAATCAGAAAATCTGACGTCGCAAGGTTTTCGAATCGGAGGATGAAAGCTACCAATCTTCCGCTACGGCAGACGGTCAAAGCACCGATCCTTTCGCTCTGGTTATACAATCGAGTAGCAGTTGAGAGATCGGCCGTCGGAAGGTTTTAGATCGGGAGACGAAAGCTTGAATCTTTCCGCAACGGGGAAAAAATGACATGATAAACGGTTCCGACTCAAAACTCAAAAACAGTTGAAAAATCACTCGGATCGGGAGAAAACCGAAAGTCACAAATCGAAAACCCATCCGCAACGGCGAAAGAAAAAATCATAAAATCTTCCGATGCCACACAAAAAGCATTCGACGTGAAAACCCAACGGGTTGGAAGTCGGAGGGTTTTTCTTTCCGCAAAGCATAAAACCATCCGCAACTGCGGAAAACCAAAGCTAAAACCCATCCGCAACAGCGGAGGACCAAAGCTAAGATCCATCCGCAACGGCGGAAGACCAAAACAAATCATCTTCCGATTCCAGCATGTTTTCAAATGTGCTTAAGGGAAGCGCCTAGAACTTGATCAAATAGTGGATGACTTAAGGCATCAGAGGAATAAATCAAAACAATGGGTAGCTCAATCCAAGCACAAGCAACGTTTTTTTGAAAGTTCTTAGACCAAGTTCAAGCAGAAAATCAAACTAAACCAAGCAAAGGAGGGTCCTAAAAAATTTTGGAATTTGGGAAATTGTTGCAACTGCAACAATTGGCGACTACCTAGTGAACCCTAGATTTCTGAATTAACTCTTTCCCAGTGCAAGACCGTCTGAATAAAAGTTGAAATCTTCTAGATGTCTTTATCCTTGGCCTGGCCAACTTAAGCATTTAAACCATTGAGAAGTAGTCTATTCTTTGGGAAATGGTAACATCAAAAATATTGCAAG
The DNA here is from genome assembly GCA_001517045.1 of Pseudotsuga menziesii. Taxonomy (NCBI): domain Eukaryota; kingdom Viridiplantae; phylum Streptophyta; class Pinopsida; order Pinales; family Pinaceae; genus Pseudotsuga; species Pseudotsuga menziesii. The sequence continues at coordinate 824,610 of LPNX010398440.1, forward strand.
TCTGAATAGCTCTTTTGAGGCCAAATAATTGAAGTTTATTTTGCATGTCCTCAGGTAGTTTACAGCTTGGACACCACAGGATTGTAACAGAGAGTAAACAGTATTATCATTTTGTTCTTCATTCCCATGCCAACTGCACTTGTGTGCCTTTTTAGTTCTTTTGACATGAGTCCTCCTTCAGGCCTTTCTTACTGAATTTTAATTCAGGATCCTCTATCCCATAGTGTCCTTTTGTGTGAACAATGTACTTCATGTTTCAGTCCACGGATGGAGAGGATCTTTTGGCAATTTAGAACTTCATGCTTTGATACTTTGCTTTGATATGTATTGTTCTTCTTTAAGGAGTTTTGACTCTTGATAGCTTTTAGATTTTTCTAAAATTATGGCATGGGATCATTTACATATGACATACTGTTCACTTCTGCTTCCTTTCCGTGGGTCTTTTGTCATCACCCCTTTGGATATTTAAGATGTGAAATGGATGGAGCCTCTAAATAGTATTCCAGACCTCTTTTACTTCTAAGCTATTTACAGGGATTTTAAGTAAGACTTCAATGAATGCATTGCCATCTAGGAACACTGCTACTAGAAGACACTTTATACTTCAAAGCACAGTCTTTTAATCAAAATTTCAGTTAATAAAGAACCTTGATGTTTCCATTGCAACCAAAAGTTTGCCTCTTTATTCAAAACCAAACGAAATGATAGCAAAGCAATAAAATAAAACAACATCAAATCAAATAGTCAAAAGAAGAAACATCAAAGCATTAAAGAACACAAAACCAATTTATTTATGTACAAAGCAAAGAAAAGGAAAATTAATGCCCACTCCTAAAAAAATTTTAATCATGGGGAGTTAAGGGGTGGGCTGAATTATAAACACGAGTTGTTTAACCATGATCTAGCTGTGTTGTTTTTGAAACTGAACACATGTCTACTATCCTACAATCATCTCTTACAGCCTGAGGAAGATGAAGGAGCTCAGGCTGAGTGTCAGTCATAGAACTGGCCTTTCTCGAAGTAAGATGTCTTAACTCAAACTCAGTCAGATAATTTCCCAGGACAGAATCAGCAGATTCGTTTCCATCTCCTAGCTTAGTGACATTGTGCTTCATGTAGGGTTCTCTTAATATCTTAATCGGGTTTGGGCTGCCCTTCTGAGGTAGCCACAAGTGAGACCAATCTGAAGCAAAGTATCCATTTAGTCTTGCTGTCCAATCTCGGTTTAGGATCATTCCATAACCATCAGGTATGTCTGCTACTACAATGTCGATGTAATGACATATCCTTTTATTTGCAGACAATCGAATCAGAACATTCTCCATCTCCCCCACCACTTTGACACTAGTCTTGTCTAGATGAGTGACGTCCCAAATAGTAGGTTTTAGCTGCCCATTAAGCTTTTTGCAAACTACCAGAGGCATAAAATTCATCGATGATCCCGAGTCCACCAAACAATTATGCACCTTATGATTTAAAATTTCAAGAGTCAGAAGGAAAGGCGGAGCGCTGGTTGTCCTTGTCCTAGTTAATCTGGCCTTTTCTTCTACAGGTTGGTTTTTTGTGGGCATCTCCTCTTTAAATTTGTTAGCTTTTTTTCCCCCATCATCTTCCACAGGTTTAGCGGGTTCGACGAGTGGCTCTGTTTCCTGTTTGCAAGGAGTGGCTTTAGGCGTGTCATCTTTAGCATTCACATCTACCTGCCTCTTGACTTTCTCTTGCAACTCCTCAACCTTTGGAAGTATTGCATTGTCCTTAACTGCCAGGATCTTATCTTTGGTGGCTGTAGATGCATGTTGAGACTTGAGAGCACTTTCTTCTGTGTTGAACAGCGAAACACCATTCCATGAGAATATTGTATCAGCATCTTGCTTCTCTATGGTATGCTCTTTTCTTCCTTCAATACTGTCTTCAGTCAATTTGGAGTTCAACAACTTATTCATGACTAAATACATGGAATTCAGCCATTGAGGGCACTCCCTCTCAGAGTGAGGTTGCTGGTGAAAGGTACATAAATCATCCCCCCTATTTCTGTTATATTTATTGAGGCTAGATTTGGGGGAGGCATTTTCCATTGGTTATTATCCTCTCTTTTCAGATAGTGGGGCTTATAAGTTTTCTGAATATCCCTTCCCTTTTCCAGATCAATTATTCTGTTGGATAACTTTTCCATCATTTTCAACATTCCCTGATAATCTAGTGAGTGATCCTCTTTAGGTTTAGATAGCGGTAAAGCTCTTCTATCTGTAGTCTCTTTTCTAGGTAGATCTGGATAATCTTCTATGCTTTCCCTTTCAGCCTCTATTCTTTCGGCTTCTTCATAAGTTTCCACCAACCTAGGTTTGGCCTTCATCTTGGCAAACATGGCCAGCTCAGATCCTAGGGCTGAGGTAAAATATTCAATTAAGACTTTGTCTAAGGGTCTGTCAGTTTCAGAAAAGTTCTTTAGGTACATTGAAAATCTTTGAGTGAAACTACATACTTTCTCATTCTTCTCTTTTCTTAACAAACCAAGACCTTTCATAAGTGAGGCATGAGTTCTCTGAGCTGCATATTTGTTTCTGAATATTCTTTCAAAAGTATTCCAGTCGAGAATAGAATTTACAGGGAGACTGAAATACCAGGATGCTGCTGCTCCTTTCAGGGTGTGTGGGAAAAGTCTAGAGACCACATCTTCATACTCCCCAGCCCTTAGCCCTTCTAATGCTAGGTAAAAACTTTGCAGGTGGTCATCTACAGCAGTCCTTTCTTCGGGGTCAAACCTAGGCAACAACTTGTCGAAGGCCTGAGGTAGGTTATGCAAAGGCGGTGTAAGGTTCAAAGGGGATCTAGCTCTCCATGCTGGCAAGGGGTTGGGATGATTTGCATTTATGCCAGCCATAGGCACTGGTATGAGAAAAAGAGTTTAGGTAAAAGGTATAACCGAAACCTGTAAGTGCTTGGGTCGAGTTACAATCTTTAAACTTCTACTGGTGGGGTAATCTTGGGAAAAAATTAGTTTCTGCGGCTAGCCATTCACTGGCGGCCCTCCTTCTAACGCCAGAACTATTGAGGCCTGGAAATTCTCAGGCAACAACAGAACGGGATTCTCCCCAATCAACATTCCCAACTAGCTCGTTGACTGTTTGGTATAGGGAATCCGTCTGGTTTGCGGTCCGGCTACCGTAGGTCAAGCAAAAAAACAAAGGTTTTATTGCTTGCGGCCCGGTCCACCGAGTTTTTGTGTTTTTGACTTAAAAGTATGAAATGCAAAGGCCTAATTAACAATGCAGGATGATCGAGATGCGGGGAGCAGTCACAATGTGATGCACAGGTTTTTACCTCTCGTCTTAGGCTCACAAGCATCTACATCACATATGCAAGAATCATAATAAACTAACTTATCCATTCAACTACCTATCTATCCACCTACGTCGGGGAGCCAGAACATGATTTATTCATGAGTAATGTGGATTATTCATGTATTATAAACAGAAATTACAGGTAGATGAAATTCTTCTCTACAACACATGAAAGATTAAAGATATTTCAACAATCAGATAGCCAACTGTTTCATAAGCAGCATACATTACTCATAGTGGAAATCTTCATAAAATAAACCGAAAAACATTCACACAAGAACATAGGTTCAATGAGTTAGAACGGTCTCACAGTTAATGGACATAGAGCTGAAAACGAAATAGTTCCTCTTCAACAAATCCATAGCACAACATTTGAATATTCCACTAAGCTTTCTCCAACAGGCAAACTGTAATTTTTTATTGCAAAAGGAAATAGTTCTTCTTACAATATGTCTTCACCAGTCTCACTGGGAAAAAGTCCTTTCTCCTTATAAGTCTTTTACATTTATACAAAAGGGTCAGACTGTTGGGCTGCCCAAAGTGACCTTTGGGCTTTCCAACCTCTCGTCTCCCAACGTTCTACTTTTCTTAAATGTTTTACAAAATAGTTACAAATTACAATAATGACCGATCCTTCATGAGGAGGGGCCCACTTGACTGTCTAGAAACTTCTTCCATGCTGCAGCTTCCTTAGCGATACCTTCAAAAGCACAAGGCTCCAAAAACTGAATATTTATCTCAAACTTCTCAGCTTGATTCTTGATAGCCTCGACCCTAGATGTACTCAATCGGAGCTGATCTTCCAGAATATGTACACTGAGAGCTAGATGATCTACTTCTCTTCTCAAGATCAGATCGTCCAGGGCTTTGATATCCTGCACCTTAGCTTCTTCCTCCTGGAATCTCTTCTGCAATAGCTCCACAAAGGCATCGTGATCTGGGAAAGCTTCAAGCCTCTCTTCCGCTTCTATCTGGCACCAGTTATATGTAATGAGAAGTATTCTGAAAAACTCGGTGCATAATCCCTTTGTCTTCTTTACTACCTTCTTGAAGTCTTCAACGCTGTTAATAGCAAACTCCACTAGGTTATAGTCCCGTTTGATGGCCTGCTGGTCTTTTGCCGGTAGATCCACTGGGGTTTCTTTGTTGTTCTCCAACCTTGCCATTCTTGTGGTTAGGACCTCTAGGACGTCCTGGGATCGTTCCACAAAGTAGGATGCAGTTTCCATTATCTCCTCCAACCGGCCATTGATTTGCAGCACTCTACATCTTTCTTCTTCAACAGCAGTCTGCAGCTGCAGCATCTTGGTTTTTTGGGTCAATACATGCTCCTTGAAAGGATGGAGATTAACCTACTGTTCTCTTGCCACTTCCAAAGCAGTGGTCAAAGAAGAAATCTGCTCCTGATGTTCCTTTCTCAGTTCTTGAGTGTGCAGATCATTTTCCTGCAGGAGGATCTTCAGCTGCTCTTCTAGCTCCTCCACCTTTGCCACCAGCTGTCCCTTCTCGCTCTTTAGATCTTGGAATTCCTTCTGCACTTTCTCTAGGGCCTCCTGTGCTATTTCCTTGACTTGCATTTCTACTTGGAGGGCCTGTACTTCAGCTCTTGAGGACTTCATTTCCCGCTGCACATATTCATATTTCCTTTTGAGCGTGTTTCTCTCTTCCCTCTCGTGCCTCAATGTATCTTTCAATTGAGCAGAAGATTTCTTTGATTGCTCCAAGTCAATCATGATTTTGCTTACATTATCTTCTGAAGCTTGGATGAATGCAGACCCGGATCTTAGGGTAAATCTCAGATCCTGGTCAGTTCCTGGGCCTGCCCTGCTGCTGTTTCAGAAGCTGACTGTTGTGTCAACTTTATTCTTTCACCTTCTTGCTTTTGGATATCCTCATCAAGCTTCCTCTTTGCTTCCTCTGTTTCTTTGGCTGCTTCCTTTGCTTTCTCTGCTGCTTCCTGAGCGGCTCTTTTTTCTTCTTTTGTATGTAGCCTTTCTGCAGCTTCTTTTGCCAATCTCTGGGCTTCTTCATCCCTCCTTTTGGCTTCCTCCTCAGCCTTAGCTTGCTCATCCCCTTTTCCACCTTTGGTAGTGATTTTCTTCTTAAATCTTCTCTTTAGTGCTGTCATGTTCGGGGCGTTCCAGAAGACAGATTCTTCCCTATCGAAATGGTGGGTATACTCAAAATGCACCTTATGCTCTTTACAGTGCTCAGCTACTTTCCTTTGAGTATCATTTCTCCGGAAAGGCATCTCGCCAAAATGGAACTTCTCCAACTCCTCTATGAATTCAGCAGCTTGTTTCACCTTGGTGAATCTGTAGCTTCCTAGCTTGAAGGGAAAAGGAGGGTAGGCAGTCTTTTTATGTTCGAACAGAAAACTGCCTATTCCATCTATGAACACTTGTCTAACTGCCTCCTTGTGGACTATGTAATCTATTTCATATTTGGGCAGCAGTGAAGGTGTTCTTGATCCTCCAAACATACGGAAGTACATGCCATTTTCAGTTAAGTAATAATCCGCGTATTCTTCTATTACTTGCATGGCTTCTTCTGACATACAGTCACACTCCTTACAGAAAATGAGTGTGTACAGTGGCATAATGAAGTGCTCACAGACCTCTCTGTAATGGCTATGGTACTGGTGAGCCCACAATGGTCTATAAGCGGCATAAACAGGCATTCTTTCCCTGTCCCAAATGCACCTGAGACCGAGGAAAGGCTGGTTGCACAATATGCAGTCTATCAACATTGAACTCACATAGAATTCTGATCTTTTCCAGGACTCTCCCTCCAAGGCTGAGGTCAATCAAGAAGAAAGACTGTTGGATACCATGCTGGCCCAATTAAAAATTGTCCCTTGGGTGGCCACATGGAAAATGATGGGTATCTACTCTAGCTTGAAGATTCTGCCATGAGCTCTCCCAAAGACCCTATTAAGCATCAAAGCTATAAATCTGTAGGGAGCCCTCAAGCTTGCCTTATCATACTTACTTGTCGGTCTGTACCGGTAATGTTTTCCCTGCAATAGCATTCTGTTAAGGGTCTCTACCAGGTCCATTCTGATGCTATTCATCCAGTCATCAGATAAGAATACTTGGGCTTCTGGCAGGTGATAAGCCAAAGCCACATATCCAGGGATAAATGCAGCATAGCCCTGTCCCTCAACATTTCCCAGAATCATTGTGGTTGTATCTACCCAGGGCATAATCCAGCCAATTACCTCAGAGCACGAGAACAGCTCTGGCCTGGTGGCAACTTTCATGAGAGCAGATTTCTCTATGTTAGCATAGATGGAGTCTTCTTCGAGGCCCATGTCGGGAACTTCCCTGCGGGAAATTAATCTATATATTTCACCCCATTTGTACTCGGGTTCAACACCAGAAACACATTGAGTGTCTTCATATATGTATTCGGTCTTCGTGACAACCTCTACTTCTGGTTCTTCTTCGACCACAGGGGCCTTCTTCTTCTGTCTCTTGGACATGGTGGATTCGAATTCTTCCTGCCATATATAACATTGTAAAATTGAGAAATTCAAGGTGCAGACATTTATATGACAGTGTGCAGTGTTTTACTTCTTCAATATGTATTATGATAGCAATTTGTTAGAGAGATAAATGTATGCATGGATAGCCTAAAATGGCCTAACTAATCTGAACTGTTACAACCAAAGTGCAGCATTTAATGACCCTGTCTATATCTAACATGATGCAAAGTATGTCACATATAGTAAAAAAAAATAGCAATCTACTACTGCTGAATGATATTGAACAATTATATCAACCACATTCAAGATGACCAGGAAATCTACATCAATAGGCCACCCGTTTCTGCTTTCTATGCATGCCATGGTCCTTTCGCTGCACGGAAAAGACAAGGGACAAAGCCCAGGCGATTTTTTTACAACGGCACCTTACAACGGACTGCACGCTCAATCTAATGGTCAACAGACTAAGAATAAAGATAAATTTCCTCCCACAGGTTGAGGCTCGACCGCTGAGCTCTACAGGGTAGCTTGAAGTATAGAGATAAAAAACGGCTGGGTTTTAATCGGTGCGGGAAACAACAATAGGAACTATGAGGCTTTCTCAAACGGCTTCGTGCCTACACGCCAATAGAAAAGACATACTCCTTCCGACAGGCTATGGGTTCGACATTACGCTCGCTGAGAACACACCAAACCGTATTGGTGAAAACGGCTAGGGCTCCAACAACGGGTAGAGCACCATAGGATAAACAGCCCCAAAACCCTAAAGCAGTCCATGGCAGACCTACCTCATACCTATCATAACTGTGAAGGCGGTTTGGCGCAGACGGCGTAACGACCGTCTGCGCCGAAACCCCTCAATCCCTATGCACAAGGTAGCAAAAGAACGGTGGTGGAAAAACACAGCTGCTCGGAAGGTTAAACTCTCTTCCCACGTTCAAACGATAAAAATCCCTACTTATATAGGCGTATAACCTAGCGGGACGAGGAAACGGCCGGGGACCTAACAATGGGTAGCTCAATCCAAGCACAAGCAACGTTTTTCTGAAAGTTCTTAGACCAAGTTCAAGCATAAAATCAAACTAAACCAAGCAAAGGAGGGTCCTAAATTTTTTTGGAATTTTGGGAAATTGTTGCAGCTGCAACAAGTCCATACTGCTTCACATAGGAACCAATACTGCTTGGAATCTTCAGTCCCATTACCCTGAAATAAGGGTAGCTTCACGTCGTCACTTTCCATTCTAGGTATTCTTCCAGTATTCTCTGATCCACTACTATTACTATTGTGTTGACACACATGACAGTCTTGTGATCACCTTTTGTTTCTTCCTCCCGAATTTGTCACAGTGCACGAAGGTGTAGGAATGTCTTTGCTTTGGTTTAGTCCTTCCTTGGACGTGGGCATATCCTATTTGTTTCCTTCATCATGGTAGGGTCGCTTAGTCCCTTAATGTCCCTTCTTGTAGTTTCTTGTTTTAGTCGCACTAGGAATCTCCTAGTCCTCCACCTCTTCTCTTGCCAAAACCTCAACCCACTTTGTAGGAGACCACACTCTTCATCAACTTCCCTCACAGTCTCATCGTAACTTCCATCCATCTGCCATGTATCATTCCATCCAACCCTTTCCTTCCTAGTACTCGCAACCTTTGCACATCAGAGCTTTACTCATCCGAATCAATCTTTAGTATTCTTTTTTCACATATGAGAATCTTAGTCCACTGTATTAATGACAATAGAAATCTCCCCCTTGGTCCTTTAAAGAAGTCTCTTTTTGCATCGTTGTAGGACTTGACTATGTTGACAACAAACTTAGTGATATATCCATCCAAAATGTTATCTATCCACACCTCGACAGCTCTTGAAGCTTTGTTATTTACCCTTCGCAACTGTTGGATCAGTTTAGCAGTCCACTGATTAGGTTCGCCTCCTTGGAAGTTTCTCTTCTGGAAAGTAAGCTACGCCAGCCACTCATACAATATTATTGGAAACTCAACTAAGAATATTTCATGAATATCAGAGTAAATATATCTCCCCAACCACTCTTATGTTGTCAATCTAGAGTTTTGATTTTCTTCTTCTGTGAATTCTTGCACCTTTTGATTGAACCAGTCCTAGATCTCTGGCTTAGTCAGATTCCACAACATGTCCTCTTCTTCTCTGTACTATGGTCCCGACAACGAAACCATTTTTTGACACACTCTTTTCGACATGGGTTCACTCCACTGATCTGTCGACACCCATAAATGCAAACTCCCTAAACATTGGCCCAGATAGGTTTTACCTTATCTAGAAACACCTGCAAAGCAGATATAGTCTCACCTGAGATGTATAAGGGAGGGCTACAGGAACCATGTTTCCACATAAGGCGGAGGACTTTCGCACTATATCTTACTCTATCGCAACGTTACGTAGAGTTCTAGGATTTACACACATCATTCATAAGTTCTAGTTATCATCATTCACAATAACCTCATACATCACAGTAACATAATTCAGATTCATTTAACTTAACGAAGACATCAACATATATTAACCCAAGGAACACTGCAAGACTTCACATCATTATGATTCAAGCATGTAAATTCATAGATCACACCATCATTGAGTTCACAAGTTTAAAAGATACGCAAATAAACAGATAGGAACCGAAATTTCATCATCAACATCATCCTTCTATTATTTCCAAAAACACCTTGCAAAAGAAAAGCATTCCTCGGTCGAAATAGCCTCAGACCAGAAAATACATTCATTCACAACTCGACGACATGAACGATCGCATGAAAGTAGATCTAAGTCTCTGAAATATCTCTTTGATCATAATTCTTTAATGATCCAATGAATCTACTCCTAACTCTACTTATATGCTTGAGCTGTTACAAAAGGTTCCACATAGGTCGACTTCCTAACTACTTTTGACCTAAACTTCTAACTAATTCAACCAAAATGACCACACTTGTAAGTATCTTCTTCCGAGGATTTCAATCTTTCTCCTATTGATGTCTTTTTTGTCAATGGCGGAATCGCACCTTACGCAACCTATCCCCTTTCCAATAGAGGGAATAGAAGAGAATATCAAAGAGCATGAGAGGAAGAAAGAGTCTGTGTAGATAAAGAAGAAGATCGAGAACATAGTCTGGATCTTAGTGCGCAAACAAAAGGTGCATACATTTCTCATGCCAGATGAAGCGCGCCTTTGTGTTTTTTTCTCGGATGGGTTTCCACGTTAACTACTGTGTCGAATGTATGAATGATGAATGTGTTTAAGATGCATGTATATATGTTGTTGTGAGTGAATGTCTATGTATTTTCTTAGAAAGAATATATTGATAATTGTTTGATTGTTATTGTGAATGTGTGAATGAACTTATGCTGCATTGGGTTGTTGATATAATACTTGTAAAAGGAGGAATCGTGTCACAACTTGGATGTGTAGAATAACTGTCAAAACCCCACCCATCAGAATTCGTCGAGCGCCTTGGCTTGTCGCCAAGGGACAGGAAATCCCCCACCCAACTGCAGAAACCTAGTTCTAGAAGTTACCCATAAAGGAAGATATCTCGAGTGAGGTTCCATTTGTGCCACAGGTGCTGTCGACTAAGCCTTGCTCTATTAGGCCGATATCTTGGGATTTGTTAAACTAAGAAGAAGGGACTGAACCTAGGTCAAAGGGAAAAAAATCCAACAAATTTCTCGACCCTAAACACTCCTTCTTCTGCCATTGCTCCCACTCGAACCACGAAACCTTCTTTTCTACGATTTTACCATCCAAATTGACCTTTTGTCCCTGATACCAATTGTTAGAAAACATGATCGCAAAGCAATAACAATAAACAATAAAAAGATGCAAATATTAAAACACATTACAAGAGAGACACATATATAGCGTGGTTCACCCAAGATGGGCTACGTCCACACATAAATTGTTAGTCCTTTATTATTATCCCCTCTAACAAAATGAAGGGATACAACGTGCATCAACCCTGCTTCATTTCCTCTTCACTCTCTCACAATATCTCTCTCACAATCATAGAGATAGCTATTACAATGCTACAATACAATACACAAATGTATTACAATGTATTCATTTTATAAAGGGAATACCATGGAAAAATACTACGAACTGCCCAAAACCATGGGCCCGTAAATCACCCATTATTGACCAAGTCATGACTCTTAAATTACAACATTTTACAAGGCATTTTTTTTCTAAATTTTAGTTATGGAGGCACTGCCCACAAACCCCCTCCAAGGGGGTTCCCAAAATAGTCCCCCGCCCCTCCTCTTCCTTGTCCCCCTAGACCTCCCTAAATACTATAGTGGGGGGGAGCTCCCCTACACTGTGAGGTGCTAGGATCCAAACACAGCTGAAATAACATCTCCAAATCAGGAAGATCAATCTCCACAACCAACAATTTTCATTGATCTATTTATACACCTTATATCTTCAATACACACTAAGTATAAAGTTGTGGATACAATCAATTTTTAAACTTGCTTATCAATTTGACTATTTAAAATTTTAAATACACTTCACTATTGACTTACAAATTTTTAGATTGTGTATAATGCTTAAGTCATTAAGCATTTTTCTTTTAGAATTTGGGGTGAACTATGGCCCATTCTTTTCCAAAATTGCACAAGAATGAGACAAGTATATTGTCTAGATTAATTATGTGGTAATGATTTGAAATTCAAAATCCAAAATTTAATATTAAAAATAACTTATACATGATGAATAGTCTATCCATGTTTACAAACTACAAATTACTTAAGTTTACTAGTTAAATAAAATAAATACCAATGAAATGTCACCCCTATTTTTGAATAAGCTCTTTCAATCAGTACTCTATGACACAAGTGACCACCAAATCCGGGTGACTAAAGTGGAAGATTGACCTATGAAGCCTCTACATCAATAGAGTCAAAGACTAATGATATGCTTGAGAATCAATATCCTCACCAACCCACCAAAATGATATAAGATTTGGTGTGAGGAAATACTGTATCATAATTAAAAAACCAAAACATTGAAGGCTATAAACGACATATCAATACCACCAAACTAATATTTATAAAAAATAATATAGATAATAAAACCCTGCACTTGACTTAAGTCTTTGAATAACAGTTACACCTTTCAGTTCTCTTCAGTCATGGGCCCTGGGAATAAGGCGGATGGGAAATCCATTGGCAGGCGTAGGGAAAGGGCTTATGCTTATTTTCTCTTGAGGCTCAACAGCCGAAAACCCCATGAAAGCTTCAACAAAATGATACATGAATAATAATATCTCCATCTTCGCATATTCCTCTCCTGGGCATGTTCGAACTCCTGCTCCGAACGGTAGATATGTATATGCAGGCGCCTGAACTGTCATTTCTTTATCGAATCTTGACGGCTTGAATTGTTGGGGATCAGTGAAATAGTCCTCATTTACATGAGTACTATACACTGTCCATAAAAGCTGCATTTCCAATATTGCAACATGAGAAGACATTAATATAATATACAACAATTGATATATAGTATATGATCTCCATAAAAGTTTACCTTCCATCCCTTGGGGATTGTATATCCGCAATATTCAATGTCTACGATGGCTCTGCGGAATGTTCCATAAATCGGAGGAAATATACGCAACGTCTCCTGAACTACCTGCAACGTGTATTTCATCTTCTTCGTATCTTTCCATGTGATTTCTTCTCCCTCAGCTTTACTTGAATGGACTTGCATCTGCTCTGTCATACATCACACAATGCAATTTTAGTGAAATTTTAGATTAATAAATAAGTACAGTTGCTCATTGAATGTAGAGTTATTAAGCAATAAATATATTTTTGGAGCAAGTTCTCTCCAATCTGATTAGGGTTTCAAACCAATGATCACCACAAGCAAACAAAACTTCAGTAAGCATTAGTCAGTTGTAACAATCATCACCAGTTTTAATGCCTGGATAGATATGCATGAATGGAAACTGGACTTCTATCAAGGAGGGCAACGATCAGACCTCCAAGTTGTTTCTATCCATCACATCTCTAATCATCTCTGAGTTTTGAACATAAGACCTCATTAAGATCAAATCCCACAAAGACCAATTAATCTATACCTATGGCTTATTAGACCAATAATTCAAAAGCAATTTGTTTTTAATATAACTAATGAAAAGTAAATAAATAAAGCAGATTCTATTAAAAAGTATATCATTTCATTCCCTACAACCTTAATAATGATCACAAAAGGACAACGTTTTTTTATTACTATTTATACTGTTCAACATCCTGAAAATAAGACCTAAAATTGCTTTTTTTATTAAGAGTTAAACAACTTAACAGCTCAGAACAGAAAGGCACGGAAAGCTGTACCTTTATGAACAACTAAGGAAAGCCTTGCCTTTACTAACCACCAAAAAAATCATTTCAAATTGCATTGTTTTATTTATAAAGAAGCAAATATAAATATTTGCAACTATAGCTCAAATCAAATTGTAAATGAAGTTAAGTTGAACAAACTATTTATACATTTTAATATTTTAAATACAAATTATTAGAGTTAATATAACCATAAAACAAATACTAATATAAACATAAAACAAATACTAAACAAAAACGGATATGAAAAAAGAAAAACAAATTGTTAGAAGTTCACCCTTTTATTGAAGCTTGTTAAGTCTATAAAAGTTTTTATTTGAGATTTGGGTGTCCACTATGTGTCTATGTTTTTCATCTAAGGACTAGGAAGAGATAAGTAAGATTGATTTTATGGCAGTTGTTCAAAATTCCAAATAAAAAATTATAAAAAAGGAATATAAAAAATAAGTGGTAGCTAGTTGATGAATGGATAACTGGTAGCAATGGTAGCAATACATGGATAACTCTGATGATAAATGGATGAATGGATAACCAACAATTCATGTCAGATAACTGGAAGAATGTGAGATAAAAAAAAATATTAATAAAAAACATAACTAATAGCTAGTCATAAATAACTCACACTTGAATCCGTTTAACTTAAAGAATATGATGAATAAATTTTGTTTACCAAATTGTCTTTTCCTTAACTATCTCTTAACCATTTGATCCATTTCTACTTAATTCAGTCACAAACTGTGTAGATATGCTAGTTTAAATCTTAATCAAGATACATTTAAGCATAACAAGATACAACTACAATCAAATAAATAACTGCTTTCTACTGTTATTATACATGAAATAATCTAATTGATCAGCTCAAACAAATAAAAAATAATTTTACATAATATGTAAATGTCAATCCACATAAATATAAACCGTACCCTTCACTATTTCTTCGTAGCTTGTTTGGTCGGATGACAAAAGTTTGAGCATCATTGTGAGTGTTGCAGTTGTTGTCTCAAACCCCGCTTGCATGACGAAACTGATGTTGTCCAAGATTTCCTTATCAGTAAGCCATTCCCCTCTTTCATCCTTAACAGCCATCAGATTTGAAATCAAGTCGCATTTTGAAGAAGACAACTCCAGATTTGTATCATAATCATAAGCAGCGAATCTCCTTTTCTGGAGAATGATTGGCAACAAGATGCTCTCCATCCTAGACCTGGCGATCTTGGCTTTACTGTAACTACTTCCGGGCAGGAATTCTATGGGAACACTTACAAGACCCACAGCGATACCTTCACAGGCTTCTAAAAGCTGATTCTGCAAGTGCTTGTCTTGTATATTGAAAAACAATTCACAGAAAACCGAGAACATGAGCTTTTTGATGGCCGGGAATACCTTAATCACCGGATCCCCTTTTATATTCTTCCAATTCTCATTGAGATGACCTTGTATTAACCTACTCATTTTTCCAATTACATGATGCTGCAGAGTTTCAGGACAGAAGGCTCTCATAAGAGCTACGCGGAGACGCTTATGATCGTCTTCGAACTTGTTTATGAGGGCATCGTCTCCTATCAATCGTAGAAACGAAGGTGACCACGATGAGACAACGAGCTTGTTCTCGTTGGAGAGCAGCAAACGATTTCCAGGCGGGTTGGCAACGACAACGGTGCGCTGACCTAGTATCGAGGTCTTGAAAACATGGCCGAATTTGTTCACTCTCTTTTCTATAAAACTCTGAGGTCTGTTTGATCGCAGCGACCATAGAAACTGAAACGTCTCCCCCACGAATGGCGGCCCTAAACTTCCCGGTGGAAGGGATGTCGTGGTATCATGAGTAATCCAGTTTCTGAGATATTTTATGACAACATTTCGAATTCCATTAATACAGATCGTCGTTATAATTACGACTGTAGCTGCCACAGCAATGATTCCCATTTCCATTTGCGCTGTCTTGCAAACTCTTGCTCGGCTCGTCGATATAGAGTTGTTTGGTTTATGATGAATGATATGGGTAATACAGGCTACAGTGTGTGAACACTAAGAAAATGGTTTCGAACTAAAGTACATGCTATGCCATTTTGTCCAAGGAATTCACCCAGAAGAAAAATTGAGTACGCAATGACGATGAGCTTGAATACAAAAACACGGAATCTAAGTACATGCGATGCTATTTTGTCTTTACTAATTTGAGTCTTTTTTAATCTGTCTAAATAGTTGTGGTCAAATCATGGCAACCAGATAAGATTATTGCTCTATGGTTTACTTGGTATTTATTCAATAAAACTGTATTATAGTTTACTTAATAATATTATTAATTAATAACTATTTATAAAAATATATCTGATGAGTCTTTTTATAAATATTTATTTTTAATTTAAAAACCTTATTTTTATTATATATTTCTTATTTTAATTAAAAATCTCTTTTTATAGACAATACATATAAACTGTTCAACCCCCAACACCTACAATATATTGATCTTATTTTTCACAATTAAAAAAACTCCTTTATAAATGAACTTGATAAGATATTGGCCAATAAAATGAATCCATGATATGTTCCAATAATACTTCGACCTTATTTTTAACAATTAAAAAAACCTTTTATAAATAAACCTCATAAAATATTGTTTAACAAAATGAATCCTGATGATATTTCCTAAAATAGTAATTAGATCTACACATCCAATCAAGAAGCGCTTAGAAAATCGACAAAATCAAGTTTTTTATTTTAAAATAGTATTTAGATCAAGTCATCGAATCAAGAAGCCAAAAGGAAGATATTTTTTTTCCATGCAAAAGAATCGTAATTTATTTATATTCAAATTTACATTCTTCAAAAGTGAAGTTCTTACAAAAGATCATAGCTTTTAGAACAAAAACCATAGATGATCATAGTATAATCACAAAGTCTTTTTCAACGTAAAGCAAAAAACATGCTCTGAGAGCCAAAAAGGCAATCATCTCATCAAAAAAGGAAACATGCCCATAAAGATCAGACACGATCTCAAAAACTAGCAATAGTGTCCAGCATCCACAAACCAAAATTAAGAGTTACCAATCTCAAAACTTTCAGATACTTGATGCTTAGTAATATGCCAATATCCAACTAGGACAAACACTAAAATAGCATAAAAGTCCCAAAAATTTCAGATGCTCGATGCTCAGTAATATGCCAATATCCAACCAGGACAATCGCTCCAGCTTTTGCTAACACATCCGCAAGGTAGTTTCTTTCACTGTAGATGTGCTTGAAATCCACGAACTCAAATGTATCTGAGAATCTGATAACTTCATAAAGAACTTGAGAAAGCTGTATATTTTGAATTCTGTACTTACCATTAGCTCAATTAATAACCAACTATGAGTCACCAAAGATCTTCATCTTAGAAATATGATTATCCAGAGCCAAAGTAACAAGTAGCTCTAAACCACGGGGGGTTCACTTAGTGAACTTGTTACATAGCACCTAATTTCACTAAATATTGGAAAATACTTCCTAAAATTGTATTGTTGAAGCCCCCTCACAATATACCTTTCCAATTAAGAAAACCCCTTGTTTCACGAGATATTGTAGGTATCCATTTTATTAACTCATTTTTAACACTCCCTTTATATCATGTTGTAAAGTTGTAACAACAAGATCCCTAACACATCTTGCTATAAGCAAACATGATGATAAATAAAATATAGTATAATGTTAGTAATGATCCCAGTAGGATTGCAAGGGCAACTCGTTCATTTGTAGCGTTGGAGTGGAAGACCCAACAAAATAGTAATGGGGATAGAAAAACACGTAAAATGAAACCCAATCAAGAGATCAATGTAACAAAGAATGTGAAATACTAATAGTCCAATAGTGAATCTACTCCTTAGAAAAGATGAGAATTGCACATGTTTCACACCAAAACCTTCTAATCTACCAATTTTATATCATGTATCTACAAGTATAGCCATAGAGAGCTCATGTTTTCTATAATCTTAATAAATTAAATTCCATAAAATATTTTTAATAATCTTAATAAATGTTTTCTATTATTTTTTCCAAAGCTATTTGTATGCGATTTTTAATACATGCATCGTAAAATATGGTAAAATAACACTCTTATTGTTTGTATAAATTATGTACAGATATCTTCTTATGCTTAAAGTATTCCAAGTTTAGTGAACACATTATCTTCCACAACAAATTAATCTCATTTCTATATCTATAGAAGATCAAACTTAGTCGACAATTAGAGCACATTCTCTTCATTTTCAATTTAAAATCTTAAAATAAATTAAATGACACTCCCATATAAATTTAACATTGGTTATCCAAGAGGTTATTGATTTTTCTTAGGTTGAGAAGTATTATGTTTATGTATGAAACTAAGACAAAAATCCTCAATTTTTTTTTATGTAAATGATCCAATGATATAATTGAATTGTTTGGTATTAATCAATAATATTATAATATGATGAATGTAAAGAAATGAATCTTTTCATTTAAAAACTATTTAACCAAAAAAAATTATAAGCATAATGATAATATTATAGAATAAATATTTGGAATTAAATATTGTAGTATAAAATGTTTTCATATACAACAATTATATATATATATATATAATTATATATAATTTAAAAGCTATATAATAAAATTAAAAAAAAATTATCAACTTAATTATAATATTATAAAAATATAATTTTAAATTAAATATTTTAATATACAACAATTTTATGTGAGGCTAAAATGTCATTTTCTAGTAGTGCATGGACGTGTTTGCATTCAACCATGGAGGAATTCAACATATCTATGTGGGAGGCCTCCAAATATGTGAAGAATATATATATCCAACGATTTGAATGTTATTTCTCGACCCACCCAAATAAAATAACCCCCAATATTTATAGCACTATGTCAATTAAAAAACCCCGTTGACCCTTTAATACGAGGAAATATATTTTTTAGGCTTTTAGGAGCATTCAAACCCCCAATATGAATGGACGTGATATAATATTGCCTTGCTAGTGAACCCCGTGCTTTAAACCAAGAAGCTCGGCATAGTTTTTAGTACCAAAACCCAAACCAGCTTTGAAAGTAAAAAAATGATCATCAGCAATATAAAGCATACCACCAACTCTACAAATTTTAGGTTCACCTCCTCATTAAGGCACCAGGTCTTAAGATAGGATATCACCGAGTCACCAATCCATAAGTTCTTAAGAAGCAACTTGGAGTTAAGTTCAAACCAAACACTTCTTGTAAAAGGGAAATCCACACCAAGATGAAAGTTAGACTCAGCATCCATCTTGCACGAATAACATCTACCAAGTCCTTCTGTGCCCTTTCTACAAAGAACATCCCAAGTAAGTGCCTTATCAAAAAATAAAAACTAGAAAAAACATTTGGACTTAAGAGGACACTTAAAATTCAAAAGTACTTCCACCACCAGGTAAATTCCACCTCATTCCTATCCAAAATCAACTGCAGATATCCATCTCTTGGAGAGTACTTGCCATATTTTGATTGACTCCATACCAACACATCAACATCATTAGTTAACCTGACATGACTAGCTTTAGCTAGATAACCATTCCAGCAAGTGACTTGTTGATTATACACTATTCCAAGATTATCAGTAGTGAGCCAACCCTGCTCCATCAAAAAAGACACACTAGGACATCCAATATCTTTAAGAAAATAAATTCCAAAAGAGTGTAATTTATCAATCAATAAGGAGGGTAAAATATGTCTCCATTTCCATCCAACCCATGGATCCAAACCAAGTCGAACAGCAGCACCATTCTGAAACTTCCATACAAGATAATTACCAATAAGACCAAAAGACCATAAAACAACTTTCCAAGAGATAGATATACATCTTTTCTTTTTAACAAAGACTCTAATCTAGTCTAATAATGATAAGGGATGAACATATTTCTATAATGCTATCTGAAACTGAAGACTCGAACCATGAATAATATTCCACACACTCTTAGCAGCAAGAGCATTGGAAAAGACAGCAGGATTTTTAGCCCCCAATCCCCCAAAAACTTTGGGCATGCCAATGCCTTCCAAGATGTCCAGGATAAAACGGAAGATTCATTGTTTCGAGAGCATAAAAATTTGAAATACAATTTCTTGATCTTTTCAACAATGCCCACCGGAATCCAGAAATGCATCCAATAGACCGGTATGACCTCAAGTACAAATTTAACCAAAGTAAGCTTACCTCCCTTAGACAACCAACGATATCTCCAATTCTTAATTCTTTTTTCCACTTTAGCTAATAGCCAGTCCCAATCCTTAATAAAGTATATGCATGGTTTGAGATGAAATCCAAGATACTTCATACCAATCTCAAGTTTAACAACATAAAACGAAAAAACATTCTGTAAAGAAATTTACTCGGTTTCATCCAAACTAGAGTAAAGAAAAGAGGATTTATCATCATTAATTTGCATCCCATATTCCTTACAAAAAACCAGCAAAACCTCATACAAAGTTGATAAAGACTGAACAGAGCCATCAGATACCATGACAATATCATCCAAAAAAAAGAACATGAGATAAAGTAATGTTATTTCCAAAAGAGATATCATGAAAATCACCACAATCTTTTGCTTTAAGAAGAGCCCTTCCCAAACCTTCAATGACAATAAGAGAAAGTAGAGGATCAAGAGGAAAACCTTGCTTGAGCCCACGACCAAATCTAAAGAAAGACAAAGCTGCACCATTAATCAATAAGGCAAAAGAAACAGAAGTAAGACTGCTCATAACCCAAGAGATAAAAGGCACATCAAAACCCATTTTAGAAAAAAGGATCCGCAAATAAGTCCAATTAACTTGATCATAGGATTTGGACAAGTCTGTTCTTAAGACCACCGACTTTAAACATTTACTATGAATAGTATGTAGGCCTTCTTGAATAAACCCCACTACATCATGAATCTTTCTCCCAGGGAAAAAACCAAACTGTTCACCAGAAATATATCTACCCAACACCTTCCTGATACGAATAGAGATGATCTTACCACTGATCTTATAAATGCAGTTACACAGAGAGATTGGCATAAAGTCTTCAAAAGACTTAGGGAGATCATACTTAGGAATCAAGGCAATAAAAGTAGAATTAAAAATAGCAGAGATTTTGCCACATTTCCAAGAATCATCAACTACCCGTAATAAGTCCAAACCCAAAACATCAAAAAGAGCCCTATATATCTCAACAGGTATCCCATCCGGTCCCAGACTCTTATCATTTTTACTCAGAGATAGAACATATTGAATCTCATTCAAAGTAATAGAAATCATAAGATCTTCATTTTCCTCTTCAGAAACGGATGTAGGAAATTTTTTAGCAACCTTCATGATATCAGGAAGATGGAGATCCTTATCCTCTTGAAACAAAGACTCAAAATGGTGCACCCCAACCCCAACAATAAAGTCAAAACCTTCAATAAGATTACCGCCATCATCTGTAATCTTCCAGATAGATTTTATATTTTTCCTGTGATTAGCAAACTTATGAAAAAAATAAGTATTGTCATCCCCACATAAAATCCAAATGGCCCTGCTTTTCTGTCTAGCCTCATTTTCACGATCTAATATTATTTTTCTCTTACACGTCTCCAGCTCAACCAAAGAGGACTTATCCTCCATAGAAGAAAAACCAAAGCCCATTTTACTAAAGGAATCAACCAACAAAAGTTCAATGTCCTATAAATCCTTGAGTTCCTGAGTTTTTTTCTTAACATACCATAAGATAGAAACTTCTTTAATGTGCTTAAGGTTGGCAGCAAAATGCGCAGCAAGCAACACCACACGGCTATTGACATAAACTATCCATGAAGCTTTCAATAATGAAACAAAATCCTCATTCAGTAACCAATAAGTATTAAACTTAAACGGACTACGAGGTTTAATATCATTATTCAAAATCTGTAAGAAAACCGACCGATGATCTGAATCCCGACCACAACCAACCCATTGACGAAAATGAAGCTCTAAATCCAAAAGATCCGTCGATACAAGCAACCTATCCAATCTCTTACAGATATTATCAAACCCAATTCTTATATTGTACCACGTAGGAAGTAAAACAGTTGGAGCAATATCCACAAGTCCAAAACCATCCATCTTCCTAGAGAAAAAATCAGAAAGATTATCCACTCTAGCCCTATCACTCCAAATCTCTGAAAAATTAAAAGAATAATTCAAATCCCCACCTAAAATCATCTTAGATCTCTTAAGGCACTCAACAGCAAAAAAGTTATTCCAAAACCTTTCCCTCTCCACATACGGACCATACACATTGACAAAACATAAGGCCTCTTTCAATTCAATGGAGTAAATAGAAGCACACAAACCAGAGTCTATATCCCATGCACTAAAAAATTGGAAATGACGAGTCCTCCAACCCAAAAGAAGACCCTTGATTTACCTTTGGCATCCACAGAGATAAAAAACAAGCCTTTAAGTAAAGATTCCATCTCACCAGCAAAAATATGCCCATCACCCATAGTTTGTTGAAGAAATAATACATCAACAAGATGATCATCAACTAACCTACAAACTGCTAGTTTTTAGGAATACTAGCTAACCCCCTACAATCAAGGGTCATTACGATCATAATGAAACCCTAGAGAGGGTATACACTGCTCTAAGTGCCCCAGAATCAAGAGGACAGACATGTTCCACTACAGAAGAGAGACCACCAGGTCCCTGACAAGAAGAAGGGATCACAAAAAGGCACCTAACAGCATCTGTGACTCAAAAATTATCCTCTGAAACCTTTGTGCTAGACCGAATAAAATAACGAGCTCCAATAATAGATTTATCTCTAACAGGAGACAACAACCCTAAGTCCCCCAAAAAATATTCAGACGAATTAAACTTGCAAGAAGAACCATCATCTGACAGAGCTCCAAAAGATTCCTTCGAATTCATAATCAATAGATTAGGGCCCTTCACAAATTAAGATAAAGAAGTCAAACATAGAGGTTTAGGAGAATCCACGTATAAGGCCTGTGAACCGGGATCCACCCCTAAACCATCCAAAAAATGGAAAGGAGCAACAAGAGAAGTAACCTCCATCCCAACACCCAAAGACACCTCAGGTTTAATCGTAGAATGCACCCCATCATTCTTAACTCTGCAAAAAGACTTTGCCTTAGAAACAGAAACATGCTTATGATTCCTATTAAATGAAAGACTACACTGGGATATCATATGACCATAACAATGACACCTATTACATCGAAAGGGTACCCCCAGATAATCCAAAGGCTGACTAAAAACAGACTCCCCTCTTTTAATCACAATATCTTCTACTAACCCATTATGAAGATCAAGAAGTACAAGAACCTTCCCCAAGCAACACACACCAGACTCAAGAAAAGATAAATCCGCCTCCAAAAATGTCCCCAGAGTATTACCAACCAATTTAAAAAAAATCCACGGACCAGAATTCAAATGGTAGATTCGGTAACTTCACTCAAATAGGCAAAGAATCATACCTTTCAGTTTGAGGGTCGAAAAGAGGTGTCCACTATTTCAACAACAGACCAGAGCTATCCCATATCCAAAAACCCGCGAGGACCGTGGCCGCATCAGCTTCAAAGTGAAATTTGAATGCAATCCATTCCCGCGGGAGCACAAAAACATCAGGGCATGAACCGACAGACTCTTTCCAAGAAGTAGAAACCCACTTCTTAACACCATCCAGACTAAATCTGCGGCCCCCGAATCGTCCCACCAGAGTAAGGGCATTCGTCAAAACAATATCATTCATCGCTACATCCTCACCAACGACCAACAACAAAGGTTTTTCAATCTTGCGAATGATTTGTTTCAACCTCTTCGAACGCAAACCTGGAACAGGAAACGCCTCAACCCACGAACGCTGGTGGCCAAATGAAAAATCCCCAGTAGGAATAGACCCACTCTCCAAACCCAAGTTAAAATCTGTCAAGATAGGAAAAGAAACATGGTCGCTTCCCGCATAAGATAATCCACCCAAACCACCAGTAGGAACGACAGGTGCATCAACCCGTGAACCAGACAAAGAATTTACCAATGGACCTCCAGATCCACCATCCAAAAACCCAGGAGATAAAGAGACATCCTCCGTCCGCCCAGTCGGCAAAAACCCTCCACCAGAAAGACCCGACAACTCTAAACCTTTACCAAGACACCACCCCAACACACAATCCGGCAAAGCCCTTCCAGAAACGTCAGTAGGTAAAGCCACTCCATCACCCAATACAACAGATGGCACCATATTGCTATGGAGAAAAACCTCATCAGAAGCTAACTCCTCACTGCGAAATGGCAAAACCAAATCGACAGAAACCCTAGAAGAATACCCACGAGAAGACTTAAGATCCCAACGACCCTTGGGAGGAGTACGAGCCATAAGATTAATGTCTCAAAGAGACATACCGAGACGTGGCAGAGGGAGGAACAACCCAGGTGTAAAGGTATAAAGACCCAGATGCCTACGCATGAAGGAGTACGTTCTGTACTATATGCCTTGCACTCTCCGAGAGCTAAATACGTACGACTTTAGAATGAAATGCCAAAATGATTCACGTGGGAAAGACAATTAGCTTTTGAAAATAAAACCAAATAATAAAAACCATAATGAAAAAGAAGATATAAAAGCATTACATGTTCAGTGTCAATAATATTTCTTAAGTTACTTGTGATGTTTTTGGAATGCACGTTTTTAAAGTTTATAGTATCCCATAGTTTATGTGTGTGTTTCACTTACCATTATTATTAAGAAAAAAAACTAAAATATGTTAAAAATAAAAATAAAGATAAAATTTTGGAAAATTAAAAAAGAAAAAGAAAAAATAAAAATTATTTTTACTTTTATAAGAAATATATTAAAAAAATGTTACATTAAAAAAATATATTTGTATAATAAATTTAGATTAAAATATTTATATAATTTATTATGTGGTTTTTTAGTAGATTATAAGTTTAAATCCAAAGAAAGTAGAAAATTTATATCTATACAAATTTTCATAATTACATCTATATAGATCTCTAGCTTCAATTTTTTTACTAGAGAGATTTAAAACTTGGTTATATATGTTTGGATCATAGTGAAAGTATAATGATGTGTATTTAAGTTTTGTTTTTATTTTGATTATATATAATTAAAATAATTTTTTTGTTTTGATATAAATAATTGATAACATTAATTTTTTCATAATTTAAAAATGATAAATTGTAAGTCTTAAAGTTTATCCATCTTAACTTAAATATATTAACTATTAAAAATTACCCAAAATAATTAAAATTATAAATCTAAAATGTCACATTAAATTATAAAATGCATTTTTCCTAAATTTATCTACTTTAAGAAACAAAATCATATAACTAAATTGTAAAAAAAAATTTAAAATTTAAATACTCTAAAAATTTAAAAAACAAAATCATATATATTAAAAAAATATATATTGAAATAAGAAAATAAAATTAAAATATTTATTTAACTGCTTACATTATATTAAGAAATATATTTCAAATATGAATACAATATGAACTAATGATTTTAAAGCTTCTTAGAAACAAAATTTATGTAGTATTTTCAAATTCAACATTTTTCTTCTTGCTTGATGATGCCAATAAACTCTCACCGACTTATTATAATATTTTATACTTATCCTTAAAGACGATATAGTTCTTTCACGGCTGAAAATGAATTAAAATATAGTATCAATATAGAAAACGCTCTAAGCTTCTAGAACATTTTCTCGAGGTACACAATTTCCTTACGTCTAATATTTCCACCCTCGACAAGATTCCATTCATGACAATTTGATTTCTTTGGAGTAACTCTTTTCAACACATCCTTTTAATGATATAAATTTCTGTCGACAAAATTGTAGTGGATATTATGTTAATTTTATATGGACCATTAATTT
The DNA here is from genome assembly GCA_001517045.1 of Pseudotsuga menziesii. Lineage (NCBI taxonomy): Eukaryota > Viridiplantae > Streptophyta > Pinopsida > Pinales > Pinaceae > Pseudotsuga > Pseudotsuga menziesii. The sequence continues at coordinate 849,719 of LPNX010398440.1, forward strand.
AATTAACTCGCAATTATTTTGGAATGTGGAAAGGAATGTTATAGAAACAAGAGCAATATGTGGCAACTAGCTTTTAAAATTGAATATTTTTGGTTTTTTAAAGGGTTCTAGTCTTTTTTAGAAGGGTAAAGTTAAAATTGCTCTTTAAAAAAAATTTAAAATCTGAATTTTACTTTTTCAATTAAGGACATAATTTATATCACCATTTCAAAAGAAGGGCAACATTTGAAATTATCCTATCCGTAAGGACGATAATTTTTTTTCATTTTTGGGGGCAAAGGATTTAGTTAATTTATACTTGTCAATTGAAGTACAACTATTTATCTTTCCATTCATCTTCGAAGGGCTCTGAAAATAAATGCCTTTCCAATTGAAATTAAGACCCACTCTTCAAATTTGATCACTACTGGCAATGTATGTGATAAAGGATTAAGTAACTAAATTTCAGCATTGCAAATAAATGTTTCAACATCTAAATTACACCAACATAACTAAATTTGAGAATACTCATACTTGACCCTTCATTCCCAAAGGATTTCTTTGTAGAGATAGTGTTGGTGAGAGTACCGACCTTCCTAAAGACAACTAAACTAAATTTGAGAAAAGCATCATACTCAGATTTGCCCCTTCATTCCCAAAGGAGTTCTTTGTAGCAATAGTGTTGGTCAGAGTAACAACCTTCCTAAAGAAAACTTATGGGCATGCTACTAGAGAGTTTAGTAATGTGTTACTTTTTACTCAGCTATGTATTATAGTACAAAACTGCTCACAAGCTGTTGTCTTTCTTAGTTAGTTGTTTTAAGCCTACTTATTACATAATTTTTGTTACAATTCTTACCACTAGTTTTGATCTCAATGTAATCCATTTTACCACTAATAACTATTATATTTTCTTAAGAGGAAGGAAATGGAAAGCCTGCCTATTCGATTTTGGAATATCTTGGTATCTAGTGTGATTGACTATCATTATGTGAAGTGCATCCGATAGTGTAATTCTACAAGAGAATGATCATATAAAATTAATATTCCTCCTTTCATAAGGCAGTGTAGGAAATGGATACAAGGGGAAAGACTTAAGCGATCAAAATACTGGGGATCCTCCCATGCAAAAAAAAAACATAATGTTGTAGTTGATGAGAATGTGAAATTTGCTATAAAGCACTTAATTGAATTATACAAATGTTACACCATAGACGTCTCGATAAGAATTAAGAAATCTTCTTGAGCACAAGTTTGTTAGTGGAGAATATCGGTTTAGTGTGTGTACATCGTCATTCAAGCCTTCAAATCTATAGATGAATTTGAACCTTGTTGAGCCAATACACAACCAAAGACAATTTATAAATGATTCACTTCTTGACTGGAATCATTGATCAACCTCAAGCTATAGAATACAAATATACCTCCATTTTGATAAGCATTGCCTCTAATCGTGATAATAATAGGTTTATCAATCTATTGTGATACAACTATATCTGCAACTAAGCAATCCAATCATGTATTGCCTTTAACATTCTGTTTCACAAAAAAAATTGTTGCATCTTCATGCTTTCCACTCTCTTGAGGCATTGCAAACTTTTGCAGATTAGGTTTGGAGGTTTTAACTATCTTTCATTTAGAATACTCTTGATTTCTTCTAGATGTAGAATTATGTCATTGTGATCTTGGTCTACCCCTAGAAGTAGGACCACAACTCATGCAACTAATGTCTTTTCTCTTAAACCGAACCTTTTCTTTGGCATTGTTGGCTTTTTGTACTGTCGCCTTATCTTCACTATTAGCAATGATTTCTAATTAGTCCTATCTTTGGTAATTTCATTGTTTTTTTTGTACTAGGGTGTAGTGGTGATTTCTCCCCTACTACATCCAAAAGCACCTACCCTAGATCAGCCGGATTGTAGGGTAGAGTTCATGGTGCGAGGGATTCCTCAAACTAGACTTGCAATAATAAGCAATAACAACAACAATAATATTTAATCTAACTAATGTGATAAAATAAAATATACCTTTAAAATGGGCCATTGCAGTCATTTGAGGAAGTGGTCTGTAGGATTCCATCCTAGTCTATGTGTGTTCTCCAGCAAAGGGTTTTCACTGGGAAAGGGATTAAGGGTTGCATGAAGAGAACTCGACGTGCAATGCGGGATAGTGTGGATAAAGGTGTGGAATGTCCAAAAGTAGGGAATGTGATAAAAAGTTTCAAGAAATGAATGAATGAAAAGTGAAAATTTTTAGCAATATAATGAAAAGTGTTTTTGGGGAGATCTTCACAATGTATTTATAGGATGATACAAGGATTTATGACTCATGGTTATGACCTGTGGTGTTTTATTGTGCATGGTTTTTGACCCATTCTCATTTTAGGGTTTTTTGGTCCTTTTTGGAGAGAGTGGGAATAAGTCACATTAAATGCTCAACTTCCCTTCATTTATCGGGGAAGGAATAATAATGTTTTGGACCATATTTGGTGAAATTTCCGTTGTGAAGGTCAAAATGGAGGGAATAAAGGTGGGATTATGATTTATAATTATATTTTGGAACATAGAGAGCTAGGAGAACATATGTAACATACCTCAAATTTCACATATAAAGAAAAATCTATAACCATATATCTTCGGAAAAAATAAAGAAAACCTTCAATGTTATAGAGTATTACTAATCAAAAAGAGATTTTAAAGCATAACCATGGCCAGCTAAACTTATCATCAAAAAAATTAACTATAGGAACCATTTCCCCAAAATAAATTTTCCAAACACTTCACCATTTGACCCCCAAATGCTAAGTTTATTGTTCTTCCGCAAAGGTTCTTTCGTAGAAATAAAAAATATTCTTAGGATCTATTCTTTTCACCTTTTTCTTTTCGCGGCGGGCTCTGGGTAGGAGAAACTGAAAAATACATTGGAGTCAAAAGTTCATTTTTTGCTTCCCACCTTCCGCTTTCTGCAGCAGACTTCGGGTAGCAAAAAACCCAAATGGCCTTATGGTCGATTGTTCACCTTCCGGCTTCCTCCTCCCGGATTCTACGGGCGGACTCTCGGTAGCGGAAACTCACAAATAGCTTACCTTTAACTTTTAATTCCTCGATTTATTCCTTCTACCTTCCACATTCTGTGGGCAGATTCCGGGGTGCACAAATCCCAAATACTTGCCTTTATCGTTTCATTTTCCATTTCTTTTCCACCCTCCTCCTTCCGCCTTCCGCCTTCTGCAAGGCAGATTTAGGGGTGCGGAAAACTCATTTCACTTTAGATTTTCCTTTTCATCTTTTGCCTTTCACCTTCATCATTCCGCAGGGCGGATTCTGAGGTGCAGAAAACTCTGAATTTCGTTAACTTATCTTTTATACTTTCCGCGGCATTGATTTCTTGTGGCTTAAGTCCTGACCATTGATCTGATTCTTTGTGGATTCCACAATGGAACCTTCATGACCATTATCAACCGCTAATCTTCTTTGCGGATACAATCTCAACCGTCGATCTACTTCTTTGTGGATTCCACAACGAAACCTCTTCGACTATTAAGAGTCGTTGATATTCCTTACAGTTGCAATCTCATCCATTGATCTACTTCTTTCTGAATCAACGTCTAACTCACTAAGGAAGACTGAAGCCTGTAACAAATTCCTTTGGATAAAAATTTCGCGCTCGCTCTCTGTTATTAATCAACTTGCTAGTTGAATTAGTGAAATGGCTTGTTGATTGTCCGATCAATGTCCCCACCAAATCAACTATGGAATTCAAAAACTATAAAGTGCATTCCATAAATATTTCGTGCACATCAAAAGTTTTTCAAAAACCACAACTTCTCCCAGCGAAATCGTTGTGGACCATCGATCTATTTTATGATCGATCATGGCCGTAGATATCGATCTCAAATTCCAGCGATTACTTTTGATTTCGCAGCCTAAACCCTCCTATATCTTCCTCGTTCTTTCTCTAGTGAAATGTCCTTATCGCCTTCGATCTTCTCCAATATTGATCTACACCACATGATTTAGGGCGATTCGCTTAGGCTTAACTCGAGCACACCTTCTGTTTGCGAAGATCAATTTCAACCATAAATTTGCTGAAGATACAAGTTCTTTAACTTTTTGTAATCTTCGCTGAATTGATCAGTGAAACGGTCAATTCCTTATGTAACGCTTCACACAGATAGATTTGATCTCATATGCCTCAATTTGGTTTTGAGTTACACATATACACATAGTGGATTGAAAATCTATACTTCTAGTTAACGAAACAAAGGTATTAAATGATCAAAACACTTGCAGAGTAGAACTCTGTTCTTTATTCAATTAACCAGTCATAGATCACACACTCTTTGCTCTATGCTCTCTACAGACATATCTACGCTATAACAACATTACAGATTCAGTCCACATTCAATAAGCATAATTAGGTTGTGCAGAAACGATATGAACAAACAAAGTTTAGTTAAAAGTAGGAATGCGCAATACATTTTTAAATAGAAGCAGAGGTTTCAATCCATTATATACAGAATCATGAATTCTAAATTCTTCAAGTATTGGATTCTAAACTATATGAACAACAACCAGTTCTACCAACTTATGCTCATAATGAGTTATTAATAACTATAGTAACAACATTGTACAAATCTAATATACTTCATAGAAACAAGGATATTTGTTCTACAGAAATGCATAGTCCTACTACCTGGAGATGTAACTATACATAAACATTTCACATACACATCCTACTGTAACTAGAATTAGTCATAAGAAAAACAGAGTAGGAACCTGGCACCAAAGATGGGAAAACAAAAGTGGAGAAGTTGTTCCTCCCAACCAACTCCCAAAGCAGGCAAATTATTTGCTCCAAAACCCCCGATCCCGTTCCCTGAACCACAAGAGAAAAATATCTTAATGCACCATCTCTTGCATTACACAGATGTTAATCCTTGTCCAATTCTAGCCTCCTACTACTCATGGACATACTATTATAAAGTATTTTTCCTATGACTTGGTCATTTATGAGCCTCCTGCTCTTTAGAAACTTAACTAGGAGTGCATACCTAATTTCTGGGGATGATGCCTCCTGCATCTCGAGTTCTCACTCAGTGGCCTCTGTCACTTGGCATTTCCCTCTGTGGGTTAGTGAACACTCTTCAACAACTACTTCCACTTTTTTTTCCTTTAACATCTTTTATTAATAAGGAATGTTTTATTACAAAATGTTATATTCTTGACTTTCCTGTCAAAGAATAATAAAATAAAAATCAAAGTATTTTCTAGCAGAATTAATAATTATTAATTCACGGGGTATTACATACACCTCCACTTAAAAGATAACACCATCCTCAGTGTTATAAATTTTTATTTTATTCATCCATGCCAGCCTCTTGGAATAAGTCTGGATATTCCTCCTGCATATTACGTTCCAGCTCCCAAGTAGCTTCTTCCGGACTAAGGTGCTTCCATTGCACCTTTACTTGTCCGATGGTAGTACGATTCTGGAGTAAAATTTCTCTCTTGTCAAGAATGCACTCCAGTCCCACTTGGAACTCTCCCTCAAGTTCCACCCGAATTACTTTCCAATCAATCACATGTGAAACATCATGAACATATCTCTTCAATATAGAAACGTGAAACACATTATGTACTTAAATATTGGGTGGTAGGGCTAACTGGTATGCAACTGACCCCACTTTAGCTAGAATTTCAAATGAAGACAATACCTAGGTGCCAATTTCTTATACTTTCCCAGTCTCAAGGTACTTTTCTTGGGATTTACCTTTATGTATACATGATCATCCACCTAAAACTCTCTAGGAGTTCTTTTTAAGTCAACATAACTTTTCTGCCTATCTTGGGAAACCTTCAGGTTTTGGTGTACCTTTTTCACGGTTAGTTCCATATCTTCTAATAAATTAGTTCCTAACATTAATCTTTCAACATGGCTGTTCCATGATATTGGAGCATTACACTTACTCCAATATAAAATTTCAACTCGACTCATCTTGGCAGAGGTCTGGCAGCCATTATTGTATGCAATCTCTGCCAGATGCAGATAGTCTTCCCACTTAGTGGCTCTTTCCATGACATACATCCTGAACATGTCCTCGATGACTTGGTTTGTTCGTTCTGTTTTTCCATCCGTTTCAGGGTGGTAGCTAATGCTGAAGTTTATCTTGGTTTCCAACCCTCCAAACAATTATTTCCAAAATTTTGATGTAAACTTGACATCTCGGTCATAAATTACCATTTTTGGCACTCCATGAAGTCGAAATATTTTTTTCAGGAATATTTCTGCAACATTGACAACCTTGTAAGCCAATTTCATAGGTATAAAATGAGCGGACTTGCTTAATTTATCACTACAACCATAATTGAATCATGTTGGTTTTGAGTCAATGGAAAACTTGTGATAAAATCCAAAGATATTGGTTTCTGTCTAGCCTCCTTTTCATGATCTAATATTATTTTTCTCTTACGCGTCTCCAGCTCAACCAAAGAGGACTTATCCTCCATAGAAGAAAAACCAAAGCCCATTTTACTAAAGGAATCAACCAACAACAGTTCAATATCCAATAAATCCTTAAGTTCCTGAGCTTTTTTCTTAACATACCATAAGATAGAAACTTCTTTGATGTGCTTAAGGTTGGCAGTGAAATGCGTAGCAAGCGACACCACAGGGTTAATGACATAAACTATCCATGAAACTTTCAGTAATGAAACAAAATCCTCATTCAGTAACCAATAAGCATTAAACTTAAATGGACTACGAGGTTTAACATCATTATTCAAAATCTGTAACAAAACCGATCGATGATCTGAATCCCCACCACAACCAACCCATTGGTGAAAATGAAGCTCTAAATCCAAAAGATTCGTCGATACAAGCAACCTATCCAATCACTTACAGATATTATCAAACCCAATTCTTATATTGTACCACGTAGGAAGTAAAACAGTCGGAGCAATATCCACAAGTCCAAAACCATCTATATTCCTAGAGAAAAAATCAGAAAGATTATCCACTCTAGCCCTATCACTCCAAATCTCTGAAAAACTAAAAGAATAATTCAAATCCCCACCTAAAATCATCTTAGATCTCTTAAGGCACTCAACAGCAAAAAAGTTATTCCAAAACCTTTCCCTCTCCACATATGGACCATACACATTGACAAAACATAAGGCCTCTTTAAGTTCAATGGAGTAAATAGAAGCACACAAACCATAGTATATATCCCACGCACTAAAAAACTGGAAATGACGAGTCCTCCAACCCAAAAGAAGACCCCCTGATTTACCTTTGGCATCCACAGAGATAAAAAACAAGCCTTTAAGTAGAGATTCTATCTCACCAGCAAAAATATGCCCATCACCCATAGTTTGCTGAAGAAATAATACATCAACAAGCTGATCATCAAATAACCTACAAACCGCTAGTTTTTTGAGAATGCTAGCTAACCCCCTACAATCAAGGGTCATTATGATCATAATGAAACCCTAGAAAGGGTATACACTGCTCTAAGTGCCCCAGAATCAAGAGAACAGATAGGTTCCACTATAGAAGAGAGACCACTAGGTCCCTAACAAGAAGAAGGGATCACAAAAAGGCACCTAACACCATCTGTAACTCAAAAATTATCCTTTGAAACCTTTGTGCTAGACCGAATAAAATAACCAGCTCCAATAATAGATTTATCTCTAACAGGAGACAACAACCCTAAGTCCCCCAAAAAATATTCAGACGAATTAAACTTGCAAGAAGAACCATCATCTGACAGAGCTCCAAAATATTCCTTAAAATTCCTAATCAATAGATTAGGGCCCTTCACAAAATAAGATAAAGAAATCAAACATAGAGGTTTAGGAGAATCCACGTATAAGGCCTGTGAACTGGAATCCACCCCTAAACCATCCAAAAAATGGAAAGCGGCAACAAGAGAAGTAACCTCCATCCCAACACCCAAAGACACCTCAGGTTTAACCGTAGAATGCACCCCATCACTCTTAACTCTACAAAAAGACTTTGTCTTAGAAACATAAACATGCTTATGATTCCTGTTAAATGAAAGACTACACTGGGATATCATATGACCATAACAATGACACCTATTACATCGAAAGGGTACCCCCAGATAATCCAAAGGCTGACTAAAAACATACTCCCCTCTTTTAATCACAATATCTTCTACTAACCCATTATGAAGATCAAGAAGTACGAGAACCTTCCCCAAGCAACACACACCAGACTCAAGAAAAGATAAATCCGCCTCCAAAAATGTCCCCAGAGTATTACCAACCAATTTAAAAAAAATCCACGGACCAGAATTCAAACGGTAGATTCGGTAACTTCACCCAAATAGGCAAAGAATCATACCTTTCAGTTTGCGGGTCGAAAAGAGGTGTCCACTATTTCAACAACAGACTAGAGCTATCCCATATCCAAAAACCCACGAGGACCGTGGCCGCATCCGCTTCAAAGTGAAATTTGAACGCAATCCATTCCTACAAGAGCACAAAAACATCAGGGCATGAACTGACAGACTCCTTCCAAGAAGTAGAAACCCACTTCTTAACACCATCCAGACTAAATTTACGGCCCCTGAATCGTCCCACCAGAGTAAGGGCATTTGTCAAAACAATATCATTCATCGCTACATCCTCACCAATGACCAACAACAAAGGTTTTTCAATCTTGCGAATGATTTGTTTCGGCCTCTTCGAACGCAAACCTGGAATAGGAAATGCCTCAACCCACGAACGATGGTGGCCAAACGAAAAATCCCCAGCAGGAACAGACCCACTCTCCAAACCTAAGTTAAAATCTATCAAGACAGGAAAAGAAACATGGTCGCCTCCCGCATAAGATAATCCACCCAAACCACCAGCAGGAACGATAGGTGCATCAACCCGTGAACCAGACAAAGAATTTACCAATGGACCTCCAGATCCACCATCCAAAAACCCAGGAGATAAAGAAACATCCTCCGTCTGCCTAGCCGGCAAAAACCCTCCACTAGAAAGACCCGACAACTCTAAACCTTTACCAGGACACCACCCCACCGCACAATCCGGCAAAGCCCTTCCAGAATCGTCAATAGGTAAAGCCACTCCATCACCCAATACAATAGAAGGCACCATATCGCTCTGGACCAAAACCTCATTAGAAGCTAACTCCTCACTACGAAATGGTGAAACCAAATTGACAGATGCCCTAGAAGAATACCCACGATAAGACTTAAGATCCCAACGACCCTTGGGAGGAGTACGAGCCATAAGATTAATGTCTCAAAGAGACATACCGAGACGTGGCACAGGGAGGAACAACCCAGGTGTAAAGGTATAAAGACCCAGATGCCTACGCACGAAGGAGTATGTTCTGTACTATGCCTTGCACTCCCCTGGAGCTAAATATGTACGACTTTAGAATGAAATGCCAAAATGATTCACGTGGGAAAGACAATTAGCTTTTGAAAATAAAACCAAATAATAAAAACCATAATGAGAAGGAAGATATAAAAGCATTACATGTTCACTATCAATAATATTTCTTAAGTTACTTATGATGTTTTTGGAATGCCAATAGTTTATGTGTGTGTTTCACTTACCATTATTATTAAGAAAAAAAACTAAAATATGTTAAAAATAAAAATAAAGATAAAATTTTGAAAAATTAGAAAAAGTAAAAGTAAAAAGAAAAATTATTTTTACTTTTATAAGAAATATATTAAAAAAATGTTACATTACAAATATAAAAAATGTTACATTAAAAAAAATATTTGTATAATAAATTTAGGTTAAAATATTTATATAATTTATTATGTGGGTTTTTTTAGTAGATTATAAGTTTAAATCCAAAGAAAGTAGAAAATTTATATCTATACAAATTTTCATAATTACATCTATATAGATCTTTAGTCTCAATTTTTTGACTAGAGAGATTTAAAACTTGGTTATATATATTTGGATCATAGTAAAAGTATAATTATGTGTATTTAAGTTTTTATTTTATTTTGATTATATATAATTAAAATATTTTTTTGTTTTGATATAAATAATTGATAACATTAACTTTTTTTCATAATTTAAAAATGATAAATTGTAAGTCTTAAAGTTTATACATCTTAACTTAAATATATTGAGTATTAAAAGTTACCCAGAATTATAAAATTATAAATCTAAAATGTCACATTAAATTATAAAATGCATTTTTCCTAAATTCATCTACTTTCAAAAACAAAATCATATAACTAAATTGTAAATTTTATTTTTTTTAATTTAAATACTCTGAAAATTTAAAAAACAAAATCATATATATTGAAATAAGAAAATAAAATTAAAATATTTATTTAACTGCTTACATTATATTAAGAAATATATTTCAACTATGAATACAATATGAACTAATGATTTTAAAGCTTCTTAGAAACAAAATTTATGTAGTATTTTCAAATTCAACATTTTTCTTCTTGCTTGATGATGCCAATAAACTCTCACCGACTTATTATAATATTTTATACTTATCCTTAAAGACGATATATTTCTTTCACGGCTGAAAATGAATTAAAATATAGTATCAATATGGAAAACGCTCTAAGCTTCTAGAACATTTTCTCGAGGTACACAATTTCCTTACGTCTAATATTTCCACCCTCGACAAGATTGCATTCATGACAATTTGATTTCTTTGGAGTAACTCTTTTCAACATATCCTTTCAATGATATAAATTTCTGTAGACAAAATTGTAGTGGATATTATGTTAATTTTATATGGACCATTAATTTAATTAACTCGCAATTATTTTGAAATGTGGAAAGGAATGTTTTTTTTTTGAGTCGAAAAAATCATTCCTTGGTATTCAATGAATCAAAGGAACTTTTTACATCTTCAAAGATAAGCAGATTGCCACCATGGACAGTACAGTAAATAGTGAAAACAGTCCTATCCAGACATACATAATACACAAAATATACAAGTATATGGGTACAATATAACAGAGTGGCTCAAAGCACTTTGAGATCACTACAATAAGATCCCTCTCATAGGAAGGCTATCTGATATAGTCATCTATGTCCCTAAAGAAAATAACAGGAGCCCAGAAATCTGATCCAAGGAGGGAGAGAGACTCTTGTATTCAGTAATAGTTGCTCAACAAAACCTGAAAGTATCTCAATGAATCAGGTGAGATCAACTGTAATAGAATGAGCATATTCTAAAAGAGCTGTGATGAGTTTTCCCCAATAATCTCGTTTCCAAAATATTCAGTAAGTAAGAGATGGCCCGGAGCCAAGTGCAATCCCTCCTTTGATAAGATGTCTACCCTCCTGTTATGTTCCCTATAAACATGACTGAGATCCACCCACATAAAAGAGGACATGAGAATCCTAGTGTTGAGGCACCAGGCCTCAAGATTCACCATATCTAGGGTAGATTCCATTTTTGCCCAATTTATAATCACATAGGAGTCGCCAAAGATATGTAGGTAAGGTAACCCAATATCCTTGGCGACCCGGAGTGATGCCCAAAGTGCTAAGAGCTCAGCTCTAGTGTTGGTACAACTACCACATCCGAGCTTGAAGGAAAGAAAGTGAAGTTCATTCAGCCAGAGACAGATTCCCACACCCCCCAAATTTTTTGCAGCAGCACCATCAAAAAAGATCATAGGATACACAGAAGTAGGAGACTTCCCAATGTTCCTAATTCTGTGCTTATGAGTTAGAGGAGGCTTAAAGGTCATAAAATCATCATAAATAATATATAACAGTCTGTTCAATATGGGCTCCTGATCTTCAAAACATAAACGGTTCCTAGCCTTCCAAATATTCCAAATGATGAAAAAATGCAGATACAGTAAATACCCCTTCTGTGATAGCCAAAAAGTTAAATTTTCCAGTAAAGTAGGGGCACTCCAGTCCAAGTGCACATTTAAAATGCAGATGAGGCCACTGATGACCTCTTTTAGAAACCGACAACTAACAAAAAGATGTTCAACCGACTCTGCCTCCTCTTTACAAAGACAACATCTATTAGGACCGCTCCATCCTTTCTTGCTTAAATTGTCCCAAGTATTTATTTTCTTATTGCAAGAGAGCCACACAAAACATTTAATCTTAAGGGGAATATTAAAGTACCAGATCTTCATCATGATGTCATTTTCCAGCACAGTTTTGTGATTTGAGACAATTAAATCATAAGCTTTCCTGGCAGTCACCATACCCCTCTGTTCATCATACATCCATAACAACCTGTCCTCCGAAAGTCCAATCATAATACCCCCATGAGATAGTCCATTTACAAAAGAGGACCACTATTCAGCCCATGCTCCTCCCAATAGCAGATTCGAGGCAGAGTACCATACAGTCCCATCCAAGCCACAACCATCCAGATTATGAGCATGTGCAAGATGGGTGATTCCCAGGTCAGTGAGATATTCCCTAAGCTCCTCGGATAGGATATACTGTGAGTTGAGCCCAGCAATGGGGTCAATGCCCACTCTGATTTTTAATCCATTTCCCACCTTCCATCCCAGCTGACAGGTAATCCACTCAATAATTATGATAAACCCATTCCAAAAATAAGAAGTACCAACAATACTAAAGGACCGGCCACGAATCCAGACATCAAGAGGTTTGTTTTGTAGGTATTTATGAGCAATGATCCTACTCCAGGTCCCAGTACCAGTAAGTAGATGCCACAAGCTCTTGAGCCTGAGAGAGATACCAAACCATTCGAGGTTCTTGATATCCCAGCCACCAAATTCAATAGGGAGAGAAAGAGTTTCCTAGTTGACCAGATGGGAAAACCTGTGTCTGGCAGAGGAACCCCAAAGAAAAGAAAAAATAAGTTTGCGCAGTGCATTTAGTATAGATTTGGGACATCTTGCCAATGCAAACCAAAAGACAGCCAAACCAGTAAGCACAGCTCTGATGAGGACCACTCTACCGCCGAGAGATAGATACCTGTAAGTCCAATTTTGTATCTTTCTTTCAAATAAATGGATAAGCCAGTTCCAATCAGATGTATGGTATCCCAACGGTTTAAGATTGAAGCCTAAGTACTTGAAACCCACAGTGATAGGATCCATTTTGAAAGGAAAGAGTTCAGCAAGTTCCTCCCTGAACACTGAATCTACATTCTGGTAGAGGAAAGAAGACTTTAGAGGGCTAACCGACATCCCAAATACCCCACATAATAAATCAAGAGCTGCTTTATAGGCACTCCATTCATCAATAGTTCCTGCCCCAATAAGAATAACATCATCTACAAAAACAGGTGTGTTAAGGATAGATTGGGAGAGTACTGTAACCCCATGATCGATCCAATGTGTTGAGCATCCAAGATAATGGGGCTGAGTCCCTCCATAATCAAGATAAATAAGAGAGGGGATAAGGGGCAGCCTTGTCGCAACCCTCTGGAGACAGAAAAGAAATCAGAGGGAGTCCCATTTACCAAAACAGCGAGACAGGAGCTTGTGACACAACCCATAATCCAATTTACACCCATTAGAGGAATGCCAATCTGAATGAGCAGCAACCTGATGAAGATCCAGTTTGCTCTATCAAATGCTTTTACAAGGTCCAATTTTAATACCAAGGTATCAGAATTTTTTGTCTTGATCGAGTGCAGAAGTTCCTGGGTAATACCCACCAGTTCAGTAATCTGTCTGTCCTTGAGAAAGCCAAATTGATTAGCATATAGTGAGTGGTTCAAGATAGGCTTAAGTATGATAGCAGCAATCTTTGAAATAATATTGTAGACCAGGTTACATAAGGAGATCGGCCGGAAATCGTCAAAGGTTAAAGGCTTTTCACATTTAGGAATCAGGGCCAAAAAAGTAGAATTCAAAGCACTCGTGACTTTACCTTGTAGTCTGGCTTGTTCCACAGCCTTTACCAGCTCCTCCCCCACCAGGTCATAAAATGCCATAAAAAACTCAACAGGCCACCCATCAGGTCCAGGACTCTTGTCCTTTTTAAACCCCCTGAGAACAGCTTCAACCTCCGGGCCGGATATAGGCTGGAGGAAACAATTTATATCATCATCCATAGTCATATGAGGAAAGAGTTTGACCACCTTCAGTTGTTCAGAGATATCAGAGGACTTATCATCACAGAAAAGGTTACTGAAGTGTTCTATGCCAAGAGCCTTAAGATCCAAGTCCTCCGATACAGAAATACCATCCTGGCCATTTAGAGACCAAATAGTATTTGTATTCCTTCTGGCAGAAGCAAAGGAGTGAAAAAACTTCGTATTAGCATCCCCCTCCTTTAACCACAGCGCCCTACTCTTCAACCTCAGAGTCGTGAGCTCGTGGGCCTAGTATTTATTCTTCTTTTCTTGAAGTGCATCCCATTTAAGTTTGTTAGGTACCGATAAAATACCAGAATCCTCCAATAATAAATCCGAGATGCCAATATTTATATCCAAAATCTGCTGCCGCCTTTCAAGATTTTTTGTCTTTTCCCATTTCTTCACAGAGCATTTAAGTCTACGTAACTTGTGGGCAAGTAAATCCATATGGCAGAGATCTGTGGAATCCAGAGTAACATTCCAGGAGGACAGAACCAAAATCTTGAAATCCTCCTCCATCAGCCAAGCTCTATTAAATTTTAAAGGCCTGCAAGGAACATGGCTAAACAGGCCCCATTCCAAACATATAGGATAATGATCTGATACATCAGATGGAGTAGCCCAGGATCTATAAAAGGAGAATAAAGGAAGGAGAGACTCGGATACCAAGAATCTATCCAGTCTCTTGCAAATGCCCGCATCCCCAGAGCGTCCGTTCCTCCAGGTGGGGGCACAAGGGTCCATAGAAATATCCACCAACATATTACCAGAGATAAGCTGGGAAAAAAAAGAAGCCAAAGGATCCAACTTAGCTTTGAGCCCCCATACTTCAGATGATGATAAGGTGAAGTTGAGATCCCCAGCCAGAAGTAAGTTAGGAAATCCCAGCAACCCACCAGACACCAAGTTGTTCCAATAGCTAGTACAATGTGCATAAGGGCCGTAACAGTTAATCACAGTAAAAGACTCAGCCATGCCTTTAAATGAAGCTTTAAGTACAATACTAGCCAGTGATGAAAAAGCTTTGCAATGAATCAAGTGAGGATCCCAACCCGCAAGTAGTCCCCCAGAGAGACCACAAGCATCAGATGCACAAAAGTCCCAGCCAGGCTTGAGTTTGGAGAACAAGTAAAGTGCATGTGCATGACTACACATAGTTTCCTGGAAGAGGATCAGATCAGGTCTAAGGTCAGATAATAACAAACCAAGGGATTTTTGTTTGGCCACCCCTGCAAAACCATGGATATTCATTGATAAAATCTTCATGGGGAAGAGGGCTCCACAGGTGTACATTCTCTAAGTACCTGAGGGGGGGCAGGAGAGGAAGGGGAGAGTCGGGCTGCTTGCTTTAAATGAGTCGAAAGAGGGGTGAAAGATTTTGGATCCCCAGTGCCCTCCCGCTGGGCCTTCCTATATTTTCTGATGGTGACATCCTTAAATTTGATGGAGTCCAAAGGTAATGTGGAAGGAGATAAAGGAGTCTTGTCCGTGAAGATAGAAAGAGCAGAGAGTAGGGAAGGATCCTGAAAGGCAGGTGCTTCAGGAGGACTGGATGAAGAGTTTAAAGGAGAAGGTTCAGGGAGGGTTGCAGGAGAAGGGAGAGAGGAAGGGGAAGACAGGCTAGCAGAGTTCAGAGGGAGGGATGGATATTGTTCCAGGGTAAGGGGAGGGGGGCCAAATACATCAGAGCTAATCAAGTTCACCGTCAGAGTAATGCAAGAGTTTTTTGCAACAGCTTCCATGTCTTCGATGTACATCAGCTGACCTTTTGAGAGGTCATCGAAAGTGGAGGGAGAAGACGAGTGGTAGATAAGATCAGTAGAGTCCTCCAGTACATCTGTACGCGGGGTACGGAATCAAGAACAGAGGGTATCGAAGAAGCCTCCAGGGGGACAGTAGGCATGGAGCTAGAACCAGGAGGGGTAGGGACCGAGGGTTCAATATGTGGCAACTAGCTTTCAAAATTGAATCTTTTCGGTTTTTTAAAGGGTTCTAGTCTTTTCTAGAAGTGTAAAGTTAAAATTACTCTTTAAAAAAAATTTAAATCTGAATTTTACTTTTTCAATTAAGGACATAATTTATATCACCATTTCAAAAGAAGGGCAACATTTGAAATTACCCTATCCATATAAATTTCTCAAGATGTTGAAATTCCTATGCTATAAAGTCCAACTCGTCATTAAAATATTGGAAATATCATAAATTATAATACTCACTCACTCATGTCATGCACTCACTGCTTAGTTTTGCAAGATGACCATTGATGAATGGTGACTATGAGGCATGGCTACCAAGATGTGACTTTGAATCCCATGTCACTTGGGGTTGCAATCTAAAGTGTGACAATGTGTGAGCGACTACGACTATAACAACATAGAACAACTACTAGTCTACTACTAGGCCCGAAATGAGTCCAAAACTTTGTGCCTACTACCTATGTGAACCTAGCTACCAATGTCCACTTGTTATTCATCAAAATGAAATTCAAATGGTTGTTTGATGAGTCCTTCTCTACAAGACTTCATTGCTTGCATGAACACCACGGATGCACGACAACTATAAACAACACTCAATGTCATGCAACTACAAATAATGGCATGCATGGATCACAAACTGTGCAGAGGTTGATTTATGCATTAATATAGAGAGGTGTCACACTACTACATTTCGATCCAAAATCCGACGGAAAAATCTGACGGCGTGTGGATTTCTCTTTTTAAACTTACCAAAAATCACAAGGATACATTTTTTTTTGTAAATGTGGCCACAAGCGTCGGTGAATCGACGACTATTCTCATAACCGTCGGTTAAGCGACAGAGAGTTAGTAAGCGTCGCTTAAGCGACGACGCCTTTAATTGGTCAACTATTTAACATAGAAAGCGCTGTCGCATATCCGACGCTTAGGTTCATTTCCTACCCATTAGGCTAGTGGGTATCTATTGAAATCTTCTTTGTAATCCTTATGCCAAAGTTGACAACCAACTAGGGCCAACTAGGTCAAACACAATTCAAAAAAGCTAGATTTAATTGCGACAAGGATGAAAGATCATACACAATCTTAATACCATCAATAAAACCCTAACTAACAAAAAATTAGATGTCACCTAATTTGCAATATACACAGTACAAAAGAGAAACCACCCATTTTCAATGTACACAGTAAAAAAGAGAATTTTCAATGTAAATAATACACAAAGAGAAACAACTCATTTTTCAATGTATACAATATACAAATGACAGATTATTTTTATTTTAGATGGATAGATTTTTTTATTGTCACATATTTCTATAGACATGGATATATAAGCCTCGTATTGATACATAATGTCAATACACTACCATGAATTAACAAAATCTCTATGAGTTGAAGTGACCATCAACGATATTCCTTTGTACCCTCCATTGTTCAAAATTTGAGTTGAAGATCCCACCACTCAAAATATTGTGATACTGTGTGTACAAATCACGACCTCTGAGGAAGTTGTTCTTTAACACATACTCGATGTTCCCAAAATTGTAGGACATAACCTAGTCAAGGTTGTTTCACCATGGATCCTTGAACATGAATGTCCCTCAACTTTCTATTAATAAATCCAATACTTAATCTTATAAATAATGGGGGTTTAATATTAAATATGACAATATACCCACAAAAGACCATGTTACAAATCCTTTTGAGAATATTTATAACTAAATATTTAAATACACTAGAGAGAAAACTACCACAATACCCATCTTCAACCCATGTAAAATCTATCCCAACAAAAGTATCAACATCCACAACTCAATTACAAATCTAATTCTTGTCATTCTCCTTGGTTTGAAAAGTTGAAAAATTGAATGTACCATGGATACTTTTTAATGTCACTGCCTCGTGATCGAGGGGTGATTTGAAATGCAACTGAGGGTTTGGAGACCTGGAGTTCTTGTCGAGTTGGGTGAGGGGTTTTCTTGGCACTGAAGACGGTGTTGGGGCGCATACTCCATGCTGGGTAACTCCGCGGTTAATTAGAAAATTTGTAAGCGGAGCTATGGGCCAAAATAGTCTTAGGGGTGTCAGGGTAAGTCAAA
>LPNX010398440.1:875801-892514 GCA_001517045.1 Pseudotsuga menziesii
CTGTTATTTTCATGCATTAAACTGAATACATTTGATAACATAAGATCACTGCTAGTAATAAGCTTCGCTGTGAATTCCCCGTAGTGGGTTATGCAAGTTTAGTTTGTTTATTGTGCTGCGAAGTCATATATGAATGAATGATAAATTTACAAGTGTTGATTAATAATTGCTTTTAAAGGATAAGGTACAGTAATACCCCTCTCTGCATGCAGAAACCTGATTCTGCGGCACCCCATTGTTGTTTCGGGTGAGACTGCAACCTGCGCGCAGGTTGTTGCCGAAAGGGCCAACACGGTGGGTCTTTTGTTGGTGTGACGCATAAGAATTAACTCGGGTCTGCCCTATTGCCCAACAGACGGAGTTATGTGGCAATCAGGGATCAAAATTCAAGCCGTCAGTGCCCGTCAAAGGGCTCCTAGGCCGTCAGTGAAGGGGAATTTAAAATTTGGACGTCATTTAAAATGGGGGTTTTAATTTTTATCATTTTAATAAAAATTGGAGATTTTAAATTAAAATTACACTAGAAAGGCTAGGATAAAAATTGCCTATCAACAATTTTTGTGATTTCAACCTGTACCAGCCTCCAAGATATTTCATATCATATTAAATGAGAATATCCAATGCGATCGGGCCAGGCATTGTCAATTGAATTCCTGGACAAGATGATTTTCAGTGGCTGCCTTCCCAATAACGCCACTTACACAAGCTCTGTCAGCAGGGTATATTTACTGAAGTTGTTCTTGTGAACGAGAACGAGATGGTGGCCATAGTTTCCTCGAGCTCAATGTTGTCATCTACATTTCTTTGATTGATGGGCTTTGTAAAATGGGTGAGCTCGATTTTTCAAGAAATGAAGATTCTCATGGTTGAGAAGGGGATGGCCCCAGATGTTTTTACCTACATCAATTTGATTCAGGGCTCTCTGATGCGGGTCTGTTGGACAAGGCTTTGGGGAGTATTGCTCTTACGGAAGTTTTGTTTAGATAACAAGGTTAGTATTTTAATCATATCGGATTTGGAAATCGAAGCAAATATGGGATCGCTGGATTTGGTAATACTCATCATGTAAAAAGAGCCTGAAAGTGTATCTGTATTTTTCCTTGGATTAGTTTTGGTCTTGTGAAGAAGAAGTCATTTTTAAGAATATGGACTCAAATTCCATGGCAAATCATGGTGGTAACAACAGTAGTAGCAGCCGTGATCATTGTTGGCCCTCTAAGATGCCAGATTGGCATTTAAAGAGTCCTTGGGACTGGGAAGGTTGCACAGGGCTTTACAGTACGGCCAGGGATAGGTATGAGAGATTACCCATGGCTGAATGGTTTTGTTCAGAAGAGGGTTATAATATTGGGAAGGAGTTATTCCGTGGGACGAACATGGTTCATGAGTCCTCGCCCCTGTCTGAGCCTCTCATGGCTGCTGGTAATTTTACTGAAGTCATCAACGACGGGAGTTTTTCAGGCAATCGTAAGGCACAGTCTCCTCTGGATATCAAGATTCATCAGAATCCTTTGGCTGAGGGTTCTATGAAAAGCGAAGGCAATGGATTATTGAAGGGTTGGCTTGTAGAAGGGGTTGCAAATGGTGGTAATTTTCTTGGGGGTTCTGAGTATAGCCATTCTAGTAAGAGAAATATGGTGGTAGTTGGCTTGGGTGGGACTCGGGAGGAATGACAATTATCAGAGTGCTAACGAGGGTCTCATGAGAGATAGAATTAATGTCATCAAGGATGTTCAAGGGGATTCCTTAACGTGCCTTAAGCTAGG
The DNA here is from genome assembly GCA_001517045.1 of Pseudotsuga menziesii. Taxonomy (NCBI): domain Eukaryota; kingdom Viridiplantae; phylum Streptophyta; class Pinopsida; order Pinales; family Pinaceae; genus Pseudotsuga; species Pseudotsuga menziesii. Next base: position 877,568 of record LPNX010398440.1, read on the forward strand.
AAAGCGGCAACATTTTGGAGACTCTGTGAATCCGGCTAAGGTAATTAATCCAGTCACTCGTAATAGCGTTGGCGATTGCGTTTACAAGAAGCCGAGGGCTTTGCCGGCTTTGACTGCGCAACCTCCCAGTTTTCAAGTGGAAGGATGCAACGTAGTGTTGGCAAAAGAAAAAGAAAATCACAAGAGACATAAAGTCTATGAAATGCATTCCAAAGCCCCCAAAGTCATTGTTCTTGGTACCGAGCAACGCTTTTCTCAACAGTGTATCAGGTAACTAACCAGGAGACGGTTGCACCTCACTATTTTTTCTTCTTCTGAGTAGGTCAACATGGATTCATACATACTAAGTATATAATTTGATAATACACATTAATAATTGGGTTTTGTGGTGCCTATCCAGATTCCATGGCATAGCAGAATTTGACGATGTAGAGAGAAGTTGTAGGAGAAGGTTGGTGGGACATAATGAATGACGGAGGAAGAACTCGTTAGATTCATTGGCTAACTCCGGCAGCCAAGGTAATTCTATATAAATTTTCCTTTCCTGTTACTGTAAGGCGGAGATGTGCATGCATTCAAGCACAAGTTCATTAGTTGACAACCTATTACTTTTTGAAGACTTTAGTTTTATATTTGTCAGAGGATAATTCTCTGAATTGGCCCTGTGAAACTTTCAGATGATGACTGTGCAAAAACCTCCATTGTTTATTCTTCAGGTCTGCATCTTTTCGATACTTTATCAATTTTTCAGTAATCTCAAAACATTCAACTTTGGTTGCTTCTGCTTCCTCTATAGATTTTATTTTATGACTAAAGCTTCGAAGTTCTAGCATAGGCTACCTCTTGTTTTGAATTCCTTCAATGCCATCAGGAATGGTCTCTTAAGTGAGCACGTTTTTTCGTCCTCAATCTAGACTTCCAAATTTATAGCCATAGATTGTACTATCTGGCTTGACCATCTATCTGAGTTCCTTTTTTATTATAAACCTTAAAGCGTTTGAGCAATTGTAGACTTATTCCCCAATCAAATAGATTGAACACAATGTAGGTAGGGATATACATTCACTTTTGCAATTTTACAAATCCCATTAAAATGACAAATCCCATTTTGCAATTTATTTTTTTGTTTTTAATTTTTGTCATCAAGTAAATGAAATGTACAATTAATTTATTACTGTCATTTGAAATGTAAGCTTTTTTCATCAATGAAGGGCTGCATGAATATATAACCTTCTATATGAAATTAAGACCAGCCCTTCAATCTTGATCCCTGGTGGCAATGACATCTCCATTGCCGTACTCTCCGGGAATTAAAATCACCAACAGTCCGCTGATTGACCGATGGTTAACTCGGGTCAAGGGATTCATCCTCTATGTATAAATTATGCCATTTTGTGCTTGCTGATTCTAAAGTCTTGGTTCGATTCCCTCTTCTTGGTTTGAGGATTAAATTGGGGCATTGTTTGTCGAGGTTTAAAGGATAAGCATGCACTGTTGGATAATACAAAGAATGGTTGCAGCTTTTTAAGCTCCGCATTGGATGAGGTAAGATTCCTCTTACTATTTTTACAAGCTTGCAGAGGTAAATAATTGTGTTCTTAAAGGGTTTGAATGGATTGATACCTACCTTCCTTTCCATTTTTGGTCTTAGGTTGAAAAGTTGAATGACTCATATTTCTTCTCTTGCATCATTTCATGTGTCTGTGTATTTCTCCCATGGGCGAGTTGATGAGGCCTTTAAGAAGTTTTGTGCTCTAACTACTGAAAATTGAACTCAAAATCTCTCCATACCTCTGCATCTGGCTCTGCACGTTGATAAAACGATCTGGGTTTTCCTCTCTATCTCTGTTTGATATATTAAATATATTTTATTTATTGTCTTGCTCATATGATAATGCTTCTGGGTTTGCTTACTGAGTCCATATGATGTTGACACCATTAATAAAATTAATTTGGCATTATTCTTTGAGGGAAACCCCATTTTGTTTCTCTTGCTCTGTGGGCTAACCTTAAACTTCTGGTCACTGTTGGATGTTGGAATTGCAATGAGTCATTTGAGTCTTCCCCCATAACAGTCTTCAATCCACTCAGGCCTTCGTATATTCTCTTCTTTCCCAAGGCCCATGAGAGACCCATCGAGGCTATCCCAGAATATCCAAAATACCACTACTTATAAACCTAGAGCTTAGAAGGTGTTCAAGGCTCAGGAAGAGTAGCTTGGCTTTATCAGGATTTTCTTTAGGGTAGAGCTATAGTGGTCACCTGAAATGAATTTTCCAAATTCATGTGGGACAGGTTCAGCAACGTATAACCCATCTCTTAGGGCATTTATTTTGTGGTTTCTTATTTTGAAAACTACCTCTTCAGAGTTTGTTCCACATAGAGATTCAAACAGAGATGAGTGCTAGGACCTGTATGCTGATATCATGCAATACTCTGCAATAGGGAAGTCAACCTTCTCAAGGACTTCTATGCCCATACCAAGTCCCTAAAGGTTCCCCTGTATCATAGGTCAGAGGATGCTTTCTGCCTCCGAAAGATCAAGCCAACTTGGTTTGCACGAGTTCTCAAATGATTCCATGGGACCCCTCTCAATGTACAACAAACACTTCCTGCATCTTGAGGAATCCCATGACTTGTCGATCTTGAATGGTCTCCCCTACTTTCCTAACTCCAACAGTTTCACATGTTTCCCTCATGTTGGGGGAATTAGTAAGGTAGACTACATCCTAGCGAACCAGGATTTGCTTCAATGTATCCTCTAGCTATTTGTTATCTAGATACCTATATCCGACCATACCCCTCTCATTTTTCCATCATGCTAACCATGCCTTGCAGGGTTGAGACCCAAGATGGCCTTTTATGCAAAACACTTCCTATAGCTTAGGGATGGTATTGTATGGCTCCCTTAAACACTACCGCACTAGATGCATGGGCTCAAGATCCCCTTAAGCCAATTCAGAGGGGGTTCTTGTCATCTTCAAGTGAATGCTGAACACCAATTCCATAGAAGAACAAATTATGTCAACTCTGCCATAGGCATAAGGAGAAAATAGTGAAGCACTTCATATTCAAAAGCCCTTGGTATTATGAGATATGTGATCAATTCCATTGCTTGATCAAAATCTCATGATTCCCTCTCTACCTTTTTCAATATCCAAATCAATGGTGCCTAGCGCTTAAATGGGAGAGGCAGTCAGGTTTAAATCTTACATTCTTCAAGTACCATCCTGGCTAGAGACTACTAATTCGATCACATCTTTCTTCTAGTGCTCCCAATGCATAGTGGCGCCAAGAGGCATGTAGAGACTTGAGAGCATCACCATCTCAACCCCCAGAGTCATCAGACCCTGAGAGGCAATTTGAACCCCCATATTGAGACCCATACAAAGTTATTGACTTAGAACTCGAGACAATCTATGTAGAACCAACAAGTAACAATCATCCTCCAGTTCCTAGAATCGGGCCAACTCTTCTAGATAGAGAGACATTCCCCAAGCTAGATTCAGCTCTTCCAACCAATCCTCTGTCTAGATATCCTTTCCTTCAACCTCATATGGTAGAAGAGTTGCACATTTGGTAGTGGTAAATACAGATGAGGACAATTCCCTCCTTCCAACCACAGGCACTTGGAGCCTTGAGGCTCTTTCCCTTGTACCGTCTTCAAGAGAATTGTTTTCCAATTTAGGTTTTAGTCAATAGAGCTTATATCTTATAGATTAGCTTTCTTTTTTCCTTTTAAAGGAGTGGCCTCCACACTTACAATTTGTATCTACACTTATGTATTGTACAGTCCCATTGAACTACTTTGCTCATTTGTTGGATATTAATAAAATTATATCATCTTATCTTATCGTATCTCTTCAATTCTCACTGGTATGTATTGTACATTTTCTGGGCATAATTTTGGTGCAGTTTTTTTAACCCTGTCTTCCAAACATTTCCAACAAAGAGTTTTTCTATCTGAGCATTCAATTTTTCATAGGTTGTCTTAATATCCATGTTCGAGACTCTGATTTACTTGGATATCATCTACCACCCCTCAACTGTTTGAGTGTGTGGACCTATTTGATGTTGTCTGAGTTCCATGTTGGTGGAACTGAAGCTGGAGTGAGGAAAATAATGAGCATATGTTGATCAAGATATGTTAAATTTTTCAGATGGTTGGTAGGTTCTTTAAATATCATCTCACTCACTTATGCACAGATGTTATTAGAAGAGCCCACATTTGGATGGATCATTATCCCAACATATCCAATCAAATCCTCGACTAGTTGACTGTCTACACACCTATACACCTATATGAGCACATTCAGTTAACAATTCCTTGAGATTGGTGTAGGATAGTATAGTCTAGAAAATATATACAACAATGTGAATCATTCTTGCCCGAAGTTGTGGTCAAAGACTATTTTCAAAATGAATGTATATATTTCTCATTTTTGTGTGATTCAGGTGGTTTGGCACAAACATTTCATTAATTTGAATACTGGTCACAATATCTCCAACATGTTCTATTTAATATCATATTCATTTAACATAATATCATAGTGCATACAGTCCCCTCATCTTTTACTTTTCCTCTACAAACAATCAATTCAAATCCAATGCAAACTATTATGAGCAAGGAGTCATCAGATCAAAACCACTGGCAGACAAGCTTTCTGCCATTGATGGAGGATGAATAATTTTATGGTTTGGCACTGCCAAAAGACACATAGGAGCCATCATGATAAAGAAGGTGAACATCCTATCTGCAATGATGCATGATAAAGAAGTGGCCTCCACCCATGACAGAGCTGCTTCTGACAGGAATTTAAGTAGGGGATTATTCAAGCCTAGCCATCAATTTAGAGAAGATTCAATGAAAGGAACTGTAGAGCATTAAAGGAGTTACATAATGGTCAAAGAAAAGAAACCCAAGTGCTTTCCTGATACACCTAAGGGAAAAGATGAGCCACTGCATGAGGAGAAGAAGTATTGAAACTTGAACCTATCACAAGGTCAATATGAAGCCATTGAATGTTTAAGTAAAAGTGAAGGTATGTTAAATAGAGTAAAACTCAATTTAAAATGGGTTCCATTGAAGAGGAAATGAAATATATCGAGGGTTTGTTCTTACTGATATAGAAAAATCCAAGTTCCGATCTTTGTGATAAATTGTTTGTGGGAGTGACAATCTCTATGCTATGTGGTTAAAATGTTTGGTTAACACATCGTGCTTTTCACGATTTTGGGGACACCGGGAAATTTTTCTCTTGGAATTTCACCATCACAGGTGCACAGGGAGTGTGCCCCCATGGGAAGTGCATCTCTGTGTAACACTGGTTTCACAGTATGGAAATATGCAAGGATGGACTGAGAATCCATTTCCATCCCACTGGAAGCATCAGATGACAGATCCTCCAAAACACATAAACCATATAAAATATATAAAAATAAGATAAAATGCAGGACCCTGAAACCCTGTCCTTTTTTCTATAACATAGCCCCTCTCCCCATCATTCTAAAAGACACAAATATGAAGTTTCCATAGCCTGTGAGAACGATTTAAAATGAAATATATTTCAAGATATAAATCCTCTAGGTTTCTGGTTCAGAATTTTTTTCAACGATATATATCTGGGTGTATCCATGCTTCTCAAATATCTGAGTGGATCTGTATTTGAATTTTGTATCTGAATGCATTTCCATGCAACTTAGGGTTCAATATTCTTTAGATCGTAGAGTTCATCTGTTTACGTCATAGTCATGCAGAGTGCTGCTCTGATCTTCAACATAATATCATTTGAAATATTATTTTATCCATGTCTGTTACTATTTGAGAGTGATCCGCCTGGAGAATACTAATTAGCATCATGTAGCACTTTAGTCTTTAAGATTGCTATAGTGTTCAAAGCTTGTTTTCTTAGAAACTATCAGCTCCTTGAAATGCTAATAGCACAGATAACGCTGGAAAGCAATTTTTTTTTGCATTTAGTCTATAAGCCTATCCCCTGCTTAATTTCCTCAATGTTGGTTTCTGGCTGGCAACCACCAACCTACTTGGGAAGAGAGTGAAGCAGCAGCATAAGAAGAACAGAGAAAGCAAGAAAAAAACCTGTAATGCTTCAGAATTCAAAATCCTAAATATGCCATATGTTGCCCTTTTGTTTTTCTAATTTTCCATATTTTAGACTTGTACACGGAAAACAAAAGCATCAAAGCATGTAAATATCACTTTGACTCTAACAATGGTTAAAATAGATGCTATTCATTAGAATTACCTGAAGTAGGTAACACAATATGGAATATCCATCCATGCTCTCAACAAAGTTTCTCTGCAAAAGAAGAATTTTTTTGATTAAACTCATGTCAAATGCAGAGAACTCTTACCCCATTCCCTTGTAGAATAAACAAAACACCCCAAAAACATAAGATCAAGCCACACAATGCACACAAACAGGACATAAATGAAAGTGTTGTTTAAATAAATATACTTTTAACTTTTTAAGTTTATGTTCAGTTCTGAAGTTACTTGTTTATAACTTTATAGTAGATTTAAAATGTTTCAGGGATACGGACTCGATTTTGTAGAGTTTAATAACTGGGAGCTTACTTAAGTCCAGCATATTGTTCAATATTTTCCTAGTTTCTATCTAAAAATTACATCTTGAAGCTGTACAGGCGAGACAGCATGAGGCCATAGCATGCGAATGAGTTTCATGAGTCAGTGTTGAGAATTTGTCTGTCTATATGCAACAATTAGGAGGAGAACCTTTTGCTGTATAATAATTCAAATATCCATATAGAATCTTCAACATAGTGGATTTATGTTTTGCTGGATAAGCCCATTGATATGAATATGACTGTAATGCCAACACATTTTGAACAACCTTTTTAATTCCACGAAAGGCCCATATTCATAGCCAAAGTCACTTCTTTATGGCTTTTTCAGTGCACGACACCATCCATTCAGGCAAGTAATAAGCAGCAGCAAACCTCATAAGGATTTCAGCATTGTATAAAGTTTTAGGAAATTTCTTTAACCGACTCATGGATCTCAGCAGTCTAATTGCATCTGAAACACTGGCAGGTCAAAAGAACCTATTGTGCACTGAGCAAAGCTCTCCCGCAAACATGTGTCATAGCTCCCGCAAACATGTGTCATAGCAGAGTCCTTTGAAGCAATAAACATAAGAAAACATTGAGTAAAGTTTTAGCAGATATCTTTGACTAGACCCTATTTTATCTAGTCTACCTACATCTGAAACACTAGCCTATCAGATATTGAAATATGTGCATAGTGCATTGAGCAAAGATCTTCTCTAGAGTCCAAACACATCTGCTGTACGAAGGCATTAGGACATTAATGTTAGTGACAATATCTAAGTTAGAGTCACTCATGATTAACCAAGGAAAATTGTGGCTCACTCTCATCTGAAAATCAAATGCTAAATGACTTGAAAATGTAAAATATGAAAGATGTAGCTAAAGGTGAGTTAAGTTTAGTAGTTTACTAGGTTTTTTCTTTGTTTTTTATTAACATTTTTTTCCTGTTTTTTTAAAAGTTTTTATGGTTTTTGGAAAAAAAATTGAGTGGAGGGAGGATGGTGCCTAGGTGTCCTTTTTTTTGTCAGCATGTACCCACAAGCTCCTCCTTTTGGTGGCATGCATCTCACTTTCCTGGAGGGGGGTGCCCACAAGCCCCCTCTGCCCCCTCTCTTTTGTGAAATGCTTTCTGTAACTTGACAGAATGTTTCGAAGTGTGTTTTGTGGAGTTAACCAAAAATGTCCAAGGGTGGTGTAGGGAAGCATTTTCACTAGGCACCCACCCGACCCTACAAGATGTGTCCTGGTGATTCACTAATGGGAAGGGTGCATCAAGGATACTTTGTCATATGTTGGTAGGATGTTATGATTATTCTCATATTCAATATGGCAATGGTTAATCACATTCATCCTTATGATTCAAATTTGAACTCCAATATATAAACAGTGAACATTAGCATTTCTTTCCCAAGATACATGATGGGAGAATGCAAAACAACGGAGTTTAATTAATGAATCTTAAAGGATTTGGAGTCCAACAAGTTGTGAGGCAATTATTATAGGATGTGAAGTATAAGATGAGGAAAGATAATTTTATTAAAAAAAGAAAAGTCCATTCTATGGTGTGGCGTTTCTTTTGGGCATATTCTCAGAAGGAAATCATGGTTGTCAGTAACCAGGATTGATATTTGGGGATTGGGAACCAAGAAAGCAAGGCATTTGAAAATTTATCGAAAACAGTTGTTTATGTGCCATAAAAAAATATCAAGGATTGAGATCTTTTTGGCATCAGTTTTAAACTTTAAATTGTAACCATATGCATGCCTAAGCTAATGAAGTTACCGAGTTTATTCATCTAAAGAATAGTATTTGTGTCAGTGCAGATGTTAAAAATTTGTTGGTTCTTCCAAATGAAAATGCTGTGGTTTATGTAATTTGCCATGAATGAGGGGAAACTATTTATTAGAAGTTCTTATATTTTAGTCTGTTTACATTTGGCTTTAGGCATACGTGTACACGACACTTGGTATCATAGTTTGTTGTTTTTGTAAATTGAATATTCTTTATGTTGTCATTCTTTACAGCTATTAGCATTCTATAGTTTCAAGCACATACTAAGAAATGTCATGGTTATAATAAAAAATGATTATGTCTATGTGGAATAATTGTGTTTTTTGTCTTATGCTTTTCAATGGAATGCTTTGTATGTTGAGAACATGCTTAGAGTGGAGAGCAGTGTTGTCGGGGAAATTATTGGTAGTAGAATACTTATGGCAGTGGTGGATAGGATTATTGAAATTGATGTAAGTAATTGGGCATATTCAACAGAAAACCAATGTGCATCATTGATATTTCTCATTTCTAAAATTTTGGTTTTTATAATGAAATTCTAAATTTTTGGACCATTTGTGTTAGAAGGTTGTCTAGATTCTAAATTCCCTTCTTATTGTATTTGAAATCTAGGTTGAAATAAAATGGGAACACATTTTACATGAAGACTCAAGCAAGGTCTACATATTTGACATGGAAATGGAAGATGATGAAGAAAATGAAGAACCTGGGAAACCTGGTAGTGAGGTATATGTATAACTTGTATAGTGTTTCCTTGAAATAGCTTTGATTTACAGTAACTGGAATGCATGTTCCAGGACAAGCAATTCTTCTCATTTTGTATAAATTATCTAATTGCATATGGTTGATTTGGGTTGTAGGCAAATGTTGAATTGCCAAAATCTTCTTCTATGCAGAGTCTGGGGGGTTTTGCAGATAAGATGGACGTATTAATGGAAATTACTTTAGAGCATCTAAAATTATGTGCTGATGAGGGTCATCTGTCACAGGTGAAATTATTATTTATTTAGCCAGCTTGAACTATATTGTTGGTCAATTAAAGTTGGTGGTTTTTCAAAAACATGCATAATTGATCTATTTTTTTCTTGACATCTAAATTTTTCCCATTGGTTTTGTCAATAGGTCTATGATACACTCATGCACTCATTTCAATCAACTATTTTGAATACTCACAAGTCTAAGTTTACACAGGTAATGTCAAAATGTTTGGTTTTCAAAGAGTTAATGGAATGTTGAATTGATGCTTTCTCGTGTTGGATACTTCATCGATTGTATTAGCTGTAAATATCTTTTAATGCGACATGTTAAAACTTTTTCACATTGAATGGCATGTCTTTTAAGGCATCCAGTTAACACTTTTAAATTCTCAATAGTGGGTCCCCATTGAACTTTGAAGTGGAATTTATGTTTTGCATGCAATTTTGAGTTGCAGAAATCTTCTTTCTGGGCAATTCAAGTTTTCGTAATAATTTTTACCTATTCCACTTAGCAAGGAACTAGCAAAATACCAGTGTGTTAAAGGCATCTGAAATGATGGTTGATATAATATCTGTGACATTTGTTATTCTAAGCATTTAATTAGTGTCTGGCTTCACAACAATGTTAAGTCTTATTTTCTAATTTTAGTTGTGCTTTCATGAAAGAAATCCTTGATATCAATGGAATAGCCACTTGAAGGATAGTATTCACTATTCAGTGAATAGATTATATTCTTATACTTCTAGTCACTGGAGAGCCCTATCTGGATCCTGAAGTCACTGGTGGTATTTTTTTCTACATGATCTAGATTCTGGGTATAAAGGTCATGCAAGGTAGGTCTGTAGAAGTAAAACAACCATGTGGGGGATGGAGGATTTATCTATGGTCCAGTCCAATGTAGCAAGCAATTGTGAGGAAGCAACCTCTTATGACATTTTGTAAGAAAGCAGCATGATGGTTTTTTCCTTTCAACCTTTGATCACAAGCTTTGGTTTGTAGGGGCATTTTTCAGAACTAATGCATAGCAAGCTGCTAGAATTGTTTGTATTAATTACCATACACACAGACAACAACCCACTGGTGCTTTCATTTTGAGGCATCTAATTTTGTTTTCAGTAGTAGTTGAGATCCTCATTTTCTTTGATTTAGTTTTTTGGTTTATTTTTCATCTGCAAAAGTTTTCATTATTTATTTCATTACACCAGGTGAAGCGAGGTTTATTCTACAGCACAGGTGGAAGTGGGGAGTGATTTATAAACTCTTGGTGTGCTTATGCATAGGATATAGTGGTACATTGAATCTAGATGGTGCATTGGGTGCAATGACCATTGACCCAAGCACAAACCTACTTAAACCCAAAACCCAGTTCTGATATGCCCCTTGAGATTGCAAAGCTCAAGGATGCATATTCCAAGTTCACATAAATAGTCAATGTGTCAATTATTGGAGACAGATGTAAACTTGAGGGGCATATCAGACCTATGTTTAGAGGGCTCTGTGACAGTTTTATAGAATAGTGAGTTGCAAAAAATGTCATACTCAGCACTTTGAATAACATTGAGTTTTTTAAATAACTACATGTGGCAAATGTTGAGGTGGAAAGTCATTCTCCATTTACTGGTAGACTATTTTCTCGATTGAATTTCCAATTAAAAGTGTTGTATCATGCAGAGCTTGTAGAAATAAAACCAAACTTGCGGAGGCTTAATGTCCTGTCCATTATATTCAGCTTTTTCCAGAAAGTGAAATTCTGCAAATTTGTTCAATTGGTATTGTATTCTCTGTCAATAGTTGGACACAAGCTCAATGTACTTGGGGACACTTTTTCCTACAACATATTGTAGCTGCTTGTACTATGTAGTGGATGTACTGTAGTCCAGGGAATTTGTGTTTTCTGCGTTCTTTAGCCGACACATTCTTCTTGCCAAATTCAGCTGTCAATTCTGTTGAACCAAAATACAACTAAATAGTGGCTCTAAATGGTCTGCAAAGTAGATATCCATATTTTATATGGTCTTCAAAACTTAGGCTTACGTCACACAACTGTTATTCGCAGCAGCCAAAACCTCAACCAATTAAGCATCGAGGTGTTGATCACTTGAGCGATATGCTGGTGCATTACAATCAGGTCTGAGAAAATTTGATAGGCTTTCATCAATCTGAAGATGAAATGTTATACATCTGGATATTGTAGGGATTTTCTGTCATTCGTCTACTTAATAGTATGAGTCAAACTTTGTGGTGTTCACTGGTTTTAGTGGCTCATATCTTGCTTCACTTTATCTCACTGTTAAGATCTTAATGTGGTTTTTGGGTAGATTTCTGATATCTTGTGTTATGAAGTACTGGATATACCACTTTTAGAGCTATCCATTTGCAAATGCCAGGAAATACAACCATAGATGGTAAAGGAGTTATAAAGCAACTTTTACATAGCGGATTTTACTTTCAGTAGCAATATGTTATTCTTAACTTAAGAAAAATGATAAACTGATTAAGTTAAAACGCAGCTAAAATAGAAAAATTTAAATAAACTTTCTTAAATTGACTGTCAGAAGCAACACTTTCTTAAGTATATATCAGACAGTGCAAAGAGGACCTAAAGTAGCAGAATGAGATTCAATTCAAATTGTCAGGAAGAGAAAAGTAGACCTAAGTAGCGCAATATGATAAAACAAGCATCAATCCAGTCAAACGCTCTTTATATTGAGCATCTACACATTCAATCGAAAATATACATATAGATAGGTGCACTTCTAACCGTATCCAAGGAAATGAGCTTACAAAAGCATACTGCAGCTTGTCATTAAGGCTTGCATATCCTTTTTGAGATAGCATTATTCATGTGCCAATCGACACATTCAAGTTTAAATTCTTCCAGGGCTCTCTTTGATGAATACAAAGACACCTCACTGCATGAACTGTAAAGGATCAATCTATTCACAAGCATAGAAGCCATGCCATGAGAAATTAAAAATTTGCATAATGTTATTGCTCTTAAACTAGGTCCTAGATAACACTTTAATAGCGGTATGGAATCATGTTTTATGAAACGGATAGGAGTGTCAGGCTCTAGAAAATGGAAGAAGCAATCATGCATGTCATCAGGAGTATGGCAGACAACTAGCATTGCATATATACACACCAAAAATCTAGATAAAAATACATGCAAGAAAGAAAAAGGCACAAAGGTTGATTAATAATTTAATATGTTGTTTTGTTCAATATTTCCTTGCCATTGAGAATTTAAAAGCTAGGCCAGTCTAATGCATTTGTTCCAAATCACTATGTAAATGCTTTCAAGATTTCTCTTGGTTGGTGACTTGTATTACTCTGCACTTCTATAGCTGCTTTCAGATTGTGAAATTTGTCTCATAGATCACACATTTGATATGAATCTTAAGCTGCGAGCACATATTCAAAGTTACAACTATAGATAGGCTGGGGTAGTTCTACCAAGATTTTTGTATGCCTACAGCATTTTCAGGTGAGTTTTAGACAAATTCCCATTTCCCCATATGTGTGAATTTGGCATACCTAAGATGATCCAATAATTTACACACTTGTGCCTACAATTGTCAAATTGTCACACTGGAAGCCAGGATATTACTGCCTGGAGAAGGATTGTTATATGAGCAAAATCAACTATGAGCATTGTTATATGAGCAAAATTCTCAAATTTAGACCGATATTCTCTAAGCACTTTTTACATCTAGTATGGCATTGAATATTCAATAGGATTACATCAAGTGTTGAATCTTCTCCAAGTAACTTTTATTCACATCTCTTTAGCAAGTACGTGTTTTGTGCATTCCATGATAGAAGTATACACTTGTGTCAATGGTGGCTTACCAGATTGGTGAAAGAGGGGTGTTTTTTTTGCCCCCATCAGGGTCAAGTCTTTCCAATGGCATGCATTTGTATTTTAAAAAAAAAACACTTATAGCCATCAGTTAAGCGACGGCCTGTAGGTGATTTAAAAAAAAAAAAAAAACAATACCGTCGCTTAACCGACGTTTAATTTTTCATACTCCGTCGCTTAAGCGACACCTGTAGGTGTAAATGTTTTTAAAAAAAATTCGTCACCGTCTCTTAACCGACGCTTATGTTTTCATAATCTATCGGTTAAGCGACGGGTTTCATTGGTGAACTGACGGCCTGTAAGTGAAGTTTAAAAAAAAAAAAATTCTCCACCGTCACTTAACCGATGCTTACGTTTTCATTATCGTCGTTTAAGCGACAACTCAGTTTAAATTTTATTATGAATTAGATGTCGGATAACCGACGATTTACATTTAACCGACGGTAAACTGAGCTGTCGCTTAACTGACGGATTGGAAATATGTCGGATAACCGACGAAAATTTACCGACGCTTAAAAAAAATCATAGTGTCGTAAATGCGACAGGGAAGTGTCGAAAATACGACAATACGGCCGTCGGATTTTTGGTCGAAATGTAGTAGTGTCACTGGGCACATGATATGGAAAAACAATGAGTTAGAAAAAACATTGGACCAAAGCACCATAATGGTTATTAATAAAATTAAAGTAACAATTTTTGGCTCAAGAATAGTCTTCAATTTGATGGGTGGCATGATCATGATGTAATCTCCCTCCATCCTTCCAAACATTTATGGTTTCTCACAACATTTGTCGTCGGCGCTCACCACCAAAATACATATAAAAAATACTTGTATTTACATCCTCTTGTCTTGAAATCCTCATCTCATAGTCATAACTAAAGATTATTATGCATGCACGGGCATGCACATCCTCACCTTATAATATCAATTGGGTCAAGGCGCAGAGACAACCATTAAATATCAAATGTGTCAAGATGCAAAGAGTAAGAGACAACTATAAGTAAGTATTATATTAAATTTACTATACAAGTCTTTAACTAACACTATCAACTGATATTTGACACGTTGGATTATTGTGATCTTCTTATCACTACTCACCAATGTGATTGCAAGGCATTCTTTGAAGGTGAAGTCGATAATTTTAGGTCTTCTTCCTCATTCTCATTCCTTTTGGTAATACAATAAGGAGACTAGCAGCTCGCATCAGCATGTCAAACGATTTTGACATAGAGGTAGATACATTAATTGTTTTCATTAAATAACCTAGATTTCCTACTCGTGAGTGTCGATTCATTGAATCGTGGATTGGTACAAAACACAACAAAATTTAGAGCCCAGAGCTCTTAATTACTTACACCTAGAACTTTCTCAAATCTAGTCATTAATAAACTTCTTTCAGTGTTCTAGTTTACTTTAAAAGACATATTGTTGAGATTCATACATGTAGTGAGTTGCAAGGGTTCAGTTGACTTAGTATTGATTGCATTACCCCTCCATTCCACACATGTATATTTTTGCAACAAGTGATAAACAACAAAATTTGATACCCTGGCCCTGGTGATGCTAATGTTGCAAACTTGCTTTGTTTGCAGGTTTTTTTTTAATGTTTCCTGAGTTGTGTATTATTTTTTCTTAGGTTCCCAATCCCCATCATTCTTACATCTCTCTGGATTGGATTGCTACCCTCTTTCCGGTTTGAATTATATTTTTGGTTGGATATATAT
>LPNX010398503.1:5387-17225 GCA_001517045.1 Pseudotsuga menziesii
CGTGATGAGGTTATACAAATAATATGCCCTGGACACATCAGTGTATCCAATGAAAATGCATTTTTCATTGCGGTCATCTAACTTTCTTCTCAATTCTTCTTAATTCGTCTTCTCAATTCATCTGTGAATGAAACAAATCCAAACACTTTGAAATGTGGAATAGAGCACTTCTTACCGCTCCAAGATTATGGTGGAACACAATTTCTCTCACTCTTTGCAGGGCATCTATTCAAAAAATAGATTGCACATTTAACATCTTCTTCTCAGAAAAAAATTTCCCAAGTGTTCCTATTTAAGCATGCTCCAAACCATATTCATGATGGCTCTGTTATTTCTCTCGGCCACACCATTCTGTTGTGGCATCTACCAAGCTATAAATTTTCTTTTAATTCCATGTTGTCTGCAAAATTCGAATATATCATTGGAATTGAATTCACCAAATCTATCATACCTTAACATTTTGATCTAATTTCCACTTTCTTTTTCAACAATAACCTTCAATTTCTTAATAATCCCAAAAGTTTCATATTTATGCTTCAACAAATACATGATCCATGTCATTATGCTATAATCCTCTATAAATGTTAGGAAATGAAAACTTCCACCCATCGATGGTGTATGCATGGGTCCACATAAATATGAATGGACAATTTCCAAATGTGCTCTATCTTCGTAAGCAACTCCTCTGGGGAAAATTTCCTTGTGTTGTTTCCAATGATACAAATATCACAAGAGCTTGTAAGATGCTCAATACATGGCAAACCTGCCACCAGCTACTTCTTTTGCAAAAACTTCAATCCACCAAAATACAATTGACCATACTTGTGATGACGTAGTCAAGACTAATCTTGACTTTTAGTAGCATGAACAATTACTACTGATTTTGATAAATTACACCTCCTTGTAAGATGATAAATCCTATTCATTGTCCTTTCAACCTTAGAAATCATATGTCTATGGGGTGAATTATGCTAAATTGTACATAATTTATTCTTAAATTTAACTTATAGTTCTTATCTTCAAGCTCAACCACACTTAGTAAATTACATTTCATACCATGCACATAAAAAACATCTTCTACAATTATGCATGTATCATATCTATCAAAAATAGTAATATCCCCTTTTCCACTTACCATGACTTTGGTATCATTACCAAGCTTGACTTCTTATTGGAATGGATTGCCTAAATTAGAGAACAATTGCAAATTTCCAGTGTTGCCCCTTAAATTATGAGGGATTTTCTGAATTCTTTTCTCTGGCTCAACATCAATCTTATGGTGTCCGTGATTTGAGAATAGTGCTCTTGATTTTCTTTTACCTATTTTTTTTAAGAAAGAAACTTGAGATTTCAAAGCATTTTCAATTGTATTTTTTTCATACTAGTTCATCCTAGACTCATGACCTACTAGTGACCCTAATAGTTCTTCTATTGACATTTGGATATGGTCTTTAGCTTCTTCAATAACTGCTACAACAGACTCAACTATTTTTGTCATACTCCTAAGAACCTTTTCTACAACCTTCTAGTCAGAAAGGTCTTCACCCAACAATCTTAGCTTATTCACAATATTATTTACGACACCTATGAATTGCTCCACTGTATCAAATTCTTTCATCTTTAAACCTTGAAAATCCCATCTCGAATTCTACAATTTTATCGTTTTTACCTTAGTCGTACCTTGATAGCTAGTTTGTAATGTTTCTGAGGATTCCTTTGAGGTTTGGGAAGTGGAAGTTTCTGCAAACAATACAGGTTGGACACCCTGCTAAATTAATGAAAGAGCATTGGCATATTTCTTTCGGTTTTCTTCTATTTTTTCCTTCTTAACTATAGTCAATGCCATTTCAACTGCTAAATAAGAAGGCTTATAATAGCCTTCTACTACATAATTCCATATTCCCTGAGAACGTAGTTGATTTCTCATTTTTATAGAAGCCATCAACACCCTACACATAGATATTTACACAACAACTTATAAATTTAAGTGTCACTAACAAACTAGCTTCAAGGTTTTACTCTAAATTAGGGTTTTAAATACCAAATTTTAATTTCAAGCATAGGACTAAGAGAAACCCTATATGGGGAACTTCTAACCAAAATATAGGATTTTATGCAATTCCTAGTGCCAAGGTTCTGAATTAAAATGCAAGCCTCCTAAATTATTTTTTAATAAAAGAGAGTGTGGATCAATTTTTTCTACATCTCATAATAACCCCAATAAATCCTTACCCGAAACACCCCATCTCTGCTTTCATGAATGAAATTAGAAACCACCACAACTTGGTGAAATGACGACGTTGTAAGAAAAGAGGTATTTTCAAGCTAGTGGATTCTCGCTTTGCACAAGTCATGTCCTATATTTGAGTGTCAAACAATTAACAAAAATAATGTAACGGAATTAAATAATAACATCAAACAATATATATATATATATATATATATATATATTCCGAAAGAAAAAAAACTGATTTTTATTAATCATGATTTGCATACTAAAATATAGTACGAGTTCTGTTCCTGCTATAAGCAACTTTACATACATGTTCTTACATCTATTCTGATGTAACTATTCCTCCCTTCCGGGATTTGAAGAGACCAGACTAGTCCTAGAAGACTGTCTTAATGGCTGAAAAAAAACACCATGTAGGCCTGCTTCCTGAACCAAAAACTGCTCCATTCATCGAACTGTACATGGACTGTTCAGCTAAGAAAATTTTTCCTTCCTGTGCATGAAGAATGATTTTGTGCTATGCTTTCAAAAATATATTTCGAATTTACAAAAAAATTTAGAGTGATGAATTTATAAAAGGCCTGTGCGGATATTCCGTGGCCTTGGAGTCCTGTGTTTGCAAAATTTTCCATTCACCCCATTGCAATGTCAGACCCTTCTTTGAGAGCTTGTCTGCCTCCTTATTTCGCTCTTTGTAAACATGAGTGAAAGAGATTGATTCAAAGAATGAGAGAGAATGGGTTGTATCTTCAAATAATGCATCTAGAGAAGCAGTTCTACATTTCTGTATCTTATTCATCCAGTTTATAACCACCATTGAGTCAGCATATACTTGTAACTGTCTGCAATTTCTTTCATTGGCAAAACAGAGAAGTAATTTCAATGTCATGAGTTCAGCATAGTTGTTGGTTCCAGTTCCCAGGCCCAAATAAATTTGAAAGAAATGACTTTGATTTAGATATAAGCATGCACCTCCTCCACACTTTGAGTTTTGGGAGGCGCCATCGAAGAAATCCCAGGGTGTGTTTCTGTTCACTAGTTCAGGGACAACAAACCTTGGTGGAGGTGTGTTTTTTGCTTGGGGAAAGTATGAGATTATATACATTCCCCTTCTTGCTACCTCTTCAGGTCAGCTAGTTTTTTCTTGGAAAATGGCTTTGTTCCTAGCCAACCATAGACCCCAAATGTGGATGAGTGGTAGGGCTTTTATCTGGGTTGTTTGTGGGGAGGTCGAAAAATCCTTCCAAGCCTCTTCGACTGTGCTGCCTTCCCAGCTAAAGGATGTGGATGTGAGAGATTTTGAGTGCTCCCAGACCTGTTTGGAGAAAACACAGTGCAAGAAGAGATGATTCGAATTTTCCTCGGCATCTTTGCAGAGGCTGCACCATCCTGGGCCTGCTATCTGTCTTTTCTGAAGATTCTCCCATGTTGGGATTTTGTTTGTGAGAACACACCATGTAAAGATTTTTGCCTTTAGCGGGCATTTTGTCTTCCAAATCCCTTCCTGCCACCACTTTTGTCTCTCTTGGAGGAGTTGAGAACAGAGATGTTGATAACCAATCTTTGGGGTGTATTTCCCGATTTGAGCTTTTTCCCAGATCAATTCATCTTCTCTATTAGTGATTCGAATGTGAGAGGATTGTAGTGCCATAGTGTACTGATCCCAAATGTTTACCCATTGTCGTGGGATCTCCAAGTATTGAGGTCTTCGCTAGTTTTCATCCCAACTTTAATACTTTGGATTTATGAGTATTCTTAGATGTGGAATATTGAGTTTATAATATTTCTTTAAATAGGTTAGGGTTTTGTTTATACATGATATTAGTTAACTATAATTTATATTTATGTTTTATTTAAAGCTTAATATGAAATAGTCTTTTACTTCTAAACATAGCTATGCTGGCAATATGAAATCTGCCAGTATAGTACATAGGAGAATAAACACATAGGCACTGCTAGAATAATTCCTAGGTCTTAGGAACCCAAAGTTTAGGTTGTAAATGAAAATACATGAGTAAAAATGAAAGAACAAAACCCTTGATAATTCTTACACACTTATTAAATTACAGCCTAGGGTTTATAATTAAAATGTAAGCAATTAGGGTTATGGTATTCTGAGTCGTCATTAGTGAATAGGAAAATTCATCTTGAAACCAAGCCTCATATTTGATGTATTAATAATCTATCAAATAAGACTATGTTGTTGATAACATTTCTTGTTCTCATTGGAAAGGTTAATGAAGATTTATTTGTGGAAGATTGTGGTTTAATTAAAAATTTAAAACTATATTATTGTGGTTTATTTGAGGAAATTGTGAAATGTGTTAATATAAATGTATGAAAACCCAATAGATTATTTTTTTAACCTAATGAGATAATAAGAATATATTCAATATAAAATAAATAAAACTTATTTATAAATTTGTATAACATAAAAACGATACTATAAAAATTAAATCATATAAATTAATGAAAAAATTAATATAAAACAATGTTGCAATTCACCACAACTTAATATACATAGATAGAGTACAATAATTTAGTACTTTTTTCTAATCCAAAGTTAAATAATTTTGAGTTAATTTTATTATCTCACCAACCTTTAAACTATAATCACCGATAAAAGTTTCAACTAAACAAACTGAAAAATAGTGAATGTTAATTACATACAATTATTAAATGTAGTTTGTCACTATATCAAATGGATCATGTGGAAAGTCGAGTGTTTGATGGTGTATTGAAGTAGTTTAACTCTTATAAGGTAATAAAGTGGGGTACACAAGGCGTACATTGTCCACAAACAGTTGAGGTAGGTTGATACAGTTGAAATTAGATAAAATTAGATATAATGATCACGTATAGTAAGAAAAAAAAAATCTTTGGAGGTTAAATTATTTATTTGAAGGTCAGATTATTTAAATAGATCATTTTTTTATTCTTATGAATAGTAAAAAAATATTTTTTTATAGTAAATTTTTAAATAAATTATTTACTTGTTTTTAAAATTTAAATTAAATATTTTAATTTAATAGAATAAAATTTTAATTATTATTAATAATTAAAATTATAAAATAATATTTTATTTATGGAATTTTAGTTAAAGAGTTAAATATTTTAACATTTTAATTTTAAAAATAAATTTTAAGTTAATCTTGCTAGTTTATTTGGTTAAGGAGTGGGTATCCTTAGAAAGTAGATTGGGATTCAAACCCTTTAGGGGTGAGCTAGTTGAAAGGAGAAAGCAAAAAATCTAGCCATGTTAAAGATTGGTGTGAAGATCAACTATATATAGAATAAATATAATTATCTTTATTTTAGATATTTATATTATATTTAAGAAGTTGTGATGTAATAAAACATCAATTAAAAGTAATCAAAGGTGACCTAAAAAAATGCCTTGTATATACTTACATTAAAATAATTTAAAAATTTACTAAAAATCAAATAAATATATTTTTATATTAAAAATATTGATTAAAATCAATAATTTATAATTTTATAATTAATCATATTAATTAAAATATTAATCTATACCTTTATACAAAAACATTAATCATATTAATTAAAATATAAATTTATGTTTTGATAAAAAAACATATAAAATGAGAATCTTATTTTTCTACAATTTGTGGGTTTATAGTGTCATTAGAGAGTTGAAATTTGGGGTTTTACCTTTAACAAGAAGAGCTTTTTATATAACATTTTAATTATAACATTGTCTTTCATTAACATATATAATGACGATATGAAACATTGAATTCTGATATCTTGTGTCATATAATACAAAAATTAAAATTAAAATATATATAAATCAACATATCATAATATAGCAAGTAGTACTTTTGCAATACAAAAATGATTTAAATTTTTTTTTACAAAATGTAATTCATAATAATACAACTTTATTTCTTAATGCAACTTAAACTTTTGCAAACTTCATTTTTATTCTTGAAACAATGTCTCCTCTTAAATATATTGTAATAAACGTGTCTTCATTCTTTAAGCATTAAACATCATTTAACATTTAATATTTAAATTCAAAACTTTGAAGGTTTTTTTAAGTCTTGTCATAGGCTGTATTAATAAATTTGTTGTATAATAATATTATGTTATAGGGAGCCAAATTAAAAAAAGATTCAAAATTCTTATTAGTTTATAATAATAATATTAATAATAATAATTTATAATATTATGTATAATTATAAACTAACTACAATTAAGAAATTACAAAATTATTTAAAGAACTTCTTCAACAAGTTTTTATTTGTCAAAATTATATGAGCTTGATTTCACAAAACTATATACAGTAATAATAATAAATAACATTGAATATATAAGATTTATAAATATAAAAATGTATTTCAAAATTAAAATTCACAGTTTACTAAAAAAAAAATATTTTAACCTATCAAATAGGAAATGGCTACTATTTAGTTCTCAAATTTCAAATTGCGACATCCTTGGACTTTGCCACTTCTTAACAACCTCTTATAGTGTAAATTCTATTACCATTTAGCTAACCCAGTAAGGATAGCTTATACATCACCGACGAACCTAGATAAATAGAACCATCTGGTACCACTTTATTACCATAAAAGCGATACATCAAAGTTATTGTAGATGGGATAAGGTCTTACTGCAAAGGCACAGGTTCAAGCACCGTTCTCGTTACTAAACTTTTGGTTTCGTGAGTGGCAATGCTGAAGCCATCTCGGTATATGTAGAGGTGGTGGAGAGCTCTGGTTATGTCAAAAGCATGTTTCCTCGCCGGCATTGGAATATTGCTATCCGGGTTCAGAAATTCCCAATTTAATTCTTTGATTATTTCATTGATCATGGCGTTGATATGGTTGAGAGCATCTTCCTCTGTTGATCCAGGATTGTCTTTCATATAACATGATATGCACGAAGCTTCTTCTCCACGGGCCCTGTCGGCCTGCAATATTCGCCATGTCAATCACACTATAATCAATCAATCATTAACCAATGTGAAAATCAATGTGCAAACTTGTTGCGTCTGCGTTTAAGTTTGCTTTTGCTATAGCGAGTGAGAGGTAGTACCTTGTAGCAGCGTGTGTCACCTCGTAGCCGAAGGAAGGAAGATGCCAAATCATTGAATCTCGATGGAAAATCAATTCCCTTCAAGATGTAATCAGGAAGCGATACGTCCAATGTGAGGATGGGTGTCAATGCCGCTGCGCGATAGGCAGAGCTAACTTTCCCATTTTCGAAGTACTCCTCAAACTTTGGGAGATGACCACTGGCTATCCATTTTGCTTCTTGTATATACGATTCAAGATAAACCTCCCACTGCCAGTGCACACAATAGCTAATTACCAGCTGGCTAATACAACACAACATTGTTACAAATAAACGAATTGTATGTAGGAATTAATATTAGTTTTGCATACAGCCTTTCGAGCATAGCTGAGCGTGTCTCGGCCTTGTGTCTTCTCCGCCTCTCGCGCCATTTCGGTTAGGGCGTCGTAGAGTACCATGTACACTCCTTTCATATATTCTGGAAGGCGCTCTGTCTCAGACGGATTCCATCTGATTAGTCATATATATATAAACAGAAAATTTGGTCCAGTTAGTTACTGCAGAGACACGATTATACAAACAAACAAACAATTGTTCTTCTAAATTCCTGCAATATTGAATTGCAGGCCCATCACCACCTCCTGACTGCTTCTGTGAAGAGTTCGAGCTCGTCCATCGTTCCAAAGGTGTCGTAGATATCGTCGAGAACCGTGTTAAGATAACACGTTTTGGCAAAGCCCAGTCTGAATGCAGAATGTTTGGGTTCAATCGCAATGCAAGAGGCCAATGTGTAGAATTCCACATGACGATGCCGAGCGAAGGTCAGTTTAGGCAAACCCGAATCTTGCCACCATCTACACATCCAGATATCACAGATTTTAATATAATGCCAGCTATCAACTCGACGGTCGTCCATAAAAGCGACATCTAATCATCACCTGCACATATATTGTAACTCCTTCAGTTGTAAGGAGTGAAAGATGTTGAACTCCAGTTTTGCGAGCTCTAAAAGTTTATTGCCGTCCATATATTGCGTACTCCTAGAAAAGGAATATGTGTGAACACAATGAAAACACTATATAGTGATTAAACCATCAAAACCTTATAGTGCACAATCATTGATGAAAATCCAAAAACTTAAATGAATATCTATCATGACATAATGATGAAAATTTGTTTGAGCGTACTCGCAGTTATTCTCCTTTAGCCATGGACTAGAAGGATGTCCGAATAAGTTAATGTAATTCCTTGCTTCTGTTGAAAGCTCTAATCTAAGTTCGTTATCTATCCTAACGGTCATACCGTTAGAGGTCAGTTATACATTATGTACCATTGTGTACTATTAATTAATGGAGCAAATTTGTGAGCCTTTTCTGCCAGTTATATTTTCATTCTTGTTTGCTCCCTATTTTCTTAATGATTTAACAGCTTCGAGTCTTGGCAGATTTGTGTGCCAACCATATTCCATAACGTAATCTATCTGCAAATCAGAGAATTGAAACGATCTCGCACACACAACAACACCTCATACTGAAATGAAATCATAGTAATTATATTAGTACTGCTCACCTCTTGTGAAAGACTGGAGACCGGAATCTGTTGCATGGCTTCTTTCAAATATCTTGCAGAGAAGATTTGAGCCTCTTCCATAACTTTTTCCCCAGGAAAGGCAATGAGAGATGCCCGATATAAATTAAGGGCGCTTCTGATCTCTCCCTCTGTTTTGCTGGGAGAGCATGCAAACTGCCCGTTCTGGTCTTCGAAAACTTTCAAAACCTCTGAAATAAAGGAAATCTTTTATTAACGTCCAAGAAGAAAGATACCATACAATTAGGAAGAGTTTTAAAAAACAATTATATATTTTAATTGAATTTAGATGCCTTTGGCTCTCACGCTCAAATGATTTATTAACGAAATGTGGATATACACCTGAACAGACACTGTATCCGTGTAAGCGAAGAGTTCGAAACCCCAAGGCAGTTGTGCCGAGATCGGCAACAACACTGTCTCTCCCGCATCCAATGCCTTTTTCATTCCAATAACTGCATCCCAAAATAACTATATTTAAAACATGAATAAATAAATAATATTGATAAGGCTGTGGTGACTGACCTGTAAACATAATCCAGCGCTGATTTTATCTCATTTTTGAAATGTCTGTCGATCCCCAAACGTTCAACGGTATCGACCATCAAAAGACGTTGAATCAAATCATTGAGGGGATTCAGTAGTGAATCTCTGTCTTCCAATGATATTGAATTGAAATTCTTCTTTATTTCCCCAATCAGTCTCTCAGCACGTTCCCCGTAAGAAGGCTCCTGACCCAAACACATTAAAATGGAGAAAATTATTGCATTAATTAGCAACGAAGGAAGGAATATAAACAAAAATAAAACCAGTTGAAGTTAATGACCCACCCCATACGACGTTGCGAGAGAGTGTATGAAATCAGTGTCCCAGATGTTGGAATGATAATCGCCTACCCGTCTTTGTACACCATCATCATTAGATATTGTGGTTGCCAAACTCATGGTCGTGTAAGCTGGTGGCCGCGTCCCTCGCCTACACATTCGGAGATATGGGATTGTTCTACAAACAGGCTTAAGCTTATGGGCAGGACTGCTGAACGATTTGTGCAGGCATGAGGATTTCGAAGATGATGGTAATACAAGGAGAGCCATTCCTACTCGCGTATGGTTTAGGCGTGAGGAGACAACCCCGGTGTATTGGGTTTATATAGGGTTTATAAAGGCTTTATTTTTCCCGAAGTTCATATTAGATAATTTAGATCCCTATATTTGTCGAGATATGAATGATGGGGCGCTCACACATTTTTTTGCATTATTTCTTTGTTTTCAGTATAACTGCGCGAATTAAGCTTTATTTTCAGCTAATACTTAATTTTCAGCATAGATGCTTTCCTTGTCCGGAAGTGTGATAGATCCTTTTTTGAAATCCATGTACAAATTTTCAAAGGTCCTTTTCCCTTTCCTTTTCGGGAACTTTGAAATACATACACAAATTTTCAAAGGTTATCGGAAGCTTGTATGATACATTATTTTCTGCCTTTTAAGACCGTCTAAAAGTGCTTAATGCTTCAAATAAGGAATAAGGTTAGGGTTGTTGGCAATATGTGGATGACTTTGCAAAGGTTTCCACATGTGGATGAGTTTGTAAGGGTTGAAGAAAAGATACTTGTAGGTGAGTTTGTAAGGGTTGAAGAAAAGAGACCGGGAGGTTAGCCCGTTGCACAACAAAAAAAAACAATTGCCCTTAAAACTCTATAAAAACAAGTATTTATATACATAGTTTTATGGTAACCCAAAAAACTCCTCCTTACCTCACCGGAAAAACAAAAGGTTTTATGGATTTTATAATCCAGCGATGGATCCATAACATTCAAGTCCTCCATACCTCCTCGATTTACTAAAAGGAATTGAGTGACAAGTTATCAATGAGATCTTGCCATGTAGCATTTATTATGTCATCAAATTTTAGTGTGACTTGTAAACCTTTAATATGCATTAAATATATTTATAAAGTTACGACGAATTAAGAAATTAACGTCATATACTTCTCCTTAATTTCTGCAACAACTAAAAACTAGCAATTGCCCCAAGGAAGGTGCAATAATACACCGTTAAGGTAGTTGTTAGGGCGTAAGTGAGAAAAAAAAGTGTAACATTGAAGTGAACCAAAAAAAATGGAGAATAAATATATATTATGTGCCAATATTGAGAGAGGTCACTTGTTGCAAACTAGAATTAATGGAGATCCCAAAGCTATTCTAGGAAAAGCCACCTGGTCATAAAGAAGGATTTCTGATCTTACTATGGAGGACAAAAATGTCAGAAACAAGATATGGTGCACTGTGGTCTTGAAACTCAAGCGAGGGTTGATGACCTCCTGTACAACAAAGAAAGCAAAGATTCTGATTCTAGGCCAAATCCAATTGAGAATATGGCAGGATGGATGATCGTGGCACTGATAGTGAGATTTTAGTAGTACCCGAAACGTTTTTCTACCCAGAGAAATTTATGTTGAATCCAGTTGCAATCCCTGTGTCTAATCGAAACTACAATCAAGACGACGTGTAGGATCTGCACAAATCAAAAGACATGGTGCCTCATCTCGGAATGAGAAAGATATCGAAGGAACTGGTTCTTAGAAAGGCAATAAACCACAACCAACTTAACCACCAAAAAATAAAACAACTAGGTCCCATTTTTTCTTTACTCTATATTAATCAACTTGTTTTCTTAGTTCCTACCCAAATCATGTCCAATAAAATGTTCTTAAAACTACTAATTTCTAACCATATAGTGGATATCCTACAAACTATGGCTATACTCATATGTGCTTACGAAACCATATCTATGTGGATGACCATAAAAATATATTTTTTTTTAAATAAAGGTAGTAGATGATGTAGATGATGTTGAATGGTTATTTTATTACTCTAGTATAACCAATATTTTCCCATAACTACTTTAAATAATAGATAAGAAGGATTTTATTTTATTAAAATATTCGTTTCATTGTGTTAGGTAACCATAGAAATAAAA
>LPNX010398503.1:26539-80183 GCA_001517045.1 Pseudotsuga menziesii
TATTGAGAAATTTTGAAAAGCTAGTCTAATGCTAACCCTAAGGCAAGTTACACTAACTATAAAATGTATTGACATTACAGTCATATTCATATCCATGGGCTTATCCAGCAAAACATAAATCCACTATGTTGAAGATTCTATATGGATATCTGGATGATTATACAGCAAAAGGTTCTCCTCCTAATTGTTGCATATAGACGGACAAATTCTCAACACTGACTAAGGAAACTCATTCGCTATGTTGAAGATTCTATATGGATATCTGGATTATTATACAACAAAAGGTTCTTCTCCTAATTGTTGCATATAGACAGACAAATTCTCAACACTGACTAATGAAACTCATTTGCATGTTATGGCCTCATGCTGTGTGACCTGTACAGCTTCAAGATGTAATTTTTAGATAGCAACTAGGAAAAGATGAAACTTACTAGCATAAGATGAAATTTTTAGATAGCAACATTGTGACCAAAGATGAAACTTACTAGCATAAGATGAAACTGCATGACATCTTTTATCAATAGCCATATTCGAATGAACACTTAACTTTTACTATTTGAGTGTCTGGAAAGTGAAGTTGTTTCCATCCACTAAGCTTTTTATCTACTTCCAATCCAGCATATCTAGAAGCCATAAAACCTCACTGTCAGAGTTCGCAACATCACAAAAGTCCACTTCAATGCCAAAGACATCCATGTTTCCGTCTTGAGCATCCACCAACAGCAGTGCAAACTAGGCTCTGATCTCTGATACAAACGGATATGAGGGAGAAAATTGCAAATAATCATAAGCAAGGGCCCTGTATGCCGATCCATCAACATAATTGAAGCCAGATTTATCAATAATGCAAGCAACTTTATCGCTGTCTCTTCACCCTACGAGAAGAGAAACACAAATTCTCTCACTAAACACAACCCGAAACCTGGGACTCATGGGAATTGTCATCTTGCAAGTTAGGCTTCTCAAATGATCCCTCATCATATCACAAATTCCGGGAGGAGGGTTTATAATCCCTGACTGAAGGAGCGTACTGGGGACTACATCTAAATAAACCGACTTATCATCCAGCCATATATCAACATAGAATTCTATATCATCAAAGGACAATCTGGGAACCCGGGAGGGGGCTACGCCGCTGCTTGCAGACTCATGTAAAGTTTATGGTAACCCTAAGAAGCCCCAATTGGAGGAGATCCCTTGGTTTTGCAAATAGATGGCCATTTATTTGCACACAAATTCTTCCAAAAATAATCATCTTTGGCTAGATCTCTCCACCGCGTGCATACACACATACAGAATGCTAGGGCTTTTCCGTTCATCAGGGGAAAAACGGCCTTTAGCACCTCTTCAAAGCACCAACCTTCTGCCATTTTTAGAAATGTCACTAATTGCCCCAAATCAATAAATCCCCAAAATTGGACCTTACCCAGATTTCTGCGCTTTGCAGAATACCTAAACCCTAACGAGATTTGTGGATTTTACAGAATACACGAACCCTGGACCTTTGCCAAACTTAGGGATTTTTTAGAAAACCCATTTTGTTGTAGCCAATCTTCATGACGGTCATTTTGTTTCCAGAACGAAATTTGTTACTCTTTAGATCAAAGAAAAGCAGCCCAAAACCCTAGAAGTCAAATTTGTCACCTGCAAATGCAAGATTGGAATAATTCTAAAAGCTTTAGGTCTGCTTTGAATATTCGATATACAGAAACCGTAATTAACAGGGTTTTTTATCATATCATGTGATTGGTCAAAGCTAGTTTAAGGGCAAATATGTAAATAGCAGAGGCTGATACAAGATATATTCAGTAATCAATTTCTAAAATAGAATGTGTAAAATGGGCATTAATGTAAATCATACGATGACAGAAGTACTAACCATTGATTTCAGAAAGAGGGCATGCGATTTGATCTCAGAAAGAGGGCATGCGATTTGATCTATGGTCCTCCATCCCAATCCATCAGCTATGATTGATCTAGTCTTCCATTCGGAAAAAAGAAAAAGAGAAGTAGAAAAATCCAATGTTAAAAGTAAAACGAAAAGAGAGGTTGCAACAAAATAAATGTGGTTATTTCTTCAAGACTAATTGGTTTAGATGTTAAACCATACTCAAGAACAATGAGGACCAAATGAACATCATGGACCATACACATGAACGATTAGGACCAAATGAACATTATGGCCATTATATTGAGAAAGATGGCATCACATCATTGATCAAATTGGAAATAGATAGTTTGATAGCCTTTATAATTACATGTTCCAAAGGATTGAATTTTAATATTCAAACTATGGAATACATTTTTTTTTCATTTTTTTAGAATAGACATTTAAAATCCACCTATATGGGCTCCCTAGGAAACAAGATTTATTTTTCATTAGATTCAAGACATTCAATGGGAGAGTTTGTTTTGGTAATCTCTTTGCTTGTTCCGATGGACTCATCTTTTTCCTATTATTGTTAAGGCAAGTTGTATTCTCTTTTAAGGAATATCGTTGATGGTCACTGAATATTCTCTTTTAAGGAATATCGTTGACATTATGTATCAATACGAGGCTTATATATCCATGTCTATATAAATATGTGACAATAAAACCTAAGCGTCGGATATGAGAGCTCAAATTTACATAGAGCTGAACAGAGAGCTCAAATTTACATCGTAGAATCCTTTCTTCTCAATTAAACTTATAAATAGAAGAGAGAGGATGTTGTGGAGGAAATAATCCCTAGTTCACTGGATGGTTGAGCCATAGGTCTATTGAGTGCTCAAAATTTACTAAAGAGAAGTTTTTGTCTATGTCGAAGAAAGTGGGAAAAAGGTTATTGGAAGACTCTACAAAGGATGGTAAATGGACCTTGTGACTACTCTATTGGTAGTTAAGGATGTAACAAAACTCCCATATGATACTCATACCCCACCCAATGATTAAACACTGAAATTCCTTCCTTTGCAAATGACTATTTCATTCATTGTTTGTCACTCTTGAGAAGAAACTTTCAAAAGGAGGTGTAAGGTTTGATGCAACACTCAACATTATGTAGGAAATGAATAGCACCGTCACTTAAGCGACGCTTTTACTAACTATCCATCGCTTAAGCGATGCTTTTAGTAACTCTCCGTCGCTTAAGAGACGCTTGTGGCCAAATTTACAAAAAAAAATGTATCCTTGTGATTTTTGGTAAGTTCAAAAAGAGAAATCCACGCGCCGTCGGATTTTTTCGTCGGATTTTGGATCAAAATGTAGTAGTGTGAATCAAAAGAGAGACATAGTAAGGAAAGCAAGGCTGAATTCCTGCGGTTTCAAATTTAATCACAGAGGAAGAATTATCATCATTCACACCAAGGGAAGAAAGAAAAGCCTTCCTTTGCAAAGGACAACTCTGAAGTACTTCTAGTGCAGACATCGCACAAGGAGTGTGGCCCAAATCCTCAACAACAGAATAGTTATGGGTGGCTCGGGCATTAGGATTGTGCCCCAAACGCTTAAGGACTCCCTTAGGAATGTGAGGTGCAACTTCAGGTTTATCCACAGGTTTTTCAATACACAAAGGAGTCTTTGGTGGATCAGGTTCCTTTCCTGGGTTGGGTTGTGATGAACCATAGTCCTTCGCATGGGTCACAACTTTTGCAGCACGTACCATGTTAATGCAACCATGACCACTACCCTCCAGCGGATCTTGATCACAACCAGACTGATCATGGGTCCTCGAGTTCATGTTTTTATTGTGAGGTAAAGGGTTAGTCAGCACAGCTGGGCCCTGCGCTAAGAATCTCGAGGCTTCATTGATACGAGGGCACAAGTAAGTGAGGTGATCTTCCTTACACAACTTGCAAGGAAATTTAACCTTATGTTTAGCTTGCTTGTCCCCCTCAGCATTATGGGCGTTCTTGTCATTATTATTAGCATTTTCATTCCTACTCCCACCCTTACGATTGTTCTTACCCTTCTTTTTATTCCTTCCGGGTTGTTGGTCCGACGATTGCACCAAAAGCACACTCGCCATTTGGGTGGGTTGAGACGAAGTCGTGGCTTGTCCCGAAGCAGATTGGTTGATTGAAAATTGACTGGCTTCTTTTGCAACTGAATCCGTAGGTTTAGCACTCACACAACCAACAATGCCATCGGCATGTGGTCCAGGTTTAACTTTGGGGTTGAAACTAGAACGCAGAGCATTGGGAATGATCTCATATAACAAATCGGATTGAGCATAAATCAAATCTAGTTCTTGTGCCCTAAAAATGGCTTGTTTCTCATTTTGCACTCCGGATGTAGAAACATCTTTTGCTATATAAGGAAATAACGACTTAAGGAACCATTCGAGGAGGAATTTCAATGGTATAAAGGCTTTAATCAACCTCTATCGTCTACGCCACTCTTGGATATGATCCGAGTTATGCGTGGCTTTATCCTGTCAAAATGTCGACAAGAGTTCCATACCAATGTCATAATGCACTAGTAGTTGGAAGTGGTTAAGAAAAGTCATCGCTAGGTCATCGAACAAAGCCAATGCCCCCCTAGGTAGCTCTATATACCATTTCACGGCAGGCCCTGTAAGGGTGCTTTGAAACAGCCTTAAATGGATTGAATCTTAGTGTAAGGAATTTGAAGAGCACCATAGGTGAAAGGCAGTAACATGTTCGCTCAGATCCTCTCCTGGTTTTCCCTTGAATTTGGGTCTGTCCAAGGGAAGCTTAGTAGGGATAGCCAACCAAGCTGGGTCATGAGCTACAGGATCGTTCGTCAATCTTGACAAGTCAGGAAGATTAAGCGTTGAGAGGAAAGGGAGCCTAGGATGAGTAGGCCGATAGACTGCTCCCTGATAGTTCTAATTCACATAGGTCTAATTACCATAACCACCGTGGCCTTGGCCATAGTGCCCTCCTCCTGTTTGACCCATATAGGGTGGCATGGAAACACCATATTGTGGTGTACCTTGACTATTCAAAGCTACAAAGCCATAGTTTGGAGAGTAAGCGGGTTGTTGATACTCGCACCCATAAGGTGAAGAACCCTGTCCATACTACGTCCCATATTAAGTTCCATAAGTCATCGCATGAGATGTCCCATGAGACACTCCGTAAGTAGGAATATATGCTCCGAAAGTAGGAATATATGCTCCGAAAGTAGGAATATACCCTCCAGAAGTAGTAATATGGCCTCTAGAAGTATGAACACAACCTCTTGAAAAAACGGGCGGTACTTGAACTTGATACACAACCGGTCGAGTAACAGCAGTACGGACTTGACTCGTAGCAACATTCCTTCCCAAAGGACCACGTGAATGAGGTGGAGGGTGAACATTCGAAGAACTAGGGACAGAGGACGAAGGGACCTGTGTAATTATGTACGTGTTGTTCCCTATAGTCACTCATCTCAGATCTGGTATCCTAATAGGATCACTAGCCCTAGGCCTACGAGGAATATATGATGTAGCTTCCACCGCCGAGATGGAAGGTGCAATGTGACTTGTTCTCCCAAACCTCTCCGCATGGTAAGGAATGAGAGTACCCCTAGGCATAGTGTTAGGATCAAACTCCGACTCGACATAAAATGCCAAATCATGTGTGGACAAACCAAACATACCATAACTACCATAACTAGTGTTCGCGGGTTCAAAATGAGTCTCATCATCTTCCAGCATTCCATACTGGCGATGCATCAATGGGAGATCAACACTAGAATAAGTAGTTCCATCATGAAAAGTACCTATCTCAGAAATTACATGACCTAACTTAGTCAAATCAGGTGAAGGATCATAGTTAGGAGTAAACTCCCCATCTTCCACTTGAATGGGAGAAGGTGGTTTAGGGATATCTTCAACATGGTCTCCCATCATGTGTGAATCAATGTGCGAAGTATTTTTCCTGGACTACCTATCACTCTCTCTCAAAGGAGGAGGAAATGTAGAAGGCAGAATTCCTCCTAAACGATGAGAACGGTGAGGCGTCGCACCCAAATCCACAATGACTCAAAAAATATAAAAGACTCTCTATCTACGCAAACCCTAGGGAAGATAACGTGCATAGAGCATACACCAATAAAATCTAAAGCCAAACACAAGCAATCAAGGGTAGGATAAATGAGCTCCCAAATGAAGTAGAGGCTTGAGACTCCCATACACAACAAGCGGAGGTACATAACCAATTATTGTGGTCCTCAGCCTCAACGCATAAAGTGACTGTGCTGTCTGACCCCAACCTGGCCGGGACACCCGCAGAATAACCCCTGTAGAGTACCCCCTCGATATCCTAGGTAAGGCCACCAAGTTCACCTCAATATAATCAATGGTCAGGCGTATAGTCGCAGGCGAGATTGACCATTTGGGCAGGGTAGCAAAGCCCTAAACTCTGGAAAGAGCCCCCAGATACGAATACAATCCTGGAAATATCTCCGGTGCTACTCAGTTATGACTAGGGGTCATCCCAATCAATAAACGCTCACATTGCCTCATGCTTAACTCCCCTTTGAGAGGAGAATCCTGAGAAACACTAGTTATACCAAGGAATTTCACACACTCACCTGGATAGACACATACATGTTGTTGTTTAGTGGTCTTGGAGAATTTACTCACAATGAACTATTCCAAGACCCTAAAACCTAATCTTGTTGGTGAACCATATCAAATAAAATAGTGTAGTTCATTTAAATTAAGTGTTGATTTTAATTAGATTTATTACTCGAAAGAGGTATATGGCCATGCAACTAATGACGTTATGGCACAACATAAAGCAAAATGCACACCTAACAATCAATGCAAATGCATTGTGTCCATGAAAAATAGGGTATGCTACTACGTGAAATGCACAATTTTCTTCGAATGATAGATGCAAACTTTCCTATATGAACTCCTGTATAATACTCCAAAGCAAATCTAGTGCAAGTACTATGCAAAATGCAAGATGTAATGCATAATGATAATCAAATATTTTTGGATTTTTTTAAATAAAAATGAGATATTAAAGCAAAAGAATGATTCTACAACCCCTAGAATATGCAAGCACAATCAAGCAGCACTCAAGAAAAGTACTAAGGTAAAATAAATCTAATGCACTAATCCCAAAACAAAAAATCGAAAATGCAATGACAAGAACATTCTTCAAAAAAGAAATTTTACCCTAAAAAAAACGTCTTTGGTCAGAAATATAGGTGTATACAGACTCTAGCAGTATCAAAGGAGACTCAGCAATCATCCAAATTCACCCAGCAACAATCAATCTTCCTCTAGAATGCAAAACTAAGGGCATACATGACTGTTCGCAGTAAACCAGCATGTGTAAGCGGAAATAGCAGTGAAACCCGCGTATATAAACGACTGTGAGTTAAAAAATCACGTATAGGAAGAATGGTGCATAAAAATAAATGCAAATAGACAAGCTGAGACAAACTTCACACCAATCAGACACTACCAGGAAAACATGCCCCCAGACCCGACACAAAAACAAGAGAAAAAAGAGCAATTCAAAGTCATTGAATGTCGATATAAAACCCCCAAAGGACAACTACTAGGAACTCCCCAGCGGAGTCGCCAATTCCGTTATGGAGAGAAATTCCTATGACTTGGGATACCACAATAAACAACTTGACTCCAAAAATCAATCCTTTCCAATATGCAATAAAAATCAAATATCTAACACTAAAGGATCAGACCTCGTACCTTATTCCGGATGGTTGAAGTATATCCCTGTTGAGTTTTCCAACTTCAGCTTGAATTGACTAATCACTTTCCTCAACAACAAGTAAACAAGACAAGCATACTATATATTGGTGTTAGATCTATTCTAGCATATATAATCAACAATGTATAAGCATTTGAAATCATCCATGGATAAAATATTCATTCAAACATACATTATTCGATAGGAAAAGATATTTCTATTAATATAAAATCATAGATTACAATGGATACAACCTTTGTCGGCATGTCTGCGAATCGGAGAAACTGAATCCCCCACTTGGGCCTCCACCACCTCAATACTCCATCTCTCGATAGCAAGCTCACAAGCAAAAGGCAAGCTTGGGAAGAACACAAAAGTGCTCCAAGGGACAAAGGGATGCAGACTCAAGCACAAGTTCTGGCAACAATGGACTATAGTTTCTTTTCTCTCAATTCTCTTATGCCTTCAATGTTTCCAAAGAGTTCCTTCTATAGATTTTCAAATGAGTAATGAAAGGTCGAATCTGAGTCATCTCAAGGAATATGGAAGGCCAGGAGTCAAGTGAGTCAGATCCATGTCAAGAAAAACTCCAAAAGGATTTGGATTTTGCACACACCCCAATGTACGCAGTTTTAGGGGTCAAACCTGCGTATATACGCGATAAGGGGTTTAAAAGTCACGTATAGCAATTTTCAGATGTTTATAGGGATGGTCTAGGAAACATCATAGGACAAAAAATGGTCCAAGGGGTCCGAGGAGTCTGCAGAGGGATAGGGGAGGCCATACAAGTGTGATTCACCTGGTGTGGTAAAATTAGCTATAACAGATGCCCCCTAATGTATGAGGTCAAAGGGGTCATACGATGGCCGAAATACATCATAAGTCCATCCCAGAAGTGGAGTGATGAAGGATCCCAAATGGAAGACCAGCCACCCAATCAGCATAGTACAATGATACAACTCTGCACATAACTGCAAATACATATAGTAGTCCTGGATACAGAAGAGTATAATGGCCATGAATATGCATGATAGAAAATATCACATAAGTGGTCATCGCCACATACAATATACATATATTAGAATCTCCATGATGAAGATATACAAAGGATCATCATCTCCATAATGGCTGAAGATATACAATGGATCAAGATCTCCACAATAGCTGGAAATGTCTGACATATACTGGAATCAAGTCATGAG
This sequence comes from Pseudotsuga menziesii, assembly GCA_001517045.1. Classification (NCBI taxonomy): domain Eukaryota; kingdom Viridiplantae; phylum Streptophyta; class Pinopsida; order Pinales; family Pinaceae; genus Pseudotsuga; species Pseudotsuga menziesii. The sequence continues at coordinate 35,401 of LPNX010398503.1, forward strand.
AGCTGAAATCTCATGAACACTAGCATGATCAAGGAGGTAGCATATAAGAGATGCCACCAATCTGGAAGGTCTTCTACACAAACCGCTATGAGTACATGTCTTACTATGTGAATAGAGGTTTCAAGGTCGAAGATAGTAGTCCATCATCTAATTACTGGTCATTGATGTATACCGTTAACAGACACGAGATCACCCACCGATAATGAAAATGGGAATCAAGGTACTAGAGGGCAAACTAACAAGTGTGAATAAATGTGTTGAGGTCGAACACTTGAGAGGATCCATCGATCAGGGGACATTGATGTATTCCCAAAAATTGTCGATGGCGAGAGAACCTGCCGCTGATGACTGCAAGTCTTAAGGCACTCAAAAATGACTCTAGATTCCAATCCCAGAATAAATGATCTGAAGTCGATGGGATGAAATCCACTGGAAGGAGGGCATTAAGGCATCCCCCATCATCTAACACAAGGTACTTAGAAAAACTGTATAATGTGTAAGAACTCGATCATAAGGTGCATGAACCAGTAACTATACTGGAATGGCCGACATGTAAAGTCAAGACAACTAAGGAATGGCCGACTCAGGTTTCAACTTCATTCGAACAAGAACATAACAGTGAATGGTCACTAAATAAAGGCAGCATAGACTCGATATACATAACTGGGACATCTCTGTGACACAGGAGGCATCGACAGAGGCTCCATGGGGACTGGAAGCTTAACTAGTTGGTGGAGATAAACTCAGATAAAACGAGTATAGCTCCTAAAGTCAAACTATAAACCCAACCAATGGATTTGATATACAGTGCTCTGTTAGAAGGCGTCACGACTCGACAGCTGCCAAAAGATAACATCTTTCCTTGTTTGACTTTTTGGTTTTTTGATTTTTTTGGACTTTTTCAAATATTTAAAAAGCTTGAAAAATAATAAAATTGCTTTATAGTTACAGACTAGGAGGAGACGAGTGTCATATGGGCAAACAAACTAGTTCCAAGTAGTGGAACATACCTATGCTCAATGCAAGGATACATGTGTAGGATAGTGACACTCGGGGGAAAATCCCCTCCTGGTAAAAATAGGGAATCAAGTTGCAAATGATATATAAAATGGCTCTACATGGCTAGACATGAGACAAGCTTGGGCTATATGGCTGAAACTCAAGGTCAGGGAAGCCGGCGTAAGGCTCAATAAGGCAGGCAAAGCTCATAATAATGCAATTACAACTTGACATAAGGGAGTCATGAGGGAAACAAGCAAGCAAAAGATCAAGAGGAGTATGAAGCTCTTGCGAAATGTCATGGCAATACTATACAATGAACTCCCACACCCTAAGGGACAAAATGTCAGCATGGGCACCAAATGCAAATAAGGCACTAACTAGGGTACCCATGTAAGGTCAAGCACTACCACTCATATCGTACCACTTCTAAAACAACAAGATGGTTCCGTGACATAATAGAGTGGGTACGTACCTAAGGCTATAATAAAACGGTCATAAGGTCATGCAAAATGCAAACAGTGATGAAACCTAACCTATATTCCAATTTAGACATGATACCTGAAATCGACACGAACGGGTCAATCCAACGGCTAAAACGACACTCAAAAAGGTCTCCTACATCATAAATTAGTCCAAAAATGGTCCAAAAGGATTAGAAATGGTCCAAACTATAGGAAAGGGTGTAAAAATTTTCAAAAATTTGAAATTTTTCTATAAATAGTAAAAAATTCAAAACTTTATAAAAAATTTGAAATTTTTACCCATTTGAGCTCATAATTTCTACAGCGAATTCCAGGAGATCCAGCCAGTGGAATCCACTACCGTTTTTTCCAGGTACTTACCCATGCTCTACTCTTTCATTTTGATGCAAATTTTGTCAAATTCCATGGTGTATTTAGCATTCTAGGCCATTCTAAGATAGGCGTCGTGGCCCACGTGGAAATCAAGGGTTTTTCCGCGTATAGGGCTGGATATACATGGAAAACACCCTCATGGTCGCGTACATATGCAGTTGTTTGTAAATCAGTCGTGTATGTGGCTGCGGTCAATGTTTTTTAAGTATTCTAATGGACAAAACTCAAATTTTATGTGCAGGATGGTCCCAGAATGGAGAGAATGTGAACATGGTGATGTAGAAGAGGCAGTAAGGGAAAATTTAATGGCTCAACAAATGTTATGTGCATGTGGGCTTTACAAATTTTTGTGTCTTGGTGGCTTAAGAGCCAAACTAGGACTATTGTAGATGTTAGTGGACTACTGGGATCCAGACTCAGAGTCATTCCACATAGACGGGGTGTCCCTCACCATAGAAGTGGAGGACATATACTTTATTACTGGACCTTCTCGATGGAGGAAGTGGTGAACCTACACTCTCGTGGGCCTGGAGGTGGCCTGACTATAGATGAATACATTGTAGTGTACTACTATCCAGACACGGAGAAGGTGGGGAGTCAGATTCCAACTAACTCCATACAGGTTCTGGGCCTAAAGGCCATCCTACTTACACTGGGCAGGATAGTAGGCTTGGCTTCACTCCACCAGGCCTCGTGGCCTCTCATGTTATATGAAGTGGAGTGCATGAGACCCATGGTATATAATTGGAGTACTACATTACTGGGAAACATGAAACACTAGCTCAGTGAGTGCAAGATGGGCAGAGTGCGAAACTTTGGTTTCAGCAGCATACTAAGCACGTTTTTCTTTGAGCGTGTTCCAGGATTGAGCCCTAGAGTTGACGATCCTGTACACGGGGTTCGAGATCTGGCCCAACGGCGTTGGGAGGATGTGATGCGCAGACTTGGTGGAGGTAGGGTGTCCAACCCCTATCCAGCTGATTTCTTTCCATGGTGGCGATGATAGATAGTTGCCATCGATGACTACCCCTATGTGGGGATAGATTTTCGGGGAGACCCGGACATGCCGCTACCACCAGGATCGGCATAGGGTGACATAGGTAACGAATCTCGACCCACTTTTAAAAATTTTTGAGTTATTTAATTTTTTTGTGTTTTCTGATTATGTGGAATCAAAAGACATGCTTTTGGGTGACAATACATAGTGACATCTACCATATGCATGTAGATGTGGGACCACGATGGCTTGAAGGATTCCCTTGTCATAGACAGAGGGGAATAGGAGATGATATCATGGGTGTGGATGCGGAGCGGACACTCCAAAGCATTCATACCAACTTTGTGAGAATGACACACAGAGTACCCATGGTGCAAGTCGAGGACTTTCCTGAGGCTATGCAGCGCCAGGTGGTGGGTGTACCATGAGCATGGGTGCGGCTATTTCAATGGCTAGCTAGAGCCATAGTGACATTCCATGATCACAACCCCTCTCCTCCTCCACAGGCTTAGATACCTGGGAGTGATACATTTTGTACTACCGTGTATTATATTTTGGTGGCTCGAGAGCCCCATTTTTGTGTTATGACACTATGTATTACCACATTTTGGATGTTTATAAAAACTTTTATGATGATTGGTTTATTTATTTACATGTGTAAAAATTTATGTTTGTGATGAGCTTATTGTGTATGAAACAAATGCCAATCTAACACGTAGTTAGCATATGAGTAAGCAACTTGATTATTAATTCTTGGAATATGTATGCATGTTATAAACAGTCAAATTGTCGTTTTAATAATTTCACACGCAAGAAACTTCTTAATAATGTCAGATCTCTAACATGGTACAAACCACTAAAGCTGTGACACTACTAACTCTGAATCAAGACGTACCTCAAGAGAGAGAACGCCGTGTAAAATGGCATCCCGTAGAAACTCAATAATGGCACTATACTTAGCAACATTGTTTGAAGATGGTCGTAAACATACGCCTGTTGAAGACAATGCCTAACCCATAGGATTATAAATCACACAAGCAGCAGAGGCTGAGTGTTGAGTGTGACGGCTCGCACCATCCACGAATCCTATGAAGGTGGAAGATTCCATTGACATCTACCAAAATAAACCGAAACTAATCACAAACCCGATCACCATGAGAAAAATACCTACCTATGCAAATCTGCACAATAATATACAATAACCAGCCTTGGCTGAAAATCATGCATAGTACTTTTTGAGATAGAGCCCATTTCTAGGCTCTGCCAAGGCCATTCCATCATAATCCATTAACTCATAAGCACCATTTTCTAAGACACGCTTGATGATGTAAGGACCACGCCACATGGAGTTGAACTTTCCTGCCCCTAAGGGTTCTTTCGATTGATCCCACAAAAGGACCAAGTCTCCCTCACTAAAACTCCTTGGACGCACAGACTTATCGTACTAGACCTTTACACGATGCTTATTTACTTCTAGAGCCACCAAGGCATCTCGACGTTGCTCATCAAGTTGCTCAAAGTGGACCAAATGCTCCTCCAATGGGGAAGTGTTTGGTAAGAGCCCTATGGCTAGCTTCAAAGAAGGAATCTCGCACTCAACCGACAATACCGACTCCACTCCATGTACAAGTTGATATGGAGAAAAACCCGTGGCATTCTTAACAGCGGTTCTATAAGCCCACAAAGCAAGATATAACATAAAGTGCCAATTATTCTTGCTTTGTGCGATGGTTCATTGGAGAATGGATTTGAGTGATTTGTTCACTGCTTCTACCTATCCATTTTCCTGAGGGTAGTAAGAGGAGGAATGCTCTTGTTTATACCGTAAATTTGATGCCAACTCTTCCATCATACAATTCTGAAAGTGCGAGCCATGGTCAGTGATAAGCTCTTTCGAAATCCTGAACCGAGTAATAATCCGGTTGAATACAAAGTGAGTGGCTATCTTACCATCGGATTTAACTGTAGGCATAGCCTCATCCCATTTCATGAAGTAGTCAACAACCACTATGATATGATGATGCCCCCAGCTGAAGTTGGGTTGCAATCCATAAAATCTATCCCCCACTTAGTGAAGGGACCAGCAGTGATGATGGGTTTTTAAGCGCATATTACGTGCAAACACCTGGCAAGGGTGGCACCTCTTGACCGCATCTACACAATCCTTAAAGATCGATGGCCAAAAATAACCCGCTCTTAATATTTTTTGGGCTGTAGAAATCCCAGATAGATGACCACCACACGACCCTCCATGGTAGTCATTCAGCACTACCTCAGACTCTTCATGAGTTAAACAACGTCATAAAATAGAATCTACCCCACGGCGGTACAAAGTGTTATCCACTATGAGGTAATTCTTAGACACGTGACGTAACTGTCATCGTTCACCCCGTGAGAGGTGAGTAGGGACCTTCAATGTTTGTAAATATATAATGATATCCCCATACCATGGGTCTAAGGTTGATATTAAGAAGATGTGCTCATCGATAAACGTATCTTCACAAACCAATTCCTCGGCCTCGCTTGGGAAATCTGATATAAGCTCCGCAAAAATTAACGATTTCTTCAATTTTTCCAAAACAAACTCAAGATCGAATTCTTGCAATATGACAATCCATTTATTATATTTTCCCCCAATCATCCTTCGAATGAGGATGAATTGAAACGGATTGACATGGGCTACAACCAAGGTCTGGCAAAGGAGAATATAATGTCTCAACCATTGAACCACATGTACGGTAGCTAAGGAAAGCCTCTCAACATGGGAATAATGGATCTCTGCGTCAATAAGATTCTAGCTTAGATAGTATATGACATGCTCTTGGATCTCCTCATCCTATTGAACCAAAACCATACCAATCGTCTCCATGGACGCGGCCACTTAAAGTAGAAAATCACGGCTATAGTGTGGGGGACTAATCACTGGGGCTGATGCTAGGGCTCGCTTGAGCACATCGAAAGACTCCTGAGCTTACTCATCCCAACAAAAGGTGGTGTCCTTCTTCAAAAGATGCATGAAGCCTCTAGTCAAATTAGCAAAATTGACAACGAATCTTCTTAAGAAGTTTGCCATGCCTTACAAATAAACAAATTGTATGTAGGAATTAATATTAGTTTTGCATACAGCCTTTCGAGCATAGCTGAGCGTGTCTCGGCCTTGTGTCTTCTCCGCCTCTCGCGCCATTTCAGTTAGGGCGTCGTAGAGTACCATGTATACTCCTTTCATATATTCTGGTAGGCGCTCTGTCTCAGACGGATTCCATCTGCTTAGTCATATATATATATAAACAAAAAATTTGGTCGAGTTAGTTACTGCAGAGACACGATTATACAAACAAACAAACAATTATTCTTCTAAATTCTTGCAATATTGAATTGCAGGCCCATCACCACCTCCTGACTGCTTCTGTGAAGAGTTCGAGCTCGTCCATCGTTCCGAAGGTGTCGTAGATATCGTCGAGAACCGTGACAAGATAACACGTTTTGGCAAAGCCCAGTCTGAATGCAGAATGCTTGGGTTCAATCCCAATGCAAGAGGCCAATGTGTAGAATTCCACATGACGATGCCGAGCGAAGGTCAGTTTAGGCAAACCCGAATCTTGCCACCATCTACACATCCAGATATCACAGATTTTAATATAATGCCAGCTATCAACTCGACGGTTGTCCATAAAAGCGACATCTAATCATCACTTGCACATATATTGTAACTCCTTCAGTTGTAAGGAGTGAAAGATGTTGAACTCCAGTTTTGCGAGCTCTAAAAGTTTATTGCCCTCCATATATTGCGTACTCCTAGAAAAGGAATATGTGTGAACACAATGAAAACACTATATAGTGATTAAACCATCAAAACCTTATAGACAGACGAGTGCACAATCATTGATGAAAATCCAAAAACTTAAATGAATATCTATCATGACATAATGATGAAAATTTGTTTGAGCGTACTCGTAGTTATTCTCCTTTAGCCGTGGACTAGAAGGATGTTCGAATAAGTTAATGTAATTCCTTGCTTCGAGTCTTGGCAGATTTGTGTGCCAACCATATTCCATAACGTAATCTATCTGCAAATCAGAGAATTGAAACGATTTCACTCACACAACAACACCTCATACTGAAATGAAATCATAGTAATATTAGTACTGCTCACCTCTTGTGAAAGACTGGAGACCGGAATCTTTTGCATGGCTTCTTGCAGAGAAGATTTGAGCCTCTTCCATAACTTTTTCCCCAGGAAAGGCAATGAGAGGTGCCCGATATAAATTAAGGGCGCTTCTGATCTCTCCCTCTGTTTTGCTGGGAGAGCATGCAAACTGCCCGTTTTGGTCTTCGAAAACTTTCAAAACGTCTGAAATAAAGGAAATCTTTTATTAACGTCCAAGAAGAAAGATACCATACAATTAGGAAGAGTTTAAAAAAAAAATTATATATTTTAATTAAATTTAGATGCAATTTGGCTTTCACGCTCAAATGATTTATTAACTAAATGTGGATATACACCTGAACAGACACTGTATCCGTGTAAGCGAAGAGTTCGAAACCCCAAGGCAGTTGTGTCGAGATCGGCAACAACACTGTCTCTCCCGCATCCAATGCCTTTTTCATTCCAATAACTGAATCCCAAAATAACTATATTTAAAACATGAATAAATAAATAATATTGATAAGGCTGTGGTGAGTCTGGTGACTGACCTGTAAACATAATCCAGCGCTGATTTTATCTCATTTTTGAAATGTCTGTCGATCCCCAAACGTTCAACGGTATCGACCATCAAAAGACGTTGAATCAAATCATTAAGGGGATTCAGTACTGAATCTCTGTCTTCCAATGGTATTGAATTGAAATTCTTCTTTATTTCCCCAATCAGTCTCTCAGCACTTTCCCCGTAAGAAGTTTCCTGACCCAAACACATTAAAATGGAGAAACTCATTGCATTAATTAGCAACGAAGGAAGGAATATAAACAAGAATAAAATCACTTGAAGTTAATGACCCACCCCATACGACGTTGCGAGAGAGTGTATGAAATCAGTGTCCCAGATGTTGGAATGATAATCGCCTACCCGTCTTTGTACACCATCATCATTAGATATTGTGGTTGCCAAACTCAAACTCATGGTCGTGTAAGCTGGTGGCCGCGTCCCTCGCCTACACATTCGGAGATATGGGATTGTTCTACAAACAGGCTTAAGCTTATGGGTAGGACTGCTGAACGATTTGTGCAGGCATGAGGATTTCGAAGATAATGAGAATACAAGGAGAGCCATTCCTACTCGCGTATGGTTTAGGCGTGAGGAGACAACCCCGGTGTATTGGGTTTATATAGAGTTTCTTGTTCATGGATGATACCGGTGTGTGCCCTGCTTAAGAGATAACATCAGCCCATAATGTCGTCATCTTTCCATCGTATCTTATTTTATATTTTTTACTATTTTACACGATGATGTTGATGTGGCTAGCCATAAACAGCTTGGAGCAGGTTTGATGTCGGTTAGATTTCAAGTAGCTTGATAGATCTCAAGTAGCTTGAGATTTAATGGATATCAATTAGACTGGCACAACATCAAATGACCTTCAGTAAGTTGAATATTGTTTCAAAATGGTGATGATGGAGAAGCTTTAGACCAATACAACAACCTGCAACATTAAATAACCTGCAGCAATGCTTAATATTGATCTAACATGTTAATGGTGTGGAAACTTTTGACCAATAATAATAAACAGTAAATAATATAGCGTTGTATGATATTTTTGATACTCCATCGTACTGACATCTTCTTCGAGGTTTCATTTTTCCCCGAAGTTCTAATAGATTCGTACTGGTTCTTAAAGGCTTTATTTTTCCCGAAGTTCATATTAGATCCCTATATTTGTCGAGACATGGATGATGGGAAGCTCTCACATGTTTTTGCATTCATTCTTTGTTTTCAGTATAACTGCGCGAATTAAGCTTTATTTTCAGCTAATTACTTAATTTTCAGCATAGATGCTTTCCTTGTCCGGAAGTGTGATAGATCCCTTTCCTTGTAGGGACCTTTGAAATCCATGTACACATTTTCAAAGGTCCTTTTCCCTTTCCTTTTCGGGAACTTTGAAATACATACACAAATTTTCAAAGGTTATCGGAAGCTTGTATGATACATTATTTTCTGCCTTTCTCCTTTAAGACAGTCTAAAAGTGCAAAAAATATTTTACATGCACCAGAGTAATAAATGCTGTGAGGCTGCTCCGTGAGTTGTTGGATCTCAACAAGCTCAGCTTTTATTACTCTGCTGCATGTTGAATATTGTTCTCTGTCTAAAAATGCTTAATGCTCCAAATAAGGATTAAGGGGGTTGTTGGCAAAATGTGGATGATTTTGCAAAGGTTTCCACGTGTGGATGAGTTTGTAAGGGTTGAAGAAAAGAGACTTGTAGGTGAGTTTGTAAGGGTTGAAGAAAAGAGACCGGGAGGTTAGCCCGTTGCACACCAAAAAAAACAATTGCCCTTAAAACTCTATAAAAACAAGTATTTATATACATTGTCTTATGGTAACCCAAAAAACTCCTCCTTACCTCCTTGGAAAAACAAAAGGTTTTAAGGATTTTATAATCCAGCGATGGATCCATAACATTCAAGTCCTCCATACCTCCTGGGTTTACTAAAAGGAATTGAGTGACGAGTTATCAATGAGATCTTGCCATGTAGCATTTATTATGTCATCAAATTTTAGTGTGACTTGTAAACCTTTAATATGCATTAAATATATTTAGAACTTAACTTCATATACTTCCCCTTAATTTCTACAACAACTAAAAAAAATTTGTTACAAATATAAAAATATGAAAAGCAAAATTTTATGACTTCTTGTTGGTCTAAAGTCTCACCTAGGCTTACAAATTTACATGGCATATTTTCATATTTTGTCTATGGCTTTGTAAACACATCATCTAACTGATTTCTAATTAATTGCATTATTGGTCACCAACTTTTCCATAAAGTGAAATATGGTGTCTCTATGCTTGCTTCTTTTATGAAACACTTGATTTTCTGGATAATGTTATTGCTGATTTGTTGCCATAGCAAATCTAAATGGGTTCCTCTTCATTCTAGTGCAAATCTGGAAGTACTTTTGTGATCATCAACACTGCCTGCAAAATCACTGTCCGTAAATCCATGAAGTTTTAAATATGATTTTGACAAGAACAAAATTCCATATTTGATTGTTCCTACAATATACCACATAATCCTTTTTCCAACTTGCCAATGTGTTGAACATAATCCTTTTTCCACCTTGCCACTGTGTTGATTTTGGGATTCCACAAACCTCGATATTAAGCTTACTGCAAACATGATTTCTCGTCTTGTTGTTTCCAAACACACTAAACTCCCAACCATCTTTTTGAATAGTGTTGGGTGAACTCTTGAGCCTTCATCATTTTTACTCAATTTTGTTAGTGTTACAATTGGTGTTACATTTGTTAGGTCATCAACATATAGGCATATAATTAAAATTTATCCTTTGTGATTTACATTTGTTTACATTGTTGGTTCATTAGCACTCCTACTGAAACCATTATCAATCAAATATACATCAATCCTACTGTACCATACTCACACCATACTCTTGGTGTTTGCTTTAGCCCATATAATGACTTTTTCAATATGTACACCTTGTCTTCATGACCCTTGACTTCATAACTAGGTGGTTGTTTAGCATATACCTCTTCCTCTAGAAATCCATTTAAAAATGTTGATTTCACATCCATTTGATATGCATTTGAGTTATATTGAGTTGCACTTGCCAAAATAAGTCTCACTTTATCAAGCCTTGCTACAGGAGAAATGTTTCATTATAGTCAATTCCAAGTTGTTGATTATATCCTTGTGCTACAAGTCTTGCCTTGTGTTTTACAACATCTCCATTTGCATTTAACTTTGTATTGTAAATCTACTTAACACCTATGCATTATTTATCTTCTAGTAAGTACGTTAACTCCCAAGTATTATTCCTTTATATTAGTGCGATTTCTTTATCCATACCATCAATCCAGACTTCTTTTTTTATTGCTTCATCAAAACTTTAAGGATGACATGCAACTAGTGCAAAATGTACATTTTCATTTACATCAACATTTTGTTGTTCATAAATTCCATCTAATCTCCACATTTTTTGTCCTCTAATTCTACATCTAAACGATGCAATTGTTGGATTAGATTCACTGCTTACCGAAGAATTAGTTGACTATTGATTTATTATGCTTGATGATTCTTGATGTACATGAGTCACTTGGAGCCTTTGATTGTGGTGTGCTTACACTTGTTGATGGTCTTCTTGGTGTTCTTGTTGTAGGTGCAATAACTTGTGCAGTTGGTTGTCTGTCTTGTGAAATCTACTCAACTCCATGATCTTCTTCATAAGGCAATGCAACACCTCCTTCAATTGCTTGGTCTACACTACCATCCAAGCTTCCTCTTCTTTAAACTCAACATTTTTACTAATTGTTAGCTTCTTGGTGATGAGGTTATACAAATAATATGCCTTGGACACATCAATGTATCCAATGAAAATGCATTTTTCATTGCAGTCATCTAAATTTATTCTCAATTCTTCTTAATTCTTCTTCTCAATTCATCTGTGAATGAAACACTTCTTACCGCTCCAAGATTCTGGTGGAACAAAATTTCTCTCACTCTTTGCAGAGCATCTATTCAAAAAAAGATTGCACACTTAAGATCTTCTTCTCAGAAAAAAATTTCCCAAGTGTTCCTATTTAAGCATGCTCCAAACCATATTCATGATGGCTCTGTTATTTCTCTCGGCTACACCATTCTGTTGTGGCATCTACCAAGCTGTAAATTATCTTTTAATTCCATGTTGTCTACAAAATTCAAATATATCATTGGAATTGAATTCACCAACTCTATCATACCTTAACATTTTGATCTAATTTCCACTTTCTTTTTCAACCATAACCTTCAATTTCTTAATAATCCCAAAAGTTTCATATTTATGCTTCAACAAATACATGATCCATGTCATTATGCTATAATTGTCTATAAATGTTAGGAAATACAAACTTCCACCCATCGATGGTGTATGCATGGGTCCACATAGGTATGAATGGACAATTTCCAAATGTGCTCTATCTTTGTAAGCAACTCCTCTGGGGAAGATTTCCTTGTGTTGTTTCCAATGATACAAATATCACAAGAGCTTGTTAGATGCTCAATACATGGTAGACCTGCCACCAACTACTTCTTTTGCAAAAACTTCAATCCACCAAAATACAATTGACCATACTTGTGATGCCATAGTCAAGACTAATATTGACTTTTAGTAGCATGAAGAATTACTACTAATTTTGATAAATTACACCTCCTTGTAAGATGATAAATCCTATTCATTGTCCTTTCAACCTTAGAAATCATATGTCTATGAGGTGAATTATGATAAATTGTACATAATTTATTCTTAAATTTAACTTATAGTTCTTATCTTCAAGCTCAACCACACTTAGTAAATTACATTTCATACCACGCACATAAAAAACATCTTCTACAATTATGCATGTATCATGTCTATCAAAAATAGTAATATCCCCTTTTCCACTTACCATGACTTTGGTATCATTACCAAGCTTGATTTCTTATTGGAATGGATTGCCTAAATTAGAGAACAATTGCAAATTTCCAATCATGTGGTTACCACAACCATTGTCAACAAACCATCTGTCATTGGAATTTTCTTCTGACACATTGCACATTAATAAAACACGTTTGTCTTCATTCTGGGACTCTTATGTCAAGTTCACAGATTTCCTTGCAACATCTACTTGCTTCTTTCTACACTTGCTTGCACAATGACCAAAGATTTTACAATAAAAACACTGTACCTTAGATTTGTCATACTCTAATTGTTTTGTTGTTGCTGCCCCTTAAATGATGAGGGATTTTCTGAATTCTTTTCTCTGGCTCAACATCAATCTTATGGTGTCTATGATTTGAGAATATTCCTCTTGATTTTCTTTTACCTATTTTTTTTAACAAAGAAACTTGAGATTTCAAAGCATTTTCAATTGTATTTTCTTCATACTAGTTCATCCTAGACTCATGAGCTACTAGTGAGCCTAATAGTTCTTCTATTGACATTTCGATATGGTCTTTAGCCTCTTCAATAAATGCTACAATAGACTCAACTATTTTTGTCATACTCCTAAGAACCTTTTCTACAACCTTCTAGTCAGAAAGTTCTTTACCCGACAATCTTAGCTTATTCACAATATTATTTACCACACCTATGAATTGCTCCACTGTATCAAATTCTTTCATCTTTAAACCTTGAAAATCCCATCTTGAATTCTACAATTTTATCGTTTTTACCTTAGTCATACCTTGATAGCTAGTTTGTAATGTTTCTGAGGATTCCTTTGAGGTTTGGGCAGTGGAAGATTTTGCAAACAATACAAGTTGGACACCTTGCTGAATTAATGAAAGAGAATTGGCATATTTCTTTCGGTTTTCTTCTATTTTTTCCTCCTTAACTATAGTCAATGCCATTTCAACTGCTAAATAAGAAGGCTTATAATAGCCCTCTACTGCATAATTCCATATTCCCTGAGAACCTAGTTGATTTCTCATTTTTATAGAAGCCATCAACACCCTACACATAGATATTTACACAACAACTTATAAATTTAAGTGTCACTAACAAACTAGCTTCAAGGTTCTGCTCTAAATTAGGGTTTTAAATACTAAATTTTAATTTCAAGCATAGGACTAAGAGAAACCCTATACGGGGAACTTCTAAACAAAATATAGGATTTTATGCAATTCCTAGTGCCAAGGTTCTGAATTAAAATGCAAGCCTCCTAAATTATTTTTTAATAAAAGAGTGAGTGGATCAGTTTTTTCTACATCTCATAATAAACCCAATAAATCCTTACCCTAAACACCCCATCTGTGCTTTCATTAATGAAATTAGAAATCACCACAACTTGGTGAAATGACGACGTTGTAAGAAGAGAGGTATTTTCAAGCTAGTGGATTCTCGCTTTACACAGGTCATGTCCTATATTTGAGTGTCAAACAATTAAGCAAAAATTAATGTAACAAAATTAAATAATAACAACAAACAAACAATATATATATATANGTTCTTACATCTATTCTGATGTAACTATTCCTCCCTTCCGGGATTTGAAGAGACCAGACTAGTCCTAAAAGACTGTCTTAATGGCTGAAAAAAAAACTCATGTAGGCCTGCTTCCTGAACCAAAAATTGTTCCATTCATTGAACTATACATGGACTGTTCAGCTGAGAAAAGTTTTCCTTCCTGTGCATGAAGACTGATTTTGTGCTATGCTTTCAAAAATATATTTTGAATTTACAAAAAAAATTAGAGTGATGGATTTATAAAAGGCCTGTGTGGATATTCCGTGGCCTTGGAGTCCTGTGTTTCCAAAATTTTCCATTCACCCCATTGCAATGTCAGACCCTTCTTTGAGATCCTGTTTGCCTCCTTATTTCGCTCCTTGTAAACATGAGTGAAAGATATTGATTCAAAGAATGAGAGAGAATGGGTTTTCTCTTCAAATAATGCATCTAGAGAAGCAGTTCTACATTTCTGTATCTTATTCATCCAGTTTATAACCACCATTGAGTCACCATATACTTGTAACTGTCTACAATTTCTTTCATTGGCAAAACAGAGAAGTAATTTCAATGTCATGAGTTCTACATAGTTGTTGGTTCCAGTTCCCAGGCCCAAATAAATTTGAAAGAAATGACTTTGATTTAGATATAAGCATGCACCTCCTCCACACTTCGAATTTTGGGAGGCGCCATCGAAGAAAGCCCAGGGTGTGTTTCTGCTCACTAGTTCAAGGACAACAAACCTTGGTGGAGCTGTGTTTTTTGCTTGGTGGAGGTGGAGGTGAGAGGATTGTAGTGCCATAGTGTACTGATCCCAAATGTTTACCCATTGTCCTGGGATCTCCAAGTCTTAACTCTTCCTCCAACCTTGATTCCAAATGTTTGTTGACGAAGGATCTGCAATTTGATTTAAATGGAAGCACCCCTTTTGATGAATATGATGAATTAAAGGTTGGGCAAGAATGTGATTTTGGGCACTACCCAGCTAGGGGCCAGCCCCTATTCCGACTTCTATTCCATTCCCTACCTTCCAAACCAATCCTTCTGAGATAATTGTGAATGAGTGGTACAGAGCTTTCCAGATAATGGATCCAAATGGTGATTTCATGGATCCCATATCCCTGATCCAATCTAGAATCGGGGTTGGGGATATGTATTTTTGGGTTATGACTTCTGTCCACAGACTCTAAGTTGAGATGAGTCTCCATCCTAGTTTTGCTGCTAGAGCTTTTGCAAAGAGGGGGATGTTCTTGATTCCCCATCCTCCCAGTGCTTTTGGTTGAGCAATTTGATCCCATTTTATCCATGGAAGAACCTTTTGATCTTTCTTTCCCGACCATAGAAAGTTTGAGCAGATTCTTCTGGACTTGTTCAAGATTTATTTGGGTATCCATGCCAGTGCCATCCAGTAGACTGGAATTGCTTCCAGAACTGACTTGATCAGAACTAATCTGCCTGCTCTTGAGAGCCACTTGTTGCACCAATTGTTGAATCTGACTTCCAATTTGGCAAGCAGCTAGTTCCAGTCCTCTTTTTTGTAGCAGTTAGGTTTAAGTCTGAAACATAGGTAATTTATTCCATCCTCCACTGAGGACTATTTATATGGAAAAAGATCCTGTAAAGATCTCTGCATGTCTTCCTCCAGATTTATTTCTGTCAAGGATAATTTCTGAAGGTTTATTTTCATACCTGTAGCTTTACAAAAGAGTGTTAGGATTTCTGAGAGCCTTTCTACCTCTCTTTTAGAGTTCTTGCAAAAGATGAGGATGCCATCCACAAATAATAGATGTGATATGCTTGTTGATGAGGTTATTCTGAGGCCTTCAAACAAGCCTCTTCTCTTTGCATCTAGGATAGCTATGCTTAATCCTTCTGCAACTAACAGAAATAGTAGGGGGGATAGTGGACATCCTTGTCTTAGACCCCTTTCAGCATGGAAGAAAGGGGAGGCTACTCCATTTATGAGGACTGCAAAAGAGGCTGTTGTTATGTATGCAAAAATCCATTTTATGAATGGGTAGTTGAAGCCTAGGTGTGTGAGCAGGAGTCTAAGGTAAAGCCAACTTACTCTATCGAAGGCCTTTGAGAGATCAATTTTCAGGATCGCCCCCTTTGCTTTTTTTGTTTTTGCACTGTGAAGTTCCTCCTGAGAAACCCCTATGGCTCCATGTATTTGGCGATCTTCCAGGAGTCCAAATTGTTCCTTGGAGATGATTTTTGAAAGGACCTTTCGAAATCTGTGTGCAATGATTTTTGTGACCACCTTGTATGTTATATTACACAAATAGATAGGTTTGTAGTCCTCCAAAGATTTCAGGGAGTATTTTTTTGGAATTAGGGTTAAGAAAGTTGTATTGAGGGGAGGATGGAAAACACCATTTTTCCTTGTTTCCTCTACCACCTATAGTAAATCTGGGCCTATGGAGTCATATCCTGCTATGAGAAATTCTACTGTCCACCCATCTGGCCCTAGGCTTTTGTATTTTTGATAACTATGTAGGGTTTCTTTTAATTCCTCCTCCGAGACTTCTTCCATTAGCTCCATGTTGTCTTCCTCATTTATGCTTCCTAGGAAAAATTGAGAAAGTTGGATTACTTTTGCAATAGTTGTTTGGTGGTCCTCTTTAAAAATGCTTTCGAAATAATTCTTCCCTGTGTTAGCTAGATCTTCAAAAGTGTTTACTATCTCATTATATTTGTTCTTTAGCTCCCAGATATTATTTTTTTGTTTCCTGCCTTTTGCAAAGGCTTGGAAGTATTTGGTGTTATCCTCTCCACATTCCATCCAAATTGCTCTGCTTTTTAATCTCAGGATCTTTTGTCTATCCAATAGGAGTTTTATTCTTGAGGCTTCTAGTGAGAAGAGTTTCTCTCTATCAGTCTGAAGGAAGCCTCCCCCTTCTTTGTTTTGGAGCTTCTTTAAGTCCTGCTCAATTTGGATGATGTGTTGATCATCTTGTAACTTCTTGTTTATTGCCCATTCCTTAAGAAGTTTTTTTATTCTTGTTAGGTTTTGAGTAAAATGAATGGCTTCCCTAGTTCCATTCTCGGCCTGACATGGGATCCAATTAGACTTGATAAGTTGGACTACTTCTTCATTCTTCAGCCATGCAGAGCAGAGATTGAAAGGGCTAGCCTGCTTCTTTGGTTGCTTCGTAATTTCAAGGCAAATGGGTAGGTGGTCTGAGTCTGCTCCTGAATCCACCCATTGCTTGAACATGAGGTCTGTCTCCAAGAGTTCTTCAGATATCAAAAATCTGTCCAGCCTTTTGGCTATTCTTTCTTCTCCCAGGCGTCTATTTGACCAAGTTGGATTTATGGGTTGGGGGTCAAGGTCGATCAAGTTGGATTCCATCAACAGATTGTTGAAATAAGAGGCTAGGGGATCAATTCGTGCTTTTGGAACCCAAAATTCATGGGCCCCAAGAGTGAAATTGAGATCCCCCCCCTATAATCAAGTTTTTCTCCTTTACAAACCCTGCTCTTTTGAAAGAGTCCTAGAACTCTGCTATGTTTAAGTAAGGCCCATAGATGTTTACAATAGTTAGGGTTGTGTTTGTATATGCCCAGCAAAGGTGGGTTCCCAACCCAATTGCGGAGCCCCAAGAGTTTGTGCACCGAATGCTTGTTTTCTTCCATCCAATTGCTAGACCTCCAGAGTGGCCGATGGCACTTTACATTGTGAAAGAGTAATGCGGAAGAAGTGATGTTAAACTAGTCTCAACTACCAGATCTGGACCCATTGTTTCTTGTAGAAGGATGAATTTTGGTGATAGAACCTCCATCATCCTTTTTAGGGCAAGCTTTTTCCAGGTGCTTGCCAGACCCCTGCAGTTTAGGGATACAAATTTCATTTGGGCACCCCATCTGGGGTTTGCATTGCTCTAAGCGCCCCAAAAATGGTTGATTATCTACCACTTTCCTGATCCCTTAGCACCATGATTTGGGCTGTAGAGAGGTGAGATGGTCTTCCTCTCCCTTTGCCTTTGGATGTGATCCTGGGATTTACCCCTAGTCCTTTTGTAGGGACTTTTGGTTTTTGAGGGATTGGAGCATCCCTTGAATGAAGGTGGAAACAGATAGAGGAGGACTGAGTGGGCAAGACATTTTTTATGGAGGAAGGGGAGGCTACCTGGTTTGAATTGGAGGTACTTTTGAATGCAGGGGAGGAGGTGCTATTTTTTGGGAAAGGGGGACTGTTTGTGATAGGGGTATGCAAATATTTTTCCTCATTTAAAGATAAATCATTCAGATGATTTCTAAGGGAAGAAGTGTTCATACCCGGTGGGGGAGACACGATCAGACGTTGTTCCATCTGTTGAGGAGGCCCTTCTGCTGCTACTGCTCCCACTCTTTTTGGTTGATCCAATGGTTGTTCTGTGCCCTCCGACCTAAGAGGATTTTAGTCTGAAGTTGTGTTCGGATCAGTTTCTTTGGAGCTTGGGGCCTTTGTTCGCCTAATCCACTTCCTTCTTCCAGTTGTTGAGGGAACAAATTTTGGAAAGTTTCTTACCAAGTGTCTTGTTTCATGACATTTGTGGCATCGAAACGGGAGCCCTTCATAGTCCAATAGCTGTCTTTTTATCTTGGTTTTCCATACCAAATTAAAAGCTTCCAGAAGACTGGTTCTGATTTTCAGAGAGACTAGGATCCTGGCTACCTTTCTGATTTTCGTCTGCTGATACAAGAGGTCTGCTTCAATAAAAGTCCCTCGCGCTTTCTCGATGTCACTAAGTGAGGTCGGGTTCTAGAATTCCCATGGTAGTCCTGGCAGGCGAACCCAGACTGGTATTGTATCTAGTCGCTCAGTTTCCACATCGAACAAGGGGGTCCACTACTTTAGCTGAAACAGGGTTTTCCCATATTTCCATACTCTGCTGCATATGAGGTATGCATCCTCTCTGCATGTGAATCGGAAGCCAAACCATCCCTTTCCAAGCAGAGTAATAACCAGGCCTTCACCTTGAAGCCATGTCCAATTTGTCCTGACCCATTCCTTCATTTTCCCCGGGGTGGGGTTTCTTCCTTTGATTTTCTCAACCAAGGCTAATTCGTCCATCTCTAGTGCTTCTTCCATGGAGATGTTGACTCCACAAATTAGGTTAAAATCTCTTCTAGAGGGATTTAAACAGTGATTCTTTCGTTTCCTGGATCTGATTTGGGTTTCTTCTGTGCTTCTTTCAAAAGGGTTGCCTTCGTCTTCTGGGGTGGAGTTCCCATTTGAGATTTCATCCAATTGTTCAGTGACTTCTCCTGTGGGTGCTTCCTGTGACACTGAAGGATCGATTTCCCTGTTTGGGGATCCTTGTGGTTCCTCCTGGGGAAGTTTGATGAAGTGGGTTTCTGCAGCTGTGCTCAGAGGTTGGCTGGAGTGGAATAATGAGTACGAGGCTCCTCCTAAGGCCGGGTTTAATGGCCGTGCTGCTAACAAACCTAGCAGCTCTTCATCTCGCGAAGAAACCGGAACCCTACTCTCAATTCCAGCTGTCAAATTTTCCAGAGTGTTCGGCACTGTGTCCGGGGACAGTATACCGGTAATTTCTAGTGAGGAGAAGATGTTGTGATCTTGCCACGGGGCATCCGAGTAGTCTACCATGTCTACTGGTGACCCAAACCCTGCTCTTAGCTCCATTACCGAATTCTTTCTGTTTCACCTCCGCCCGTGACAGATTGCCCGAAAAAGATTAAAAAACTAAAAAAACCCCTGTCCTCCGTGGCACCCCCATGGGCTCCCACCTTAGGGATCCTACCTTATTCCTCCGCTGGGTCGCATGGCCGCAGACCGATCCAGTGCCTCATCATATATATATATATATATATATATATATATATTACTAATATTAATATATATTGATATTAATAATTAATAAATGGTTATTAGTGAACTATTCTAAAATGACACATCCTTTCATGGATGGTATCCAAAGTGCCTTTACAATTAATATATATATGGCACTCACTTTGTAATATTTTATCATCATTCATCTTTAATATTTATTTAATATTTTCAATATGGAATTATTTTCCATTGGTTGATTATTCAATTGAGTAATCATCGAGAATATATGGATACAGATATTACATTGGTATGAGAGCCAACCCTTCCTAGTCTCTGGGTTTTGTCCAAAATGATCAAGGTTTCCTTGAATTTAGGTCTTTGACATCACAATGGATTTTAGCCATCCATATTCAGAGTTTCTCTGATAAAAATTGGTTTTTGACCAAAAATGGCCTTTGGCCATTTGAATTTCATTGAAGAACTATTAATTCCAGTCCAAATATGAAGCAAGAAAGAGAGGGAAAAAAAAAGAATAAAAAAAGGGAATTATCAACAAAAGAGGAAAAAATGAAGAATTAAAATAAAATAAAATTTATCAACAAAGAAATAAAAGGGGAAAAGTTAAAAAAAAAGTGAAATAGCCCATGGTTTTACTTACAATATTTAAATTATAAATGAGTTTTATAAAATATGCTTTGAGAACAAAGCATGATGAACCGGAAGGCAATGTAACAAACTTAAATAATAACAACAAACAATATATATATTAAATATCAATATTAATTATTAATATTAATATTAATAATTAATAAATGGTTATTAGTAAACCATTCTAAAATGATGCATCCTTTCATGGATGGTATCCAAAGTGCCTTTGCAATTAATATATATATGGCACTCACTTTGTAATCTTTTATCATCGTTCATATTTAATATTTATTTAATATTTTCAATATGGAGTTATTTTCCATTGGTTGATTATTCAATTGAGAAATCATTGAGAATATTTGGATACGGATATTACAAATAATATTAGATTTCAATCTTAAAATCCCACAAGGATTTCCAGCAAATGCATCCCAGTAAGTTGGAGAGAAACATTTTCAACCAAAACAAACAAGTTGCAACTGCACTATATCAACCACCACCAAGAGCCAACAATCCTGTAAACTTTAAAAGAAAGAGATGTGAGTCATGGGGCTTCAACCTCACACCGGCGGAAAAAGTTCAGTGTTCAATCTTCAAAGAAAGGAGGAAGCAAGAGATCCAACTCAACAACTATCTCAACTTGCAACCACATAGCTTGACTCCCATAGTGACAAGGATTAATTTGGATGCTATGCTACCACTTGAAGGAAAGAAATTTGGAGGTGAGAACGCAACAAAACAAAAAGAAATTGTCATCAAAACTCTAACTTTTTATTATACAAAAAAAAATTATTTATATACATAGTTGTATGGTAACCCAACAACTTTTATTGTCACTCGAAATACAAATCCTCCTCACCTCACTAAAAAAACTAAAGGTTTTATGTGATGTGATGTCAATTATGAGCTAGATTTTATAATCCAATGATGGGTCTTTAACATTCAACTCCTCCATAGCTCATCGATTTACTACAAGGGATTGAGTGAGGAGTTATCCATGAGATCTTTCCACGTAGCATCCATTATGTCATCAAACTTCAATGTGACTAGTAAATATTTAATACACATTGAAGATATTTATATCGAGTTGTCTAAACAAGGGAATTTTTTACCTTTGTTTCCAACTGGTTTTTATCATCTTTTTGTCATGAATATTCACGGAATTTTCAAAACGCCCCAAAAACACTACTAGATCTTACAGAGTATGGGTGTTGGGGTGTTTCCTATCACCTGATATCATTTTTGAGCTTAAAGTCGCCCAACAAACAACAAAAATTACAGATTTTGTGAATTAAAATCACTGGATTCCAGCAGAAAATCATCCTGAAAGTGAAAAAGTCCCCTCCTTAGACAACTCCTATTTATATGGTTGCGTATGAAGTATGGTTGAGAAATTAACTTCACAAGGGTTTCCTTGACTTGTGTATGAGTTAGTCATGATCTTCATAGTTTGAGGTCACTTGGAAAATGGGTGCCTTTGTCTTAACGATTAGTCGAGTGATGAAAGTGATGAATGTTTTGGTGTAACAAGAAGTCCACATTGTTTGACATATGTCCATTTTTAAAAAACGTTGAGATTGGTTGTAATGATATGTGTAAAAAAGAAGCATATGAGTCCAATGTGTTTCTTAATTGAATTGTAGGAAAAGCTGATGTTGACACTATCCTCATTGACAATAAGAAGTTTGAGGCAGGTGTTTGGTCTGTGATACCTTGTACTTGAAAGTGGTATTGAACACATACATCTAACATGGAATTAAAGTCATGATATGAATGTATCAATTCAATTTGTTAATCAATTTCATAGGTTGTTTTTTTTATTGGAAGTGTGCACAATTCAACAATTGTAAGTGGTATTGAATGCGTACATATAACATGGAATTAAAGTCATGACATGAAAACATCATTTCAATTTGTTAATCAATTTCATAGGTTGTTTTATTTTATTGGAAGTGTGCATAATTCAACAAGCAACATTCTAGGTTGAAAATACATGAAGAAAAAAGATCAAGTTTCTAGAAGTTCAAATAATGAACATGACCATGATCCTAGTTCTTGTGGTGGACAAAAAGGGGAAAATATTGAGCATGTTGTACCCGAGGTAAATTTCAAGATATATATTGTTGTAAATCCTATTAAAGGCCGTTAAATATGCACCCACATTTAATGTTGCTAGTATGGGATTATGAGTCATTGGATTTGTCGTTGACTTAGATCCAATGGATCATAATCAGACATTAGTAGCAACATTAAATGTGTTGTTGTGGGGTGCTTATTGAGCCCCTCCATGGAATTAAATATGCAACCAACAACAATACATTTAATGGTGCTACTGCAGGATTATGAGTCATTGGATCTATTTTTGGTTGAGATCCAACAACTCATAATCTCACATCAACAACCTTAAATGTGTTGTTGTGGGGTTCTTATTGAGCACCTTATTAAAGGCATGCATGTGCACCCGATTTTTTTAATCTAAGTTTCCTACTGATAGGTAGGTTTTATTTTCCAAGTTACTTGTTGATGGGCCCCTAAAGTTGCTCCTTTCTTGATTATTTTACACTATCTTGGCATCACGTTTCACCACAATTTAATATATTAAAGAGTTGCTTTTACTTTAATTTAATAAGTAAAATCAATAAAAGTAAAATATGTCTAATTTATTATTTTTAATGTATTAAATATGATTTTTACGATGCTAATTCGGTCCTCACACTAGCAAGTATTTTATTTAGAAGATTATTGTACTTGTGACCTAAGGCTTGTGGTCATATACATTCTTTTTGCATAAATAAGATGTAACCCTATATTTTCTTTTGGCATCCAACACTTGTTTCAACACCTAGTTTGGTTCCTATCGTCATTGGGATTTTTCAAGTAAATCATCATTTAAACATCCTAGGTATTCATATAATATATTTAATCTAATAGGACTGCTAACATAATAGAGTTAAGTTCATAATTAAGAGATTTTGGCCTTTACACTCCTCACCACAACATCATTTCTTTACTCTTATTGTTGAATCCACTTGATAGAACTTGATGGTTAGCATCTTGGAAATTATTACATAATGCCCACAAACATAACATAAATTGAAACTATCCAAATACATTTTAAAACAAAATGAAATACACACATATGGAGTTTCTAATATAAAAAACGTCAACCCCAGATGCGGGTGACAAGAGGCCTGAGGTGGGTGACAGTCGAGCTCAGGAGAATGAGGACATGCCCCACCATGTCATCAGCTCACTCACCACTCCCGTGGGTGGCCAGGAGGATGATCGGTGGCCCCATGCACATGAGCGCCCCCACGCGCCCGACACCCATCAGAATGACCATGAGAATGCCGTTTATTTAGCCGAAAATTGGATTCCAGAAACTTCTGCGGATGATGACAGCACTAGCAGAGATGACGGCGAGCCCGATCCCCCAAGAAGCTCCAGCCCCCTCAACATTTAAGGATGAGCAGGTATGGTACAGTGCAGTTATGGAAAACCATTATGTCCATTGGACTCACTGCAATATGGCCTCCTCCAAGCTCTTCTCCCACTTGCTCTTGCATTTTGTCACATGCGCGCCCTTGATGATCCCACTAAGCCCCTGCTCTCGCTCGGCTCATCTCATGCCCTTTCTACTCAAGCTTAGTCCCGGCCTTTTCACTACGCTCATCTCCTTCTGTTACTATTACATTCACCCTTTCCTAGAAAATTTCATGCCGCCACGTCGAAGAGGATTTCCCATAGGCGGGAGAGGCTGTGGAAGGGTTGGCAATCCTGCATAGCCACCCTTTCACATGCATGTTAGCAACATAGGATATGAATTCGAGGTTCTGGAGGCATTGAGAACTCTGGTCGACGACTGGGAGGATGAAGTCTCTGGCTCTCTCACTGCAGCTACTCACACCTCGTCCTACAAGGGAAATTATTGGGTTTTCAAAAATCTTCTAACCAGGATCATCCTCTACGCGGTCAATCCTCGACCATCCAACACCGACAATCCCTACCCGGTCCCACCACCACCACCTCCACCCCCTCCTCCACCTCCTCCGGCCCCTCCACTTCTACCCATACCTCCCCCTCTACCCCACCTGGTCAGGGCATCCTCAACTCTTTGCAGCACCAGTTTGTGCGGAAGAAAGGGAGACCTGTCAAGAAATAATCACCTCTTCCAGTCAAGCAACCCCCCTCCGAACAACAACTCCACCGGCAGCATCAATGAACCAGACCAGAAGTGGAAGAATGGCAAGAAGCAGGAACTTCAATGGGGAACCAAATATAGTTGCCCAATCACCGAGGTGCCGTACGAGCTGCTGTAATGCCAGGTGTCTCGACTCTCTAGGTGTCTTGGCTTGCTGGTTTCTCAAGGTTTTTCTGTCAGTTTTTATCTAGTTGTCTAGCCTAGGCTAGCTTGACTTTTAAATTTTTATGTTAGTAATTTTTTTATGGTTAAGATTTGTTTTCTCCTTAATGGGGAGGATCAATTTTTGCACTCTTGAACAACCTCTTTTGGATCTATTTTGTATTCTCAAAACACGCAGAATTGTATCATTATCTGTATTTTTATCTTTACTTAATAGATTAGTCCTGAATTTACAAAAAAGAAAAATATCTAAAAAACGTCAAATAAATATACTTCACTATAAAAAGATTTATTAGCAAGCATTTCAATTATGTTACGGTAAAATGTATTTACATTATAGTTGTTATGTAAAGGACTGGATACATATGGTGCAACCTAAGGAAGACACTAAATCCTTTGTGCATTGGCAATCAAACCTAGAATTCTACATTTCCGGCACTTGTTCCAGCACTCAATCTGACACTCCCGTCATTAAGCCAAGAAGTAGATTTCAAGCTCAATTTATGAGAAATCCATGGAGAATCTAGAGAAACCGTTCGAAACCCACTTCCCAAATAGGGTGATTTACCTCCAGTGTAATGTCCCCAAAAATTAAAAAAAAAATTATTAGGCTAGTCAAAACTACCTATGCTGGATATTAATTGAACTTCGCAGAATGTGTCGTACTCTGTTTGTACTGTTGTATTGTTGTAAGTTTTTCTTACGTCCTACTTCCATGTTTTCAGATGTGATAATTATTGTATTTTTACTATGTTGTTCGGTGGTTATGCATTGACGTGTAAGTTAGTTATTTGATTATGTACTCCATTGTTTATAACATGTGCTTACTGTCGTATACATGATTTTGACTTAAATTTGTTAATGGATAAAGGGGTGGAGTGGCAGGACTAGTTTCCCTTGTAATCACCTGAGAGGTAACAGTTTCTAATTGTCACATCGGGCTTACTTAGTTCTGATGAACTAATGCAGTTATGTCCCCTTTGTATGCAGGTGCACTTGGCGATGGATAACTGTTTATAAAGCTTAACAGACAATGCTGATCATTTTAGTAACTAACGCTCACCTTTGCAGATTTACCCTACTGACCTTACATTAAGTGTTATTGTTGTTATTACAAACTTTATGATAGTGACATAGTCACTTCTTCACTTACTATCTATGTGACACAGATTCATTATTTATGTGATACTTATTTACTATGGTGTAAATTCTTATGACTTGTTCATGCCCTAACATATTTTTACTATGTTTTTTAAAGTTGGTAATTCATTTGTAAAACCTTGGCTTTAAACATTCCATGGCATATTTCATATTCCATGGACTTAGGGATTAAAGCCTAAGTTATTCGATGCATAGTGGGGTTTATACCATTACGTTGATTTGGTGTTAAGGTTTAATATAGTCCAAGGACTATACGATTATGGGTCTGGTTTCCATTAATGGTGTCCAAGGTGGCGATATCAATGCACATTGGGAAGACGGGATACCAAGCTTAGGGCTTGGCCAAAGCGATGGTTTGGTGTTTCGCAGCATTGCTGCTTGTTCTCTACTCCTGCTCAGGGTGAAGCAATGTGATTGCTATGGATTATCAGATATGTATGTGTATGGTATGGGTTTATTAGCATCATTTGTTTATTTGGATTGGATATTAAACATACTTCTCATCATGGAATTTCTATGTTTCAGGTTTAAAGGGGTGGCGAGAAATGTGGGTCGTAGCTTGTGGGCAAAGTCATGGGAAAATCCATACCCATTCAGGTAAGCCTATTGTACAAGTGTTTACCTGTTCCCTTGTTGCTCCGTGGTTACAACTGAGGTATCACTCGTCGTGGGTTTGGATTTGCTTGGGTCTAGTTTCTAAATGTCTGTGTTTTGGAATGGGGTTTGACCGTAACTTAATGGTAATGCATTTTTATAATGCGACAGGCTTGCAGTTTTAATGCCTTCAGGCCTGAACTTTAAATGTATGGGGTTTATTAATGGGTACTGTGTGCAATGAAGATGGCCTGGGTAACTCTCAACAGGATCTTTGTATTTTGTAAATTTGTGTTATGATAATGGTGGGAGCACCATTGCTTGCAATGCTGCAAAGGCCAAGTATGAATGACTGTGTAACTTCTTAGTTCTTTTGATAAGGATTATGTTTTAACAGTAATTGCATACTGTGTTTTTATTTTGTGTTATGATTATTACTGGACTATGTGGATTCACATTCGTTGTTTGCATTAGTTGTATGGGTGAAAGCGTGACAACGTTATGGCTTTGGGACCATTCTGTATATGGCATTGGCATTTCCTGCCATGGTAGCTACGATAGGGTAATGGATTCAGACTTATGTTTATGTTTATGATGCGTATTAAAATTATGAGGGCCGACTGTAGGTGTGGCCTTTTTTTGGCAAACGTCGCTGTTTGTTATAACATTGGTAGGGTTTGTAGCATTGGTAATTTAGTTTGACTATTGGGATTATGTATGAGGCCGAGGGCCATAGATTACAACATGTATATTATATATGGGTCTTTCTACCACTATGTAGAGAGTTTAAGTTTTGTTTACAGGCTACGCATATGTAGTATAGCGTGGCTTTTGATGAGTGGAAATATTACAGCATGAGGTATATTTTATTTATCGAATCCAGCAGGATTCGTCACTGTGGCTTTGTAAAATATTAATAGACCCTACAGGATTCGATCTTGGGTCATTTATGGTGATGAGGGTTTAGCTTTATATGGATGCGATTTGGGCTTAAATGCCCATAGGAATCGATCATGTGACCTCTGTGCAATTATTTTGGTATTTAAATGTTTACTGTGCATTAGTATTGTGGTTGAATTTATGCGTTGGGCATTTGTTATGGCATACGATTTAAATTGATTTGTAGATATTTAAGAGTTTGATTTATTATAATTGCAATGGATTATCTATATGGATAATTGGTTTACCGTGCTAAGAATTTGTGGATGTAGTTGTTAGTAATAATATATAGTTTTTTTTAATGAAGAATGATAATGTCTATTCTTGTTCTTAGTAGGAATGTAATGATACAAACCCTGAGAGGTCTTCGTTGGTTTTCATCCCAACTTTAATACTTTGGATTTATGAGTATTCTTAGATGTGGAATATTGAGTTTATAATATTTCTTTAAATATGTTAGGGTTTTGTTTATACATGATATTAGTTAACTATAATTTATATTTATGTTTTATTTAAATCTTAATATGAAATAGTCTTTTACTTCTAAACATAGTTGTGCTGGTAATATGAAATCTGCCAGTATAGTACATAGGAAAATAAACACATAGGCCTTGCTAGAATAATTCCTAGGTCTTAGGAAACCAAAGTTTAGGCTGTAAATGAAAATACATGAGTAAAAATGAAAGAACAAAACCCTTGATAATTATTACACAGTTATTAAATTACAACCTAGGGTTTATAATTAAAATGTAAACCCTAAAATAATTTGACAGGAAAACAAAGATACATAGGGTTAGAAATATAATATAAACACTTGCATAATCTAGCCATCACTTAATCTAGATAATGAAATAGGTAGTCAAGAACCTCATACCTAAAAAGTGAAGCTCTTCTAATGGCTGAAACGTGCACACTCAATTACCCAGCATTAACAATTCACAGGAAGATCTTACCTCTATATAGATGACCAAATCACTTGGGAACTACCATGTTCCACCCAACCATGACTCGGAATTGTTCCTGGTTTTAATCCAGATCCCCTTGGTCTGGTTCCAACATGCAAGTATCTTAGAGCTCCTAAGGTAAGGCCTCCCTAACTGGTATATCAGGTTTGGATCAGTTCTTCATTTTCCTCTTAGGAAAATGTTCTCCAAGAACTCTCTTAAGAATAATCAGGCAGAATAATGACTCCAAAATATGGAAGAGATCCCCAAGCCTCTCTTTGGATTGAGACCTTATAGGTAGAATTTTCAGTCAAAGGGGCAGTTAAATCAAGAATCATTTGATTTCTTTATTTAATCCTTTTTATTTAATTTAGGTACTTTTAATATTTAAACTTAGGAACATTTAACTAGTTCCTAATTGAACTTTTGTAGGTGTTATTGTTGGTTTATCACACAATACTGAGGGGGGGGGGGTGTGTGAATCAGCATTGATAGTTTTTAACTTAAATCACAAAAATCAACAACTAAGACTAAGATTTTATTGTGGAAACCTCAAGGAGCAAACCACCAATCCAAACTCATTAATAAGATGAAGTTACAAAATTGTTTATCTGCTACAACAGAAAGGATGCAAAACACACCCTAGGTTTTTCTTGTTACTAAAGACTAGAATGCTACCACACCCCAATGGTTTTTTTGTCTGCTGCTACAGACAAGGATGCTACTTCGACACCCTATTTTCTAGCTACGACTGGAAAGGAGGATGTGACCCCCTAGAAAACCTGTGGCCTGCCCTAGCACCACCCTACCACCTTGGATGGATTATCTCATTCCTTTAGAATAGTTAAAAAACTATTCAATTTAGTCTCTATCAAATATGCTAACAGAGACACCTCATTTAGAACACAAAAATTCATTTAAATACCTAGTAGCTTTATCGTTTCAACGCAACTCTTCATTGCTGCATCTTTTCTATTTGGGTCATGACTGTTTGTTTACAAACACACCCAAATAACACTTACCTCTTCAATTCATCGCATTCCTTCACCAAATTTTGATGTTTCATTCCTCCCTCAGCCTCAGATCTCAATTTCGCAGCCCTGTTTATCGTTCTTTGATATTTCTGCAATGCAAAACTCTTTTTGCAATGATATTTACTAGTTTTAATTGGATTCATTGATCCTACTATCAAGTACGATATGGACCCTAGATCTCTTCTACAGATTTCCTCCTTGGAATCCCCTTTCTGTATCAAAATTACCTCACAACGATTTCTGACCATTGATCTTCGTTGGGCGTTTTTCCTGACCGTTGATCTCCAGTTTATGGGACACGAAATGCAGGATGTCAATCATCCTTTTTATCCTTTCTGCAAACTTATTTCTGCAATAGTCTTTTTCTCAATATTTCTTCTGTAACATCGATATTTTGCAGATTCATTCATGATCGTTGATCTTGCAGATTGCGGGATGCAGAATCATGCTTTTCGATTTTTGGGCTTCCGCAATGTTCTTTTTCACAACGGTCTTTCCACACCGTTGATCTATTTTTGGCGGGATTGATCTCAACCGTTCAATCTTCAGATTGCGGGATGCGGGATGTGGGATGCGGGATCACGCTTTTTGATTTTTGGACTCCCGCAATTTCCTTTCTGAAACTTTGTTTCCGCATTGAGGGATGTGGGATGCAGGATGTAGAATTGCGCTTTTCGATTTTTAGACTTTCACAATTTCTGTTCCGTAATTTTGTTTCCACATTGCGGGATGCTTCCTAACCATTGGATCTTGTGTGGGATCAATGCCCACCGTTCGATATTGATCTTTCAAAACTGATCCTCATTCACTTGATCTTTTTATTCCATGTCATCATATGTGTCATGTCACATGCCCAAGTATGCCATGCCATGTCATGACTACCTTAGTCTTTTGTTGCATGACTACCTTAGTCTTTTACTGAGTAGGTTCAACAATCATATACCCTGGTTATTCCTTTGTCATTTGTGAACACCTTTGACATCAATGACAACTTTATACTCAACAATCTCCCCCTTCAAGATTGATGGCAACCTCTGAACCTCTAAACATTATCGCCCTTTGACAACAATGACAAAGGAACCTTTCTATCTGACATCTCCCCCTGTTAGTATTTCTTCCCCTGAGACTGAACTCTTTCCTCTTAGTGTTTTTGTAATGGAATTACTCCAATTTTTTTTCTAAGACGATCAAAAGCTCCCTTAGGTAGTGGTTTGGAAAAAATGTCAGCAATATGTTCTTTAGTGTCAATGTATTCTAATTTGACAATTTTTTTAGAAACATGTTCTCTTAGATAGTGATACTTGATTGGTATATGTTATGTCTTGGAATACATGATAGGATTTTTAGACATATTTGTAGCACTAGTGTTATCACAGTTGATCACTATTGGATGTTCATATTTTACAAGTAAATATCCCAAAGTTTGTCTCATCCAAATAACTTGAGTGCAGCATGATGCAGTAGCAATACATTCTGCTTCTGCTGTAGAAAGTGAAATAGAGGATTGTTTTTTACTTGACCATGATACTAAACAATTTCCCAGAAAAAATGTTTCTCCACTAGTACTTTTTCGATTGTCAACACTTGCTGCCCAATTTGCATCAGTAAACGCTTTTAGGGTAAAGTATTGTCCTTTCGGATACCATAGAACATACTCCACAGTGCCTTTTAGATATTTGAAAATACTTTTTACTGCGGTTACATGTGTTTCCTTGGGATCTGACTGGAATCTAGATACCAATCCGACAACTTGCATGACATATGGTCTTATGGTTGTTATATATAGCAGACTGCAAATCATAGATCTAAACATGGTATGATCTACTTCTAGTGATTCAACATCCTTACTTAACTTGCAAATGGTGACCATTGGAGTACCAACAGGTTTGGAATCTTCCATTTTAGACTTTTTCAACATATCCTTGATGTACTTAGTTTGAGAGATGAAAATTCCTCCGTTTGTTTGGTGAACTTGCAATCCTATAAAGAAAGTTAATTCACCCAACATTGACATTTCAAATTCTTTCTTCATTTCAGAGGAAAAATATACACTTAGGATTTGAATATTGCTTCCAAATATGATATCATCCACATAGACAACGATAATGATCATGTTTTTATATTGAATTTTTAGATAAAGATTACTTTTAGTGGCTCCTCTTTTAAAACCTTATTGTTTTAAGTAGCTAGGTAGTCTTGAAAACCATGCTCTTGGAGCTTATTTAAGACCATAGAGAGCCTTCTTTAGTTTGTAGACATAGTCATTGTTCTATGACCGAAGAAATCCTTCAAGCTGTTGAATATATACTTCTTCTAAATTTCCATTTAGAAATGCAGACTTGACATCCATCTGATATACCTTGAAGTTTTTATGGCATAACGGTGCTAAAAACATTCTGATTGCTTCAAGTCAAGCTACAGGAGCATAATTTTCTTCAAATTCAATACCTTCCACTTGAGCATAACCCTTATACACCAATCTTTCTTTGTTCCTTATTACTTGACCATCTTGATTGAATTTATTTTTAAAAATCAATTTGGTTCCTACAATGTTCTTATCTTTAGGTCTTGGGACAAGTTCCCAGGTCTCATTTTTTTCAATCTGATCTAATTCTTCATTCACGGCTTTGACCCATTTATCACTTTTTCTAGCTTCTGTTAAGTTCTTGGGTTCTACTATGGATAGTAGTGCTTGTTTAACACCTGTTAGTTGTCTTCTTGTTTTGACTCCAACATTTTTATCACTAATGATATGTGATTCTAGATGATCCTTTTGTGTCCTTCTAGATGGAGTTTTAGTGTCAGGTCTAGGGAAGTCTTTTTCATCTTCCTGTGTATCTTCCTCCTCTTTGTCTTCTTCTTCATTATGAGTACTATTGTCTCTTTGTAGTTCTTCTGTCTTGTCATCACTTGTATTAATATATTCATGATCTTCTTCTTTCCTTGGTTTTACATCAACACTCTCTACAATTTTATGTAAATTTTTATTGAAGCATCTATATGCCTTTTTGGTGGACAAATATCCAAGAAAGATTCCTTCACCAGTCCCTAAGTCAAAGTTTCCAAGGTCATCCTCGTTTATTTTGATGTAACATTTAATGCCAAATACTTTAAAATATTTGACTAATGCTGGTCTTCCATACCATAATTCATAGGGAGTCTTATCCTTCTGTACTATGTTAAGTGTGTAGACAGCTGTGTATACCGCTTCTCTCCAAAAATAATCTGATAATTTTACTTCATTCAGCATTGTTCTGGTAGCTTCTTGGACTATTCTATTTTTTCTTTCAGCAACCCTGCTCTGTTGTGTAGTTTCTGTAGCTGTAAACTGTCTCTTAATTCCATGATCTTTATAGAATTCATTGAATTCATTGGAAGTAAATTCCCCCCCATTATCTGATCTAAGACACTTGATTTTCATACCAGACTCATTTTCAGCCATTGCTTTGAAGATCTTAAATTTTTCGAAGGCTTCTGATTTTTCTTTGAGAAAGGCCACCCATGTCATCCTTGTGTAATCATCAATGAGCAACATGAAATAGTGATCACCTTGCATACTTTTAGTTCTGGTTGTTCTACATAGATCTCTGTGTACTATTTCCAGAGGGTGGGAGGTCATATGTTCCTTTGTTTTAAAACCAACGTAGATCCAAATCCTAGGCTCTATCAAGCACCTGGAGGGATCAAACTCTCTAGGTGAAAACCTCTCCAGGTATTAATACACCATTAGAACCAATCAATGTAGCTACTAATTTATGCATTAATATTAATACACCATACAGCGAAACCTATGTAAAGAAAAAACTCACTGTGCAAGTTAATGAAATGCTAATGAAATTTTGTTACTGAAATTCAATATATTTTCAAATATGCCACTTTTCAATTTGACTATAGTTGCAATTATAATTAAAATAAATTATTTAAAACTTATTTGAAAAAAGTGTGATTTAAAAACTCTTATTATTTAAATTATTAAGATATTATAACTATTAAAACATTATAATTATTAAAAACATTAAATTTCTTAAAACATTATAATATTATACTATTCCATAAATTCACTGTATTTTCAATTATATTTTAAAAACCATATTTAAAATATAATTGAAAAAAAACTTATTGATCTACATTTCTTTAAATATTTTTTTATTATTATAAATGATTAACTATTAAAAAAACTATATTTTAATAGTTATATTTCATAGTCCCATAAATTGAAAACCATTTTTTAAAACCTTGCAATACTATCCTAAATGAAAACATTAAATTGTTTCAAACCTAAAGATTACATACTTTTTAAGACTATCCTAAATATAACTTCAAGTGAGATATAGTATCATGTTAATATGGTTCTCGCTTATTGAATAAATTAAAGTATATCGGTATTCAAACCATCTACTTCATACATGGTTTTAAAACCATGTGTAAGGCCCTCCTAAACCATATACAATAAAACCATGGGTTGTTTAGGAGGCTTTGCACACGGTCTTAAAATCATTTGCAAGGCCCTCTTAAACCATGTATAATAAAACCATGGGTTGTTTAGCATGCCTTGCACATGGTTTTAAAACCATTTGCAAGGCCCTACTAAAACATGTACAATAAAACCTGGGTTGTTTAGAACGCCTTGCACATGGCTTCAACATTGTTTTTTTCGATAATTAATTTATTAATTTATTATTATTTTGTTAGGTATGAACATTACAACATATCCCCATATTGGATTGTTGGTCTGTGGAAATTGTTTTTGGGGGATAATTAAAATTTTTATTTTTTTATTATTAAGTTTAATTATGTGTAGGCTGACATGTTTGGTATAAAATTTATTATTATTTTATTAGAGTGTCACGTACAAACGTGACAACATCTCCCCCATACTGGGCTGGAGAGCACCTCGTTTATCTCGGTGTAACTAGCTCTGGTTTTGCTTCCCATGCTGACAATGTTTACATGCTGCGTTTAGAGGAGCTACACTTTTTGGCAGATCTCTTACAGCTTCTTTTGCACTGATTTTGGCCAGGTTGTCAAAACTTAGGTGTCCTGACCTTCTATGCCACAACTAAATTTCATCTATCATGCTTAAGTAGCCTTGGTTTTCATTTTCCAGGATGTACACATTGTTTGCATTTCTCATGGCAATGCCAACTATCTTTCCTAATTTCTTATTTTTGATTTCACATTTTTCTGAGTCAAAGATACAGATGTTTCTTTGGTCGCATGTTTGAATTACACTGAGAAGATTAGGCTTGAGGTTTTCAACTAGAAAAACATTTTCTGCCTTGATCTTGCTGTTGACAATAGTTGTTCCTTTGCCAATTATTTTGGAAGACACACTATCTCCAAAAGTGACTTTTCCCTTATTATATTTTAGTGTAATGAATTTGCTAGAGTCACCGGTCATATGTTTTGAGCAATCACTATCCAAGTGCCATACATTTTGGCTTTCGGTTGCACATAACGCAATCATGGAACTTTAATTTTCCTCCTTTCTTTTCCAATATGTTTTCTGTTTGGTCTTCTGTTATTTGGTTGTGCCAGTATTTCTCGTAGAGGTTTGTAATTTACAATTTCTCACCATATGCCCATGGTTGTTACATTTATAACACTATATGTCATATTGTTGGAGTAGTGTAAACAAATTTTTATTTCCCTTTGAATTGTCACTTGATGACTTGAACTACTTATACTATGAAATGAGAACTCGACATAGTTCTCATTTTCGCTCTCCTATTTTTAGTAGCTATTATTACCTCCGTTTCA
The DNA here is from genome assembly GCA_001517045.1 of Pseudotsuga menziesii. Taxonomy (NCBI): domain Eukaryota; kingdom Viridiplantae; phylum Streptophyta; class Pinopsida; order Pinales; family Pinaceae; genus Pseudotsuga; species Pseudotsuga menziesii. The sequence goes on from LPNX010398503.1 coordinate 70,614, forward strand.
AAAAGGGTTGATACCAGTATCACACATTTTCATTTCGAGACATTTTTTGGGCCCTTGAATCATCTTTGTCTTAAAGTATTTTTAATTTATATTTTCAAGTGTGTTTTTCAGAAATTTAACAAAATAACATACATTTAGAAGCAAGTTATAATGAAAACCATATACATTTTGCAATTTTTTCTTTAAAACACGACATTTTTATGGACAAAATAAGACATTTTTATTGACAAATTTGTAAAAAAATCTAGAAAATAAAAACATTTAAAATCATTTAAAATGGATTTTCATAGATATTTTGTATAAAAATGATACTATTTTATATTATTTTCCAAAAAGTGATGATTCACATAATATTCAAGAAAAACTATACCACATATTTGTAAATAACATATTAAAAACATTATGTATAGAAATTTTATTTTTAAAACAAAGTGTGGAAGTCAAAACATTACTAATATATCTTATAAAAAAGTTGTTAAATTTAACATTTTCTTCAAGACATGAAACTAATCAACAGTATTAGGCTGATCAAATTCTTCATCAAAATTGGAATTTTCTGAGCTTGGCTTCCTTCAGGAACATCAATATCTTCTTCCATTGGGTCTTCTATGTCTGCAAGATGCCCAAAGTTCTCCTTTCCAAACATCCCTACTAATGGGGGTTGAGGCTCTTTTGACATCTTAGTCACAAGTGTTTCACTTAAATTTAAAAAAGTACATTAAAAAAATTACATCGATATTACATTAAAAAAAAATTTAATGCTGCCAACTTCCTAAACCTCCCCCCTCCCCCCGACATTAAATTTAAAGAAAATAAAAAAAATTTAAACCCCCCCCAACCCTAACATCAACATTACTTAAAAAAAAATTAAAAAATTTAACACCCCCCACATTACATTTAATAAAATAAAAATAAAAAATAAAACCCCATAACCCCTGATCTCTCCACAACATTACATTAAATCCCCCCCCTAACCCCCTAAACCGCCCTCACAACATTACATTGAAAAAACTAAAAAAAAAATACCCCCTAACCCCTAAACGCCACCCCAACCACACAACATTACATTAAAAAAATATAAATAATTTTTTTTATAAACCCTCTTCCTAACCCCCACAACATTAAATTTAAAACAATATTAAAAAATATTTTTTAACCCCTTAAACATTTTATTAAAAAAAAATTTAAAAAAAACTCTCCACCCTCCCTTTGTCCCCTTGCCCCCGCTCCCCCACTTCCCTCCTCCACCCTCATCCCCCTCCTCGTCCCCACACCCTCCTCCCTCTCGTAATGTCCTCGACGTGCTGTTGCGAGAGAAACTAAAGTTAATTTTGTAATTGGAAATAATTTATGCCAAACTTTCGAAATTAAAAAGTTGTAAAGTATTGGGTTGCCACATCCTTATATCTTCTCTTGTGGGTTTTCAGTTGTAATAATATGCATGAGGTATTGCATCTTTTCAAATGTTCACATGATGTTAATGTTTTTTTTTAGAAAGAAAAAAGCCTGTCCTTGTTATTCATTGAATCAAAGGGCATCTAACATAGCAAGCCCTGGAAATGGGTTACAATCAAAGAGGACACAGTACAAGATGTAATGTCGTACCATCCGAAAGATACACAACTCAATGAGTGCTGAGGGGGAGAGTCAAATGCCAACTGTAAAATAAAAATACCCATCAGTAATAATTGTCATGTCCATCCATATCTACCATTTACATGAAGAGCATGTGAGTAGCAAACTAAAGGAGCCGGCTCACTACAAGAAGATAAGGTGCAAAAATGAAAGCGCACAAAGTCCCGCACCGACTCAAAAGAGTTTAAACTTGCCATGGGAGGTCAATTGACCTTCAAAAAATTCATAGTATGTGCCAATACCCAAATCCAAAGAGAGAGCATATTTAAAGAGAGAGTCAGCTTGCTGATTATGTTCACGGTAGATATGGTAAAATGACAGAGCTAGGAAGTGTGTGCAAAGCTTCCTAGTTTCCCTACACCAATAAAAAAGCTTAGGTGGAGATAGGGAAGACTTGCCCTTTTCCCAGTTAATGAAAACTGAGGATTCCCCAAACACCTGGAGTGAGGGAATGCCCATCATATGGGTGGAAAGCAGAAGGGCCCAAATCCCAACCAGTTCTACTTTAGTGTTTGTGCATTGACCAATCCCCACAGCAAACTCAAAGGAATGTGTTTCATTTAGGATCAAGCTGTACCCAATGCCACCACTATTAGCTAAAGCACCATCAAAAAAACTGCATGGATATACAAGAATTGGACCAGGGACCAGTATTCTAGGCCTTTTCCTCTTTTCTGAAGGTGGGAAATACATCTAAGAAAAGTGATTCACCTACTAAATCAAGCCCAGCACAGATAGCTTATATCCCTCGAAGATAGATTTATTTCTAGCATTCCACAAAAGCCACATTGTAAAGAATGGAAGGTAACAACAGACGTTATACTTCGAGAAGCGATCAATCCACTTCCCCAGGAGATCCACAAGAGACACAGACTGAGAAGTAGGTTCCAAGTGATACTGTTCACTCAATATCGAGAGCAGGTTCATCCAGACCGGGCAGAAGCTGAAGAGGTGCTCTGTGCAGTCCTGATCTGTGAAGAAGAGAGCACATACTGAGGGTCCAATCCATCCCCTCCTCTGAAGGTTATCCCAAGTAAGCAGTTTATTTGATAAAGCCAGCCAAACAAAGGAACTGATCTTTTTTGGTAGTGTACCATTCCAAGTAAAATCTAAGAGTCTGCTGCCAAGAGGGGGGCAGGATGATGAGAAAATGGATTCATATACTGAACTGGCTATAATAGTACCATTCTGCGGGTTTAGAGACCAGACAAGTGAGTCCATTCCCGAGACCAGATGAAGGCCACACCTATCCATACTGAAAGTAAAGTTCTCCCATGCAATTTTCCATTCACCACCAATACCCAGATCAGCAGCAGAGTACCAATAGTCATGAGGGCCCGGAAGAGTGTTGTGGGCACTGGAAAGGGAAGTAATATCCAAGTCAGCAAGGAAATCGAGAAGATACGAGGGGAGAGACAGAGACTTGTCTACACCCACAATGGGGTCAATGCCCAGACAAATGCTGTGGCCATCACCCAGAATCCATGCAAGTTCGCGGCCCAAAACAGGAAGTGTTTGCAGAAAACCCCTCCAAAAAACAGAGCCACCATGAGAACAGAAGTTTTTTCCACGTAGCCAATCTACCACAGATCTCTGATTCAGGTATTTGTGACTGAGAACTTGATGCCATATACCATCATGCTGAAGGGTTTCAATCTTAATGCAATACAGAACCAAGACAGATTCTTAGTGCCCCATCCCCCATACTGTTTTGGCCATGAGAGCTGTTGCCAGTTTGCAATATGGTATTTGTTTTTATTGCCAGCCGAGCCCTAAAGGAAAGCGAAAATAAGACTCCTGAGCTTGTTGATGATAGAGACAAGTATAGGGGAAATTCCCAGCCAATACACAAGGATGCTAGTAAGTACAGCCTATACCAAGACCAAACGACCTCCAAGAGAGAGCAACCTGTGTGACCAATGAAGAATTCTGCTTTCAAATTTTTGAATGAGCCAGAGCCAGTCATTACTCTTATATCCCAATGGCTTGAGATGATAACCCAAGTACTTGAATCTAGTGGTGATAGGGTCCATTTTATAAGGCATAAACCAAGCAATATCTGCACCCACATCAACATCCAAGTTGCTGAAGAGAATGCTAGATTTTTCCAGGCTAATGCACATGCCAGAAGCCTTGTAGAAGGTACTCAGAATGACATCGAATTCCATCCACTTAGAGAGTGTGCCGGAGCCTAAAAGTATAACAACATCCACAAAGAGAAGGTGTGTAAGGGCAAGTAAAGGGGAAATATTGATGCCCCTAATCAGGCCATGAGACCTAGCATCTGTAATCAAGAGGCTGAGACCTTCTATGACAAGAATGAAGAGTAAGGGCGAGAGAGGACAGCCCTATCTGATGCCTCTAGAGGATTTAAATAATTTTGAGGGTGTGCCATTGACCAAAACAACGAAATTTGCAGAAGAGATATAGGCCATAATCCAGTTAACCCCAAGAAGAGGAATTCCAATCTGGATAAGGATGAGCCTAATGTATGACCAGTTTACCCTGTCAAATGCTTTTACCAAGTCTAGCTTTAAGATGAGGGCACACATATTCCTAGTTTTCACAGTGTGAAGGGTCTCCTGAATAATGCCAATGGGCTCGACAATTTGCCTGTCTTTAAGAAAACCATATTGTTCTTTTGATATATGTGTATCCAAGTGGGGCTTCAACCGAACAGCAATTACCTTTGAAATAAGTTTATAAAGTAAATTACACAAGGAGATAGGCCTGAAATCTGCAAAGGTAATGGGCTTATCCTTTTTCGGTATCATAGCAAGAAATGTAGAGTTAAGGGAGGGATGTACACAACCCGAGACTCTAGTATGGTCAACAGCAGCAAGTAAATCATTTCCCAGTAGATTGAAAAAATGTATATAAAATTTTGCAGGCCAGCCATTAGGACCCGGGCTCCTGTCCTTTTTAAAGGAGTGAAGAGCACTATCAATCTCAGCAATAGTGACAGGTTTTGTGAGGCAAAGAGCATCCAAAGGAGAGATCATATTGGGATACAACATGGCCACCTTAAGCTGAGGAAGAAGGTCGGTTTGGTTGTCATCACAAAAGATCTGAGCGAAGTGCTTACAACCCAGTTCTTTAAGACCCAATTCATCCTTGACAGTAGTACCCTCCTCATTCAAAAGTGACCAAATGGTGTTTTGGTTCCTTCTTCTTGAGGCCAAAGTATGGAAATACTTCATGTTTTGGTCACCATTAAGGGCCCATTTTGTGCGACTCTTAAGCATCCAGGTAAGGAGGATCTGGTCAGTTAGGGACTTTTTTCGAAGTCGGAGCTGAGCAAGGGTAGATTGTTCCTCCAGGGAAAGGATACCAAAGTCCGATCCCAAGAGAATATCATTGATGTCCGAGTCAATCTTCTGACATTCAGATTTCAGAGTGGAACCTTTGTCCTTAATCCATGTCTTAACATCCAACTTGAGAGATCTAAGTTTGTGTGTGAGAAGTTCACAGTCAGAATATGATGAAGGTCCAGAGAGGCTAGACCATTTAGTGGTAACCCAAGAGGAGAAATCAGGATCATCCAGCCAAGATCTGTTAAGATTAAAGGGATAGTTGCAAGACCCTATGAATTTGTTCCATTGAATACAGATAGGATAGTGGTCAGAGATATAAGAGGGTAAAGTCGAAACCCTATGAACCTTAAGGGAAGGAATCAAGGTAGCAGCAACAAGGAAGTGGTCTAATCTTTTGCTGATCCCTTCATTGCCTACCCTGCCATTCCTCCATGTGGGACCAGCATTAGGAGGAGCAATATCCATAATCCCCAGAGAATAAAAAAGGTGGTGAAAGTGCGTGAAGAGAGGATCAATAACAGCTCTATCCCCCCAGGTCTCAGAGGCTTTCAGAGTGAGGTTTAGGTCACCTCCCAGGATCAGGTTAGGAGAGCTAAGAAAGCCACTCCTTCTAACCAATTCCCAGAAGTTTTCCTTGTTCTTATAAGGACCGTAACAATTCAGGACATCCAAGGGGATGTCCATACCCTTGAAAGAAGCATGGAGTAAAATACCAGCAACGGTTTCGTAAGCACAACACCTGACCTGATGGGGGTTCCAAGCCGATAAAATCCCACCAGAGAGTCCAGAGGTGTTAATGGCGCACAATTCCCAATTAGGTAGTAGCTTCAAGAAAGCCAGGAGAGCAGGATAGGTGCTGCACATGGTCTCTTGGAGAAGGATCATATCGGGTTGAACAAAAGGAAACAAATTACGGAGGATATGTTGTTTGGCCTTTCCCCCCAGGCCATGAACATTTAGGGAGAGAATCAGTATTATGGAACAGGTGGAGGGGGGATTGATGCTCTAAGCCCCCGAGACAAAAGACCCCTAGCTGCATCCTTTATACGCACCGAGAGGGGGATATAGGGAGGAGAAATCGGTGAAAGGACCCCCTTCGATGAAGGTTTATCCTTTTTCTTTTTCCTGATAGTAACATTCTCAAAACGGATGGAGTTTAGGTGTAAGGTGGAAGGGGATGAAGGAGTGGTAGCAGAGAAGATGGACAGGGATTTTTTAAGTGATGGATCAATGAATGAAGGGGAGGAAGTGGGCTGTGAACAGGGGGAGAAGGCAGGAAAGTAGTAGAGGTTGTAGGGAGAGGAGGGAAGTCAACAACCGAAGTAAGGGAAGGTACAGGGAGAGTGGGAATGGTGTTCGGTGTGGACAGAGAAGACTGAGTGGGACCCAAATCCAGGGAGGAGCCCCCCGAGGGTGTAGCCGGTAAATTAGTGGCAGTGCCAAATGGAGGAATCAGATCAAAAGGGACAACCAAAGGACAGGCCAGACCGTCAGAAACAATAGGTAAAGGAGTCGAATCCATATTTACCAAACCTTCTAGCTAAGAATCAGAGAGATCATCAAACAGTGAAAGGGAATTAGAGTAAATACCTAAATGTGGGTGCTCCGGAGCAACAATGATAGGAGAGTGACCGCCGATCGGGGAGACCTCCCGACTGGAACCCATGGGGGCTGGCCTGAGAAGGGGGTAAGAACACCGCAGATGACCCGTTTCTCGGCACCAGTTGCACCGAAAAGGTACATGAAGATAGTCCAGCTTCTGAACCAGGAGTCTATCATTACATAGGACACTAGTACAAGTGATCAATTTTGCCACGGAAAAATGTGGCAATATCCACGGAAAAGCATGGATATTGCCACAGAAAAGCATTTTTTTTCCCGTGGCAGTCATTTCGTCACAATAGCGACGACCCGTTAATTGCGTGGCAATAGCGACGGGAATACGTCGCAATTGCGACGGCCCTTCCTAGAATGTAAAAAGCCCAATCCAAATACCTGTGACGGCGAGGCGTCGCTATATCCACGGCGAGGCATCGCTATATCCACGGCAAGGCGTCGCTATATCCACGGAGAGGCGTCGCTATATCCACGGGAACGCGTCGCTATATCCACGGCAAGGCGTCTCTATATCCACGGTGAGGCGTCGCTATATCCACGGGAACGCGTCGCTATATCCACGGCAAGGCGTCGCAAAGTTCCACGGCAAGCCGTCGATATAGCGACGCTACCTGTAGGTTTTTAAAAAAAAAATATAAAGATGTGGGCCTTATCAACGAATTATAGTACCAATACATAGCTCTGTTGTTTTCAATTTTTATGAGTTCATATTTTTTCTTAATACGTGGGCCTTATGCAATTTTTATGAGTTCATATTGCATGTGATCATTATGCTTTGTTTTATATGCATCAACTCTGCAAGAAATATACCAATTTATACCAAATTACTGTGGCAAATCTTCAAAGACAGTGAGATTACAAATATTGCCTTTCAAATTCAGAGAAGGGCTACTGCAAATTTTTTTTAAAAGTGCTCTTCCAACAGAGAAACATTCTTAATTAACCTTTCTAAAGCAATGAGAGGTATTAAAAACCCTTTGGTGATGATCGATTTGAGAAAATCTCATGAGTTTGTTTATAATCATTACGATATAATAATTCTGACAGAGGAGAGACTTGTATGTAATTAATCTATCCTGTGAGTTGTCTTTCAAGAAGATTATGTGTATTTTGGGAATGAACGAACTGAGGATATTAAGAACCATGATATTTAAAACATATTGAAAAGGACTTGTCATCATCAAATAGTAAACATACCACAAATATAGGGCATATTCTTGAATCTATTGTAGACAAAGAAACACATGATTGTGACGTTGTATTACAGATACTACTGAGCTCCTCATACACAATAGACAAAATGAGGGTGTTTGTCTTACAGCCATGTCAAATACCAGGGAGACTGTGGAACAACAAAAGGTTTATTCTGCCCATGGGGTGTAGAATAGATGGTGTTTGGGTGTACTTCATGGGAAGAATAGATGGTGTTTGGGTGAACAGAGCTATGTATTTTGCGAATTATAAGCCAGGCGCAAATCCTAAGCGAATTTGGCAGAATACATGCCAACCTGTGCTTCGCAGGGATCTTTCAATTTCAGCTAGGATGGGGTTCTTGAGTTCGTGACCCAATTGGCAATAACCTAGAGATATCCCAAGGCACAGTGAGATCTTGGAAGACAAATAAGCATCCAGATAGAGCCTTCAGCAACTGATAAGCAGAGGGATAGTGAGCAGAATTTAGTTTGAGCCCTTTAACATTGTAAATGCATGTTCAATTGAACGTGTATTTCTAAAATATACCAAGGACAAATAAATGGGAAATAACAAGCAAGGTAACAGCTTATGCATGGAGCTCAATCCTAATCCATCTCATAATCCATCTCATTCTTAATTGCAAGAGTGCACATCTTAATCCAATTGCATTTTCAATAGCTGTTTGAATATCTTTATCCGTCAGACCATCACAGGGATCAACATCCTGTCACAGAGTGGATAAACTATAAGAATATACTATGTCATAGAGAGAGACGTACTTGTTTATTATAGTAGCAAATAATGATAGAACTTCAAACTCTCTAGCATCAGGCACATTCCGTGCATAGTCCCCCAGTATAGGATCCATCATGGGTTGTACAAATTGCTTCCCAATATGCGGTTGATCTTCAGCTTTATCTACAAACGTTTCAATCAATTTGAGGGTCTCCCTCTTGACAGATCTGATTCAAAATACACCATTTTCCTTTATTACAACATAGCACATATAAGAGATGCATAGCAAATGCTTCAAATACAAGCAATATCGAAAGAAAATAAATTTTAAGTGATGTGCCAGAAAAACCTACCTTAGTAGCTTCACATATGATGTTTTAGAAGCAAATGGGCCACCTTCTGCTATGCTATTAGATATGAGCTCACTATACATTCTATTCAAGTATATGACAAACAAATCAAAATAGATCAGTGTGAGTCAAGTACATATGTATTATAGAAACACTAGACCAAATGCATGATTACAAGCAAACATGAAACATATAGCTAAGTTAACTCATTTTATAAGTAGAATTAAAGAAAAACAAATTTCAAGTACAAGCCTCTCCGTGTGAAGGAAAAAAGCAAATTAAAATGTGATTAAAAAAAAGCAAGCACAAAATACTTGTTTGAAATCATCCCTAATTAAAAGTTGACAGAACTTATAAAAAATCGCAGCTAATAATGTCAATTGTGTCTAGCTCGAGTGGTTGGGAGGAATGGTTGTTATATTCCCCATCTTGGTTCAAATCTGGTAAGAGGTTGAACTCTTAAAGAGCATAATGTTGTAATGGACTTGAACCCTATGTTGACAAACCGTCGAGCTTCTGTGAAACCCAATTGAGCTGGTATAGGGGAGAAAGGCATTTCACGCGAAGAACTATTTAATTGAATTCTTTGAATGTCTTTCAGACAAGATGTACAGCAGCAATTCTAGGCTAGCCTTTTACATAACCGTTTACTCTAGCAATTCCCAATTTCTCTTTTAGATGGGGAAATTATTTCTCGGATCTAACCCGAAATCCTAGAAATACTT
>LPNX010398516.1:0-21252 GCA_001517045.1 Pseudotsuga menziesii
TGTTTTTCATTATAAATTGCTTAAAAATGTATGTTATTTTGTTAAATTTCAAAAAACCCACTTGAAAATAGAAATTAAAAATATTTTACAACAAAGATAATTGAAAGGCCCCAAAAATGTCTGAAAATGAAAATGTGTGATACTGGCATCAACCATTTTTGAAACGGGGGTAAAAATAGCTACTAAAATTAGGAGAGAGAAAAACGAGAACTGTGTCGAGTTCTCGTTTCATAGTATAAGTGGTTTCTTCGGGATTTTGTCTACTAGCCACCAAAACGATGGCTTTCGGTGCCTAATGAAATAATATCCTTTTCACCTAAGCCGCTGAAACTGTTTACCCCATGTCACAGTGAAACTCAGCTTTCGACAGATAGTAGTATCCCTGAAAAACCCTTTTAACCACCGAAGACCCATCCTTCCTATGGCTAATGAAATGTCATAGCTTTCTCCTAAGCCACCAAAAGTGATTTTTCCCTGGCGCCTTTTTTCCTGCTTTCGATGGTTAATGCCCTTCTGGAAATGTTCACTAAGCTGCTGAAAGCAACACTTTTCGGTGGCTAATGAGTCATCTGAAGTCTCGCCTAAGCCACCGAAAGTGTTTTTACCATTTACTTGCTCAGGCCCACTTTCAATGGTTTAATTTTATCTTGTGTTAAACCATTAGCTACCGAAACAAATCCTTTCAGTGGCTAATGAGATATTAAGAACCCTGCCTAAGCCACCGAAAGCTAAAATTTACAATTTCTTCAACCGTAGCACAAACAGAGGCCTTCAATTTGTTAGTCATCTTTAAATCTTTCATTACATGAGTTGAATTATTCATACTACCAAAAAAAAAAATTTGGGAGATAACATCTGGCTCCTACTTGGGGATGGGAACCTCCGTGTGAGGTCCCAAGAACCCCAGACCGAAATGCCTTTCCCTGAAGACAACTAAAAACTTAACACTATCATTTACTATTCCATTGGGCATGGATTTTATTCTGTAAGCCAAAACAACCTACTAACTACTAATTTACAATAACAAGGCCTCAGAGCCTCAAATAAAGTAAAGTTTCAGAAAACGCCCATTCACTGGGCCACCAAACACCTCTTCCCCTTCCAGATTCTGCAATTTGAAGGTGTTATTTTTCTATTCCTGAGATATCACAAAAGGGCCAATCCACAAAGAGTCAAACTTTCCATGTTTTCCCTTGTCCTGTCTGACAAGAGGAACCAATCTCCAACCTAAAAGTTGTCTACTTTTTCCCTTTTGTCAAACATGACCTTTATCTTTTGTTGATGGGATTTTGATTTTCCTATCACTTGTTCCCTGACTTGCTGCAACTCCACCAAATCCATCATCCTCCTCACGATATCATTTGGTTCATCTTCTTCTTCCTGAAAGAATTTTGCCATTGGAAGAATGAGCTGAATAGGAAAAATGGCCTCAATACCATAAACTAATTTGAATGGAGAAGTCCCGATAGACCTTTTATCTATTACCCTATCATCCCATAAAGAAAAATTAAGCTTATAATCCCATATTTTCTGATTTGTCTCCAATAGTTTTCGGATGATCCTGACTAGGATTTTGTTGGATGACTCAACCAGTCCATTTCCTTGAGGATAATAGGAAGTGGAATGCACCCGTTGAATGCCCATTCACTCACACATTTTCACCAATGCCCCAGCTTTGAAGCTGGTGCATTATCAGTCACTAACCTTGCTGGGAAGCCAAACCTTCTAAAGATATTCTCATATAAAAACTTCATGATGACCTGATGAGTGGCATTCCTGCTAGGTACTGCCTCTATCCATTTGGTAAAGTAGTATGTGGCCACTAGGATCCATTTATGCTTCCCGCTGGAAGATGGATTTATTTCTCCTATGAAATCCAGACCCCATTACTGGAAAATCCCATTCACTACAATAGGCCTAAGGGGCAAGGATTTGAGCTGTTGCTTCCCTATAAATATTTGGCACTGATCACAGGCCCTTACAAAAGTACATACATCAGCAAAATGGATTGGCCAATAGTACCCTGTCCTCGGGATATTGTGGGCTCTGGTATTCCAATAATGATGGCCCCCACATGTGCTAGAATGAAAGTGATGCATGACCTAATCTGATTCTTCTTTATCTAGACATCTCAACAAAACCCCAGAAAGATCTTTCCAGTACAACAGTTTATCAACTATGCAGATTTTAACAGATTTTAATTTAAGAGCTCGTGCTTGATTAGGAGTGAGACCAAAAGGAACTTCTAATTTCTGCATAAAATGAATAATACCTCAGTACCACTCACATGAAGACGGGTTTTCAGCCACTGGTTGAATGTCATTATGATCTTGAACTCCCTCTGTTGCTACTACAGTTTGTAATTTTGTTGAATTGACACAAGTGAAGTTTATCCCCATTAGTTCATAGTTTTCTTTAGCCATGAGTTTGGCCAGACCTAGTCCTTTTACTAGCTTAGTGGGATTCACCTCTATATCAAACTCAATGAGCTTGGAAATCCACTTAGCTCTCTTTCCATCAATGTCAGGATGAGTCAAAACATCCTTCACAACAGCTGAAGGGACATAGGCAAGAAATTTTGCATGGAGAATATAAATCCTGAAGGTCTTCAATGACTTTATGAGAGCATAAGCATGTTTCTCAATTGGATCATACTTCAGCTTAGCATCTCTCAATGTTTTGATAAAGAATGCGATCAGATGATCAAGACCCTCGTCATCTTTTTGTAACAGCATAGCTGCCACTGTGTCATAGGACGCAAAGGAGAAAATATAAAAAATATTGGTATATTCTAGACTAATTAGGGTTGGGGCTTCCATGATACCCTTCTTGATGTCTTTGAATGAGATTCTTGCTTAGCCAGTCCATTTTATTTCTGCATCCTTTTTCAGCATGGTTTTTATGTGCTTTACCAGATCAGAGAAATTAGGGATAAACCTCCTGACAAATTTTATCTTATCCAAAAGGACTAAATATCCCTTTTTGACCTCGATATGGATAGCTTCTGGATTGCTTCCACTCTTACTGGATCAATCTTTTCACCTTCAGCTGAGACTATGTGACCTAGGAGTTTTCCCTCACTGAGTGCAAACTGGGACTTCTTAAGGTTGAGTGATATTCCAAACCTCCTGCGCTTTAGAAATACCCTCCTCAAATGTTGCAAATGGTCATGATGGCTATCAAAGTAAACAGTTAGGTCATCCAAGTATATAAGTACAAATTTATCTTTCAAACCTACAAAAGCTAGGTCCATGGCTCTCTTAAAAGTAGCCCCAGCATTGATCAGCCCAAATGGCATTTTAGCATACATGAAAGTGCCCCAGGGGGTGGTAAAAGCAGTCTTCTCTTGGTCATCAAGGTGCACAGCAACTTGGTTGTATCCAGAGAAGCCATCCAAGAATGACATGACACTAGCCCCTGAGACTCTTTGTAACAGGTGTTCCATCTTGGGTAGTGGATAGTTTTCCTTTTTGGAGCATTTGTTCAGGTTTCTAAAATCCACACACAACCTCATTTCACCATTATTTTTCCTTACCACTACTAGGTTTGCAATCCACTTGGAATACCTGAGGGGGATTATGATTTTGGCTTTGAGGAGCTTATGGATTTATTTTTCAATTACACGTAGTAGTAGAGGACTAATGGATCTCGGCTTCTGTTTGAAAGGGATGGCGTCCTTATCCAAAGAAATCATGTGCTGGATGATATTGGTGTCATAGGTTTTCAGGTCACTGTACTCCCAGGCAAAGATATCAGCAAATTATTTTATTAGGCTGTAAAATTTGGACCTCTGATCAGCAATCAACTCAGTGGATAGATTTATTAGTTTTGGATGGCTTTGGCTACCTATTTTTTTCTCTTGGACAACAGGGTTTTGCTGCTTTTTGGCATGCTTAAAAGGGATGTCATTATGATCAAAAAGCTCTTCCAGAGGTACCAGACCCCGAGGTATATAATTGCTGGGTAATTGAACAATATTTTGATCAGCTACTTTATCTTTCAACTTGAGCTGTTGGGATGCCTCCATGTTTAGGTTTTCCTTATCTATATGTATATCAGAGAATTCATCTACTAGCTGAAGGAATTTACTAAGCTCATCATCATTCTCAAATACCTTCCTAAATTTGACATTATCTAGATGGGAAGGGCTATACTTGACCTGAACATCGTAGCTAAGCTTAGTAGGTAAAGGAGGAACAAACAGACTTGCAGAGACAACCAGGGAATCAACCAGGTGATTCAAAGCCCTAGGTATATATGCCAAGTTCAAAAAACATAAAGGAGTCTCTGATTTTCCATGCCTCGTCCATGTAGGCCTTTAGTCTGACATTTTTTGCTTGAAAAGTGTTGTTGACATAATCTATAATAAGGTCTGCATCTCCAAAAATTCTCATGCACATGATCCCCATCTCCTTGGCAGCTTTAACTCCTAGCAACAAGGCTTCATATTCTACTATATCTTTAGTGGTTTGAAAATCAAGCTTACAAGACATATGAATATTTTCCTTAGATAGAGAGATAAATACTACACCTACACCTGTTGAGCTTTGAGTGCTAGCTCCATCAAAATACATTTTCCAAACTGTTGTGGTCACTTCTTTGGGCTGCTGACAGATGGGCTTAGTAAGCTAGACTAATGTTTGCTGAGAATCATCTATTTGTAGAATGCATGACCCAAAATCAGTGTCTACTGCATAGATGGGGTGGTTTACTGAATTCCTTTCATTGCTTATGATGTAGGCAAGCCAATTCTCCCTATAAAGCCTCTTGGTCTCCCCTCCAAACATGGGGATTGTGGCATATGTAAGTCCCATATGAAGGGTGCCACCTAGCCTTTTACTCCATGATTGAGACAGCAAGAGACCAAATTTGGGAGGGATATCAGCCACTATAATGTCCATCATGATGCTTTTTGAAGGTAGTTGAGTTAGGTTCACAACAAGGTCTTTGATGAGGCCCAAGCACTTGACCTTTCTGGGGTTAAAGGAGAATAAATCATAGTAGGGCTTTGTAATGCTGAGACCAAGATCATCCATCACAGCTTTTGGCATTAGGTTATGGGAAGCTCCTGAATCCAATAGATAGTTATGAAGGAATTTTTCATGGATATTCAAGGATATATAGAAAGGTGGGCATGAGTCCTTCAGGTCTTCAATCATAGGGCCTAGGGTTACAACAGGCTTATCATCTTGTAGATTTACAAAGTCAGTATCAATATGCATCTTTGGCTGAAGAGAATTCAATATGGAAGATTTGAATGCATCATTTATCATTAGCTCGATTAATGGGAAAGGAATCTTCACTTTTTGAATCTCCGACTCAAGATTGAAATAATAATTCATCCTATCAGGAAACCTTACCTCATGTACTGGAGCTTTGAGTTGGACATGGTCAGGGATTGATGAAGGTGTTGTTTTTTGCAATGGTTTGGAAATGACAGCCATTTTCTTTGGTAAAACATTAGCCTTTTTAGCTGGTGCATCAGGCTGTTTGACAGGAACAACATTCTTCTTAAGAGGAGAAACTAGCCTGGACCTCAGATTATACCCCCCTTGACTATCAGCCTAATATACTGCTTCTTCACTGATCTTCTCATCAAATAGGGCTTCCTCATATTGTACCTATGTTAGAAAAGACTATTCAACCACATCTTCCATGCAGTGGACATGTTCTTCAACCTCTCCTTCTTCCTCAATGAATTCTTGCTCTTCTTCTAGTACATCATTTTGAAATGGAGATCTAATTCTCTGATCTTCCCCTTGATTCCTTTCCCTTCTGAGGATCTGAACTCGCAAGTTTCCTCTTCTATAAGAGACAAAATTAGGGTTTTGGGGGACAAAATCACTTGGCCCTTTACCCCTCACAGGTATCTCTCCTCGGTCCTTTAGCTTAGACATTTCAGCAGTTGGGTTATCTAACAGTTTGGTCATTTTTTCAATCTTTTTCTCTGATGAAGAATCCCTAATAGGGTCTATTGGTTGTTTCTTCCTGTCTATCTTTCCTTTGACGTTCTTAGATGCCACAATTTTTGATTCTACCTCTAGGGAAACATCCTACATGAGTGATAAGAAGGCAAACCTCCTTTCTTTGAGAAGCAGGCAGAAATCAGAGTCAAAGGCATTTGCATAAGTTATCCTGGCTGATGTATCAGTGGGATTGGTTTCAGTGGGGATCTCTCTATACATATTGTTGAACCTCTTGGTGATTTTGGAGACAGACTCCCCATTCTCTCTCTTCAAGTTGCTGAACTCTGTGATATAATAGAGGTGGTCTCTCCTCTCTCCCCAATGTTTCAGAAATATGTATTCTAGGGCTTCAATGCCTGCTACTGATCCAGCAGGTAGTTCTTTCAACCATTTCCTAGCCTGACCATCTAGGCTTTGTACAAAAACCCTCATCCACACATCTTCATGTTCTATATTAATGTTCTTAGCATAACTGTAAAATGCCTCTAGATGTTCTTCAGCTATGAAATCTCCCTCTCCTATGAACTTAGGCATGTACTTGAGGTAGTCTGCAGTGGGAATGGCTGAGAGAGGGTTAGGAAAATTTAGGGGGGCATACCTAGCTACCATGATCCTTTCCATTTTGGTCAACTAAGGGGCATCCATATTGGAAATGGGTATGGAAAGGGTGGAGGAAGGTAGTACTGATGTAGGTAGTAGCTGAGAAGGTGGTGGTAAGCTTATCCTAGTGGAGTCACCAGGGATTAGATCTTCACAAGAAACAGTGCTTGAATATACCCAAACCCTAAAATTTTCTACTCTATTTATAAATTCCTGAGAGTTAAGTGTTTCAGTAGAAGAAATAATAGCAGAAATATTTCTTGAAATACCTGATGTAGCTTCCTTTGCAACATTGCTGGTCTGCCTTAGTGAAGCCCTAACTCTTCTCAGAATCTCTTCTAGATCTGAAACTAGTGTGGCTAGTGGCCCTTGAGGGTTTTCTCTGGTACTTGGTCTTCTTAAAGCCACCTTATTTCAATGGAGTCTCCAAATAGATTATTACAACCACAATAGTGTCCAATCTTTGTCTATCATTAAAGCATGGATCTATGTCGTCTCCCAAGCAAGCTGAGCTTTAGTCTCCTATCCCCAACAACGACGCCAATTTGTTATCACTCTAGGAAACTCCTCTAGGTTGTAGCTCGAGGATTCCTAGTAACTTACAATGATTTTTGGGGTTTTCTAAAATGGATCAAGTCAGGTGACCTACCTTCCACTCTCAAGACATGCATGAAACTCAATCAAGTACAAGGCTTTTACTTACCACTGTTCAGAGGTTAACAATATGGTGCAGGGATGGAGAACTCATCAAGTTGGTAGATTCACACATTTAACATATACATATAAATCGCTAAATCATGATAAGGAAAGAACTTATAATTTAAATCACATCAACATGCCAATAGGGTGACAGCTATCAGACATTAATTAACTTGAATATAACCTGAATAACACATTCAAGCATAAGCACAGAAAAGACAGAAATGGAAGATAAACAAATGATAACAAAAGAGCTTAGATTAGGTCATGAGAAAATTGAGAAGCTTGACAATAGCAATAGTCTACAAGACCCAGAATTCGAACCCTTTCAATAAAATAAGTCTCAGGATTTATAGCCTTTACAAAAATACTCAGATCCTGAAAACTTGGATCTGATTTAACAAAAATAAACAAAATAAGTGTTTTTTTGCAAAATTAGGTTTAAAAACCCTAATTAACTACTAGTCTAACTAACTGTAGAATTAGTTCACTGTATGAACCTTCAGATAACTAAGGTAACTGCTAGAAATCACTACCACTGGCCCTCTGCTGGTTAAGTCACTCTTTCACTTGGCAACTAAGTGTTGGTGGCTTTTTCTCCCTTTATGTCATAGTAAAGCTAAAGCACACCTTCCATGATTTTTTCTTCAGCGTCCTTCATCTTTAGACTTTGTCCCTGAGCCATCCATCTTTGCCCAAAATTGGTCCTTCATGTCAAAATTTAATTTTATGCATATGTCTGCTTTCATTGGTTAAGAGGCAAAAATATCAGAACGGTTAGCCGCCGAAACCGGGGCTTTCATTGGCTAATGAACTACCTCAGCATCCACCTAAGCCACCGAAATCCCTGTTCTTCAAAAATTCTTGGGCCACCTCCAAAATTGTTCTGTCAAGTTTTTATACTTAGCTTTCTTCTTCAGCAGGCTTTGTATTAGGAGGGTTAACAACAGCCTGGCTGGTTTCTGGAGGCTGAAGGCTAACTGTAGCTTCAGCTAGGGTTTCTAATGTGAGGTGGTTTCTAGCGTTTAGCTTGGCCTCCTTCATCTGCAGTTTCTGAATACTGGTCATCCTATACAATCTTGTGTTGTCGATTAGGTACCTTGTATTCAATCTCTTTAAGAAAATATACCTTTCTCTCTGCTCTAGGTAATATTTATGCAGCACCTTGTTCCTACTGGTCAATGTAGCATTATTTCTCTTTACCTCTCTGACCAAAACTTCCATCTCATATACCATCTTCAACAACTGATTTATCTTTTGAGTCTTGGGATTGCTAGAGGAAGCCTTCTCTATTGATTCCTATTGCTCTTTTGGTGTAGGGGATAGTAGTTCTTCAGTCACTACTACAATCTGCATAGCTAGGTCTGCACCTTCTTCTTGTTCCTCTTCTGAGTCTGAGTATGGTAGGTTCAAGATGTTCTCACTGTGTGTTGTAACTTCCTGGGCCTTGTCACTGAAATCCAAGTTTCTTTTGACCTTCTTGGCTTTGGAAGAGGAGGGAGGCTGTTCTGTTGCTACTGGGGATATAGCCCTTCTCTTTCTTCTCCCACTCCTTGGTGTGCTGGAATTTTTGGCAAGAGACTTCCCCTTTTCTTCTGGTTGAAGGCCTATTTCAAATCCATTTCAAAACAAGAAATAAGGCCATGCCATATTCCTCCTTTTCAGCAACTCTTGGATAAACAGTTGGATAAGGCCATGGTGAGACAGCCTGCCAGCAATCTTGGTTGGCTAATCCTTCACCTGGTATGCCATTTTTCCCAAAATTTTGTGTAAGTAAAAGGGAAAATTTAGTGTTCTTTTACCTGTGAAGTGGTTCATTAATTTAAAATGGTAGATCATGGCTTTGTTATATCTTCCTTCGCATGTTATGTAGACGAAAATGGGCTTCACCAGTTGCTGCCACCTCTCTTCCAACTATGAGGATGGCACACTCTTCTTCCACACCACTCCTCTATGCTCAGGCTTTAGGTAAGACCTGAACTCTACCTCCTTTGGTATGATGCTTTTGAACCACTTTTCTCCTATGCCAGGGAGTTCAGTCACTTCAATAATTAGGGTTTCATATATGTGGAATTCCTCTTTTCCTATGACTTCCTTAGAACCATGAAATGAGAGAGCAAAAGCCTGAGCCACCTGCTGATGTGAACCTTGTATCTTCTCACAAAACCTATAGAAACCAGCATCCTAGAAAATTTTACAGACCTCTGGATGTGCTTCCAAATAGGTTATATCTCCCAACTCCTTCCTAAGAGCAGGTCCTCCCTTCTTCATCTTGTTGAATGCTACTCCTAGGTACCTCCAAAAATAAGTTTAAGTTCTGTATGACAGTGTTTTAGCAAGATGCTTCTTAGAGATGGATTTCTGGTGGAGAGAAATGCTCAATTCGAGGATGGGTTGTACTGAATATTTGGCACTGATTATGACGAATTTATCCTTCATGATTGAGGCTGAGGTCAAAGGGTGATGTCTTTAGTTTATCTTTTCGAGACCCCTAGCCCAGAAATGTTGTCAAAATCAGTCTGGATGCTCGTTGGGCCTTTCTGCAACTCTGTGGACAGGTGGAGGGAGAAAAAGGGTTTCATCACCTCAGTCACCATCAGTTTCACATAATGACCTTATTACTCATTCCCTCATGCAGTTACGCAGCCTCATGTCCTTTCGGTGGTTTATCATGCCTTGTAATGATCGCTGCTTGGCTGATGGGGTCTGATTTGACCGATTTCTAACTGTTTTAATTTTTAACTTTTCAGTGGTTAATAGTCTTCAAGAATTTGTATTCTAGCCACCAAAATGATGGCTTTCAATAACTAATGAAATGATATCCCTTTCTCCTAAGCCACCGAAACCGTTTACTCCATGTCACGATGAAACTCAGATTTTGGTGGATAGTGGTATCCCCAAAAAACCCTTTTAACCGCCGTAGACCCATCCTTTTGGTGGGTAATGAAATGTCCCAGATTTCACCTAAGCTACCGAAAGCGCTTTTTCCCTAACGCCTTTTTTCATGATTTCAGTGGTTAACGCCCTTTTGGAAATGTTTACTAAGCTGCCGAAAGTAACAATTTTCGGTGGCTTTTTTTGGTGGCTAATTAGATGTCAGAAGTCTCGCCTAAGCCACTGAAAGTATCTTTACCAATGTCGCTCTCTATCTGTTTTTGGTGGTTAAAACCCTTCTTGGACTGTTCACTAAGCTGCCGAAAGCAACACTTTTCAGTGGCTAATGAGTCGTCTGAAGTCTTGCCTAAGCCACCGAAAGTGTTTTTACAATTTACTCACTTGGGCCCGCTTTTGGTGGTTTACTTTTATCCTGCATTAAACCGTTAGCTGCTGAAACAAATCCTTTCGGTGGCTAATGAGATATTAAGAACCCCACATAAGCCACTGAGATCTAAAATTTACAATTTCTTCAACCATAACACAAACAGAGACCTTCAATTTGTTAGTCATATTTAAATCTTTCATTACATGACTTGAATTCTTCATACTACCAAAAAAAATTATTTTGGGAGATAACAACTACCAAAATTTGCAATATGATATGACGGGCATACTAGATCAAAATCACACTACGGTGTCTAATTGGAGGCTCGCTTGACTCTGACAGTGACATTTCAGCACTAACAGCTTTATTCCTTTCACGCATGTTCTGATGTATAAGCTTGAATTGGTCCTGAAACCTTTCATGTTTCTAGCCCTTATGCCTGCTCTATATTCTAGAAAAATGTTCTGCCTGTATTCATCACTGGCACGAAGTTTTATGTTCCTTTTTTGTTTGGAATTCTATATGGTATCTCTGCCTTCTGGAAATGATGTTATTTACATAGACCCAAAGGAGACAACCCTGTTTCTTGACAATAATGATTCCTTGATGGGCTCGCCACTCTTGTTGGCTTCTTCTATTGAGATCAAATCCTTCCTATAAGACAAGACAATGATGATGAATCCCTTTGCTCCTTTCTCCCTGCATCTGAATTTTTGTTTGGACCATCCACCCCTAACAATGGATACTCTATACCATGGAAATGGTGTCCACGGCCTTGTTTGGAGGCTTCAGCGGGATATTTTTAGGACCGGGAGCTCCAGCCATTGCTCCCGCAGTAGTATGGTGATTTATCAGGACAACATGGTCTTCACCAGCATCGGAAAACCTTTCTAGCACCGTTACCATCTTTACCTCGCTGGCTGGGGTTGCTGACGTGTGGAGGCCTGGCAGGGGCTGGGTTTCCAGGAGTTTCGACCAAAAAAATGCATCAAGTAAAGGCCCTCTCAAGAACAAATACCACAACAGGTCACATATCGAAATTCCCTAAATCCTTAGGAGATTAATAGCAACCACCCCACTTGTCACTGGAATTTATTTTCTCTATATCTTAGAATGGGACGAGTGGTGGCATTATAATGAGCTGGGTGGTTGAACTTGGATGCGATCCTATCAAATATTCGCACTCCATATTCAGGTGGCATGATGATAACACGGATGATCACATTGCTCCTGATCTGACTCACTCATGCAAGGATGCTGTAACAAATATAAAATAAAATATTATTTAGATTAGTTAAGTATCTTATAAAAGGGTGTAACCCTTCAGTTTACACGCTCAAATCCTATAAAGGTGAGCTTCCCTTGTAATTATTAGCATCATCCAGTATATTATTATTATTCATATTTATCATTTAAAATGATAGTCGGATTTGGCTAACGGACAACCGAATTTGGTTGCTTCATTTGGTATCAGAGCTCGGATTTGGCTCCTTCGACTTGAGCTCAGATTCAGCTCATCAATCCCTACTTGAGATCGAACTCAGCTCATCAATTCTTGATTCCTCTGCTGCTCCATTTCACCCATATCTTCTTCTATCCCTCGTCGCTCATCCTCTGATTTCTTCCGCTGCTCCACGCTGCTACTTCTCTTCCACCTGTACGCTCCCCATCTGCACCCTCCATGGCGTACTCACTCTCCATCCATCTCCCCATATTCCCACGTGCCTACTCCTTCCCTCTTCCATCTCCTACACACCTGCTCCTTCCCTCTGCTTCTCTCCTACCCACACGCATCTCCACCATCTCCATCTCCCACACGCTAGTCTTCTCTCCGCGGCCCTACACACCCATCTCCTGCACACCTCCACGCCGTCACCCATTCCCCCAATGCCCTCCACCTCCCCATGCCCTCCTCCACCTCCCTTCCTACCACCCTTCTACATCCGCCCTTCCACGCTGCCCCAACCGCCGCTGCTCTGTCAGCTTATACCCTCTTCCCATCCATCTCCACATCCATCCTCTACGCCATCCTATTCTCCCTCTGTGTGCCACCTCATTCCACGCCCTTGCCATCACTCCACCTGCGGACAACCTTCCTGCTCGCTACTCCCTCTACACTCCTCCTTTTCCATTCCCCACGCGCCAGCCTACTCCACCATCCCCCGCCACTCCCTGCTACTCCTTCATCTCCACGCTCCAAGCCCTCCACGATCACCATTGACGGCCTTCAAAAACTACGACCTGCAAACAATATATTAAAACATAATATAATATAATATATTATTTCTAATATATATTATATTTAAAAAAAAATCAAATATTATATATTTATTATAATATAAATAATATTATAATATTTGGAAATATATATATATATATATCTTTTATGACAAATATAATAATATTAATATTAATTAATTAATTAATTAATATATTATTAGCCAAAATAGCGTTGAAATACACACCTCCGCATACAAGGTCCAAGACAATGGTGGAGCTAAAAGAGCAAATCAAAAAAATGGAGAAGGACATCATGTCCCTTGTCGCTGACCTAAAATGCTTGAAGGAAAAGATGCAAAATAACAATACATTGCTCAAAGACAAGCTTGTGTTGGTAATAGAAAGAAGGCTAGATGACAAACTTGACATCCTGAACAAAAAACAAAAAGACTTGGATGACAAAATGTTGGGCTATGGGCAGACTCGGGTTTTATACCTTTTATCTTTGCACCAACAAAAGACCCACAGTGTTGGCCCTTTTGACAACAACCTATGAACAGGTTGCAGTCTCACCCGAAACAGCTATGGGGTGCCACAGAATCAAGTTTCTGCAAGCAGAGGAGGGATATTACTATACCTTTAGCCTTAACAACAAATATGTATACAAAATAGAGCTTAGGAATTCACTTAATTAGCTTCACAGTTTAGATAAGAACGCTCCTTGCTTAACCCTTAACTAGGAATTCACAGCGAAGTTAATATTTATCAATTATCTTATTTTAGCATTCACCTACTTATAAAAAAGCATAAATCATAACAGTATAAAGCAACAAAACCACCACAACACACGATATACATGGTTCACCCCCAATGTAGGGGTTACGTCCATAGAACTGTGTTTATATTCAACTCTTTACAAAAACCACAGTTTTGATCTGCACACTCAGCTGCAGATCTTCTCAGTCTTCCTCAAGCTACGCACTTAGCTGCAGATCTACGCACTCAGCTGCAGAACCTTTCTTACAAAAACCCATCTGTGCACACAGCTACAGAGGTCGTCCACGCACACAGCTGGGACTTTAACCTTTCTTACAAAACCCTCTGCGCACATAGCTACAGAGGTCGTCCGCACACACAGCTGGGACTTAACCTTAAACCCTTAAGAACAGTTCTTAGCTTCGCATCACATTAGCATCATAAGATAATCGTCAAAGGCCTAACCTCACTCCTTTACATCAATGCCTATTTATACAAGTGCACTATTACAAAACCATGGACTTAAACCATGGGCACCCAAAAACCATAACCCTGGGTTTAAACCATAGGTCATTTACAAAAAGAGGGGCTTTGACCCAACCCCAACACCCCTAAGACTATTTTCCGTCGCAACTCCGCTTAAAAGCTTCCACAAAAACCGCGGAGTTACCAAAACTTAGGACCTTGAAGGTCGGATCCCCAACAGGCCCCTAAGACTCACTAGTGTCCCATCTCGGGACACTCTGTTGCTTTTCTGGTGGACGAATCTTGTTGGAAAATATAGTGAACTGCTTGTTGAGGCTGCGCATGATATCATCGGTTGCTTTCTCTTTCTCCACTATCTCTTGCAATGTTGCTGCTGATGCTTTGCTAGCCTTTTCCTATGCAAATGCATCATACTCCTTCAAGACTTTGAGCTGGGTGTCCGCAGTGGTGCTCAACTCCAAGGCCTTGTTAAGGAGGGGCTGGAAAGAGTTCACCAATAGTGTTTCTTTCCTTTTGCATGCCTCAATTTCTTGTTGGAGCTCATTGCTCTGCTTTACCTTAAGCATCTTCTGCATAGGAGGTAATGTCTTGATCTCTGCTTTGACTACATCCATCTCAGTCTGTTGCTGCTTGATGGTTTCTTGCAGTTATTCGACTTCCAGGTTGTCTTGCAAGTTTGTCCAAGCCTCGACGCTGTCATCTAGCATCTTTGCTGCACTGGTCACAAGATCTGAGATCTTTGTTGTGGAGGCCTGAATGTCCCTGCGGCGCTGCTCCTTGACTTCTGGTGGACTCTCATGAGTGATGTGAAGTTGAAGCTCCACAATCTGAGCCTCATGGTCTGCTTTCATCTTTTCCATCTGGCTGCGTGATTGGTGCACATAGTCCTTCAGCTTGACTATTGTTTGCTTAGGTTCTTCTTCAGCCTGCATGTCGAAGTCAGGGAGACTTCAACACGCCTCATCCAATACTCATGCCAGTTCAGCCTACTTGCTTTCTGCTTCCCTCTTTTTCTGTTCTGCTTCTTCCAACTGCGCTGCAAGGCTCTCCCTCTGCTTCATGGTATTCTCTAACTACATATGTGAGTAGCTGTCTCGTGCTTGGATCTCTTTCATGATGGCCAATTGACAAAGATGCAACTCCGTCATGGTGAGCTTGGTATAGTCTATCTGAACTGTCATGCTCATCTGCGAGCGAGATGCTGCGTCCGTTATTATAAGGGTTGCACTTGGTACTTGCCCTCTGTTATCTCTGGCTTGCCATTGTCTTGTATCCAGCTACGCGCTTACTGGGGTACTGCTTGCTACAGCGCCAATTGCTGATTTTTCTGCTAATTCCTTTAGTTCTGTAATCCTCCGTGCTACGCCAGTGAGTGTATCAAGGTGCGTAGCTGCAAACTCTGACCATTTCTTGGTTAGAACTTCTGTAGACTTCACCAGAGCCTGATCAAGTTCCTCACTTGTCAAAGCGGACTCTTCATCGATATTCTTCCCTTTTGACGGCTTCGCTTTCTTTCTGGACTGAGGTTTAGTTACTTCCTCTGCCTCTGGCGACTTGCCATTAGAGAGAATTTGAGGTCAAAAATGGGCCTCAAAAGGACCAAAATGTACTATAAAAATCAACCAATTACATTCTAGTAGATGACATCATCCCCCATGGTTGAGGTGGCATTGCATGAGTTAAGAATGCTTATTTGTCACATTTTCTATGGTGGATGAAAATCCATAGTTAACCAAGGTAGTGGTACAAGTACTTTTAAGTCATAAAGTGAAGTACTCACAATAAAAGTCATTTCACACTTTCTCATAAAATAATATTATTGTTATTTTCAAGTAAAGTACTCATAATTCATAAAAATGTCTTTTCACATTTTTTTATAAAATAATATATTGTCATTTTCATGTTTTTAATTTTAAATTATATATTCACTCAATTGTATTTAATATCATAATGTCAAACTAATATATATATATATATATAATCTTGTACTTTTAAAATAAATTAAATTCATTTTTGTTTAATTTTATTTACAAGTTCAAGACAAATAAATGTTAAAGGACAATAAATTTTTGGGAATTTACAATGAATCTTAGTCATATCATTCTAGAGTTATTTTATTAATTTTATTTATAGTAAATTTAGAAAAGTAACTCAACCATGGTTATTTATATTGTGCATAAAAAATAGTGTAGGAGGTGAGTTGTCATATATACCTACCCCATAAAACCCCTAACTCATAATATTTTAATATATCTTATATTTTTGTAGTACATCTCTTAGGAGGCCCATTTTTGACCTCAAATTCTCTCTAATGCACTTATCTGGGCGATTAGGGTCAGAGATTGTCTTGATTGATTCCTCTTCTTCTTCCTCACCTCCGTCATCACTACCCTGGTCATCTCTGCTCTGCTATGACTCACTTTGTTCTACGCTTTCTTCTAGTGGGTCTTGCTGGTGTGTCTGACTAGGACCTGCACCCACATCTATCATTGGGGGGACTGGTATGCTGGGCTTTGTCCCTGCATCCTTCCTCCACTTAGCCGGCCACTGTTGGACGACTGCGGCAATGTCCTCCTGGGTCACCACATATGGAAACTTCCAACATGCATGTTTTTTATCTGCGCGGGCCTGGATGAAGACATTATGCATGTCAACCTTGAAGTTGGCCACTCCCGCATATTGAGAAAATATCTCATTACTGAGCCGCGACGTCTTCATTACTGAGAAAATATCATATGAGATACTCATCAAGTAAAAGGCAAACACATAGTTCGTCATCTGCTGGAAAGCTTTATCCTGCAACACCCATAATGATGCATACCTTGCTATGCCAAGCATGTGCGGAGGCACATCAACAAATTGTGCCTCTGTAGGTTCTTTCCATCCTACCAGTGCAATAAGCACTAACAACCATGAATAGTGAAAGGGTCTACCTTTCTCCTGCGCATCTCAGACATCTTCGAGAAATTCCTTGGCAATGTACTCTGCCCATTTGTAACTGTAGCCTTTGGCACAATTCGCTGCAATGCTGACAATTGGGGCCGAGACTTCATTTGGTCTGCACTTCCACATTAGCTTGCATGCTAAAAGCTCTGCAGCGAAGCGAATGTTTTGATACTGAATGGTCTAGGTTTGATACCCTTGCTTTCCTTTTGTTAACTTGAAGTGTTCCTTCATATGCTGTGCCAACTTCATGTCTTCATGCTTCCCAATGAATTCGATCCTAGGATCAGGCCCTTCCTTCGGCAAGCCCGTGATCCTATGAACTAGCTCTCCATTAATAGGGATTCTCTCGTATCCAATCCATAGGTGCCCATCATGCACCAATGCCAATAATTGCTTGACCACCACGATAACCTGCGTGCTACGACCAAAGTGGGGGACATTCAGCATTTTCAGCAAGCCTGCTTTCTCCAAGCGAGCAGCCCACTGTTTCACTTCTAGCAGTGTCACTCCAGTCTCTGGGTAGAGAACAGAGTGCAAGTATGTTCCAGGTGTGAACTGCGAAAACTTCCCACGATCATTCGTATCGTGGTCTGCGTACTTAAGCCGGTCGATTTTTCCCGTCATTGTCCCGACCAACTGCACACCCTGTGGCAGCGAAGGGGTGTGAAGTGTGAACTTGGCTGTCCGCCGAGGTAGCTGAACTCCTGGTCAAACAGGCAGAAGATAAGGGGGGAGGTGTGCTACAACATTCTCCACCTCGCCGAATTCTTCAAAACCTTTAGGTGGGATCTCTGTTGAACCAGAAGGATTCATCTCGTGATCCTCTGGTGTTTTCCCTAATTGCGTGTGTCTGTCTTCGTTCCTCTTAGAACGAACTTCTGGTTTAAACTTCTTCCTGGTAGATCCTGTCTACATTGGCTGAGTCAGTGCTAGGGGAGCTTCTTCGCACGGTGTAGACATAGGAGGGGTGCTCATAAGGTTCTGCAGACCCCTCTGTTTGAACTCTCGCAACAATTCCTGGACTTCACGATCAGCTGACATGGACTGAACTGTAAAACTACAAAGAATGCACAATGCAACATTCGCAGGTCTGAGTGACTTCTTATCAAATCCAACGACCATTCTTACCATAAATGTGCATTGAAGACACCAAATTTGACAAAGGTCTTGTCTAAACGACACTAGATTCCCCAAAATCTCATCATTACAGGTAGTTAATGTTGTTAACGTACCAGCGCTGCCAAATCTACTTTTTCCCAACGGTTGCATTTTAAGCTCCGACACACCTTTCTTCTTCGGCACAATCCATAACTTGGTTGTGCCACAATAAGGGTATTCGACACAGTACAGACCTTTGACACATCTTGACACCATGACAGAATTTCTTCGACAACCTCAATGATTCTTACAGCGAGCATCTTATCTAACTTCATTCTGACTTTTTATTTATACTTAGAATGCAGCCTATCAGGGTGCTACTTCACAGGCTTCGCATTAGGTTTCAAAGAGATTTTTATCACTCCTATATCACCAAGGATACCTTTCATTTCTGAGAACTTCATCGGAAATAGGTCCTGATACTCATGGAGAAGTTGGGTCACTTTGCTTACTGTTTCTTCATCCCAATAATCTCCAATAGTAGCATACATAGGCATTTCTTCTGACCCAATGTTTACTTGCCATGTCTTCAAGGGATGAGTCACTTCTGGTGCTTCAACTACTGGTCCATGTAATTTGCAATGTCCTTCTAAATTAGGAATGTTTATGTTGCATGGGTCATCATCCTCGTCAATTGCGAGGTTATAACATTCTACTGCATTAGCTTCTTGTTCCTTCCAGTTAGTGTTATACAGCTGATTGGCACCTCTCCGTCCGAGTGCTGACATCCCTCAGGTTGGAACACAAAAGGACACTTATGGATTGAGGTTTGCCCAGTTTCATTATACCTTGGTTGATGATGAAATACATTACCTATATGCCCAGCTAGTTACTTTTCTATTTTGAGATTTTGAGTGCATGCGCGACTATCCCTATTGGCATGTCGCGCATATGCGCGAGTGTTATGTCTAGCAGGTCACGCATACATCTATGCGCGGGTTGCCCTTATACAGAGTCGCGCATGATGCGCGGGCTGCCTTACTACAGACCCGCGCATATCTTCCTCAAAATTAGTTTTTAAAAACACGCGTTAATGGGAGATTAGTTATTTCATTTACTTTAATCCCATTAACTGCTGCAACCTCCCTAACCTTCGAGAACTGCCTCATTTCCTTCAGATAAATAGAGGCCTTGGGGAGGGGTTGGATATTCATACTTGGAGAGCAAAGTTATGCTGGTGGATTTTATACAGAACCTTTGGAGCAGAGAAACTCAGAGTCCTTTGGTGACAGAGGAGTCCCTTGTTCAGACATTGGGTTGTAACCTAAACTCCCTCTATTACTGTTAATAAAGCAGATTACTTCTTCCATATTGTGTTTCATGTGTTGTGACTTGGTAAATATCTATATTTCATTATGATATGTGATTTGCCTAACATGCATCTTTATATATGAATCATACTGTATATTGGAAGAATCTTTGTTAACAGGTTGAAGGAGGAATTATCCTCGAGATTGTAGAAGTGAAGCAAAGAGGAAGGAGTTAGCTTGGATCAACCTTCGTTTATTACAAGTAAGTTCCTGCTACTTCCCTATTTCCTATTTGTGCTTTTATAATCAAATTGTCTGCAAGGTCATAGTACGTTGGTAACCCCCAGACCTAGGTTATTAGGTGAATTCTTCATTACAACAGAACTGGCGACTCCGCTGGGGATGCCAAGTTTGCTTTAGGTCTTTTTCTGTGGTCCTGGCCAGTAATTGCTCGAAGTCTTGTTTGTGATCTTTTGTCCTGCCTTATTACATACTTACAGCATTTGAAAGTATTGGTTTTTTCTCTGTTTTCTGGGAAAATTTTATACCTATGCGCGGGTTGCCTTTATAGACAGTCGCGCATATCAAGTTGCATGCGCGGGTTGTCCTTATAGACAGTCGCGCATCATACGCGACCTGCTTTACTATACAGTCGCGCATATCCCTGAAGATTGTGATTTTTATGTTGAAGTTTGCTTGTTCTTTGGCATGGTATGAGTCCTGTCTTCTGTAGAGGCTTTCTTTAAGAGTGTTGCATAGTTGTCTGAGTGTTTCAGGTGATCACGTTTGAGTGCTTTTCGAAGCCCTTGGGTTCCTTTTACTTGTGTTATTTACTGTCTGCATTTTGAAACTTCCTGGCCTGTTTGGGTTATTGGTTGAGTGCTTGAGTCTAGATCAGTGATCAGGGTCTTAGACTCTGTTTGTCCAGTCTACTGTCTATCATTTTTTGGTCTGTACTTACCTGTTTGAAAGTCTGCAGTGATTTTCAGATCATTGTTTGTACCCAAATTGAGGTCCTGGCCTGCTTCTTTTGCTGGTTTTTAGGGTCTGTCTTCCTTTTAGTTTCTGTTTGTGTTCTTTATACAGTTTATAAGTGTCAAGTCTACCCAAGCATTTCATTTATACATGCACAGTACTTTTTTGAGCATTTTTTAAATGAAAAATAAAACATAAATAATCTTCTGCATTGTAATTTTTGCATTAGAATAGTGTTTGTTTCAGTTTAAGAAATACATATCTCAGAAAAATACAAAAACATATAGGCTAGTTTCTCTTATTTAAGTGCTGATAGTTCATCATATATCCTAAAAAAAATAAAAATAAAATAAAAATGAAAAGAAGCTTATTTTTACAGTGTTAGTTTGCTTTAGATGCACTTTTATTTCATTTGTTTTCTGCTGAGTCAAAAATACCACAAAGTCCATCACTACCGCCTCCTTTGAGTAAAGAACAGCCCTTAAAATTAACGCTTAAATTTAAAATCTATTAGTAAGTTTTTATTTTTAGGGCCTTCCACCTACTAGCTTAGGCTAGGTTTGTGGGCTAGGGAGTGTAAACTTCCCACAAACTATAAACTCAAACGTAGACGGCCATTCATTAGGTAAATCCTTGGTTCTACCGCTGTATCTGGGAAGCTCCTCTCAAAAGGGAGTTAAGCACGAGGCCGCGTGGAGGCTTGGACAGAGGGGATAACCCCCCGAATCCTTGTCAAAACGTAACCCAGGACTTTTACGCATCTGAGGATTCTGTCTAGCCAAAATTTCGGGCTCAGCTACCCTGCTCATGCGTACGAGTCCGGCTCGCGACTGTACCCCCAGACAGTAGGTATTGTCAAGGTAGCCTTAGTCTCTTGTCTTTTAGGGCTCATACACAGGTAAACCGGAAGGTTATTTCTGGTTCACCTTGGACG
>LPNX010398523.1:0-60409 GCA_001517045.1 Pseudotsuga menziesii
ATAGGAATAACCTATCGACCCAACCATTTGCACCAATCGGACGACCAAGGGCTCCATTTAGGCGGCGACGGTGCTCTGTTGGGCGTCGGATTGGTGCAAATGGTTGGGTCGATATATATATATATTAAACTGTGAGAAGCTCTCCAACCAACCCATCAAGCATTGTCGATTTGTCATCTTCAAATAATTATGGCCGGAAGAAGGACCTCAGCTTCTCTTTATACCTTTTTAACTATTCAGTGTATCTTCTACTATATAAATCTTTTATATAGTTTGTCGAGTGAAAGAGGAATAGTTCTTTTAAAAAAAACTAATACAATTTATTTAATACACATTTTGTTGAAAGATGGAGGAGTTGAGATCCGGTTCCTCCACCTCCCTCAACCCACGCGACATTACAACCATTTCTCAGAGACATGAGAAGGGTGGTAAAACAACTCCCTGTGCAATAATCATTTTTTTTAATTTATTTATCCATAATGGAAACAACGTTAAGATGAACTAAAAAAAAATGAATCATTTCATTTCAAACTTTTTTTATTGATAATAATGGGGAATGTCATGAGAGAGACATGAGAAAGGTGGTAAAACAACAGAATAACCTATCGACCCGACCATTTGCACCAATCTGATTCCCAACAGAGCACCGTCGTTGCCTAAATGGAGCCCTGGTCGTCCGATTGGTGCAAATGGTCGGGTCGATAGGTTATTCCTAAAACAACTCCTTGTGCAATAATCGTTTTAAAAAAAATTTATTTATCGATAATGGAAACATCATTAAGATGAACTGAAAGATGAATCATTTCATTTCAAAATTTATTTATTGATAATAATGGGGAATGGCGTGAGAGACTAGTAAAAATCTGTGTTATGTGGCTTAGAAATAAGGCATCTTAATAAATACAAATTTTAAGGCAGATTAAATAAGAGGTTTGTGTAATAATAGATTTTTTATAAATAATGGAAACAACATTAAGATGAAAGTTGATATGAATGACAAATATTGAATCTATCTCTGAACTTATAAATAACTCGGAAAGCACATAAAGAAGTAGTTTTTATAATGAAGTGGTCTACATTTAATAAAGAGATGTTGTAACTTTTGTCTAGTAAAAAAATGTTGTGTGCAAGGCCTCCTAATAAAACAATGGGTTGTTTAGGAGGCCTTCCACATAATTTTAAAACCATGTGCAAGGCCTCCTAAACAACCCACGGTTTTAAGACCATGTGCAAGGCCCTCTTAAACAACCCATGGTTTTATTGTATATTGTATATGGTTTTTAAATTATGGGATTATGAAAATATAATTTAAATTTAAATTCCAAAACCATGTGCAAGGCCTCCCAATAAAACTATGGGTTGTTTAGGAGGCCTTCCACATAGTTTTAAAACCGTGTGCAAGGCCGCCTCCTTAACAACCCATGGTTTTAAAACCATGTGCAAGGCCCTCTTAAATAACCCATGGTTTTATTGTATATTGTATATGGTTTTTAAATTATGGGATTATGAAAATATAATTTAAATTTAAATTCCACCTCCACATATTTGATCCCTCTCAGATTTAATACTTTATCCTTTATATAATTCTCAATTTATTTTTATTATAAAAATATATGTATTCATTTAAGAGGAAAGGGAAATCAAGTAAGTTTATATTGTAGTCTTTAAACATATTTATAAGGGATAATTGTTGGAGCAGAGTCCCGCAGCTACAGAAGAAGTTGCTAGTTTAGCGGATAGATAAGTTTTGGCGGAGAGAAGATAAGATAGAGCTACGACACCGTAGCACGTTTCCAGCTACAGAGCAGAGCCGAAAACCATGACGAAGAAGACGGAGAAGTCAAGGAAGACGACTGTACCTGAGTGGCCGAGAAGAGAGAGCTCACCCACTACATTGAAGGCAGCGGCGAAGACAGGAGGGCTCAGCGACCCTCATAAAGGAAAAGGAGCAACGAGGCTGAAGCATTGAAGACGAAGGACAGAAAAGTGAAGCGGTGCACAGTACCCATGATTAGCGCCGAGAAGCATGGAAGACTGCAAAGAGCTGTGGTGTGACAGAAAGCGGCTGCCTCAAGTACAGATATGGCCGACTGTCACTAGTTAGGGTTTTGGGTTACTGTTGGGACAAGCCCACAGTGTTGTAATGGCAAGACCTTCGGGCTGCCTATAAAGGGATATATTTTGTATTGTAAAAGGGTTGGTGGGTTGTTCGGTTGGTTAGTTGGTTAGACAGTTAGAAAATTGTTGGGTGATATAGATAATAGAAGTAACATAGACTGTTAAAAAGGCCAAGCTCTAGTTCTGTTATGAACGGTAGCAATCTTACTGTAACCAGTAGCTGGCTTATAGAGCATGCATGTAACGATCCGCAGGGATCGACGGAGAGGGAAGAGTATATTGTAGGAGTGCAATATAGAGAAGAAAAGAGATCTAAGAGAGAAGATCTTGAGCTGCATATGCGGTGCAGCAGAACTGTGTTTTACCTTCTCCTGAGCTATAATAAAAACACAGTTCTGTGGACGTAACTTCCATCCTGGAGGTGAATCATGTTAAAATCGAGTGTTATGTGATTGGATTATGTGTTATGTTTACTTGTGCATTTATTAGTCATTTCATGGACTTTGTTTACAGTTTAATGAATGAATGTGTTAATCAGTTTACAACAATATAGAAGGATAAACATAAGTTGAAGTCTTTGGCATGTTGTATGTGGGTTCATTTATGCTTTGCGTGAAACAGTCACTAGTCGCAGTATTGAATAGCCTAGTATGTTGAGCCTTGCGAGTCGACACGAACAACGCTAAGTGCGCTGAGCCGCGGGAGTAGGTTATCGCAAGAAGGCGATACCGCACCGGCAGAGGAGCTGCGATGGGTAATACTATAGGTTAAGGGATTAGCATTGGGAGGAAGTTGCGTATCGCCTGGTGAGCGGCGATGCGATAAGGCTAGAGTCATCGCGAGTTAGTGAAAGTGCGCGATGTGGAAAGGGACCACACGAAAGTAGAAGGGATATCTCGCGGCTAGAAGAGCTACGAGACGAGGAGATCGCACAACGCGAGCAGAGGAGTCGCGCGATGCGCAGAGAAAGAGACCCCACGGCTAGAAGAGCTGCAAGTCGTAAGAAAAGACGCCACAGAACCTGGTCCAAGATGCTTGAGTCCTTGGCCAACCCATTAGAATCACTTCGGGTGAGACTTCAGGCCGCTTCGCGGTCTGTTGCCGAAAGGGCCAGTGAGCTAGGGGTGTTGTTGGTTGATTATAGTAAACTCAGGTCTGCCCATCATAACCAACAAATGGTTCTGTTGCCGAATTTGAACAAACAGAGCGCTGATGTTCTGGTGGTGTCCTACGAGAGACGAACTCAATGAGTGGGTTTGGTCTAACCAGAAAGAGTTTTCCGAATGAGAGAACAGGAGTCCTAAGCTAAGTACAGAGGCCTGGTTGCAAAAACATATTAGTTCAGACATACATGCGATATTTTTTGCTACCTTTGGAAACGAGCTATAAGATTGGTTATCCAAGTTGACGGATACAAGCATATTCAAGAAGAAAAGAAACATTGTCTGGACACCGGAGCTGATTCAGACTGTGAAGGACCTTGATAATCCGCTCACGAGGATAGTAGACTTCTGGCTTGCGAGTGTGCTAGATGGCTTTGTCACAGAGTTTGCAGTTGACCAGAGAAAGAGCTTCAGCGAGGCTGAGCGCTACTTCTTCAAAGGATATCGTGGTAAGTACCTCAGATCTTTAAACTTGTCCATTAAGATGCTATTATATGAAAAAGGAACAATGGATCTAGTTTCAGATGAATAGGTAGAGATAGTAATGTCACAAGAGTTTGAAAGTGATTTTGATGACATTGGACGAACACGTAGTGGAAAGAAGTATAAAGTAGATTTCAGCTCTCCAATATTTGAAGACAGTCTAGATCATACTAGACAGCAGAGTCCTAGTACTACAGAAGGTTCAGAAGGGGGTATCCCTTACCACCCTTATACCCCACAGAAACAGACCGGGACTCAGAACAATCCCGTAGGAACTCCATCTAGTGGCTCACAGACAGTACCTACCACCGCTACATCACCTTCACCTACACCACCGAGTGGTAGTAACACAGTAAATCAACATCCACCGCATAGAAATAGAATGGGATATGATATGAAGCTACCTATATTTAAGGGAACAGGGGCAGAAGACCCAGAGCAGCACTGGTTTTTATGTGAAGCCATGTGGACCATTAAAACCATCAATGATGATAATCTTAAACTTGTACAGCTGGTCACCACACTCAGAGATCGCGCCTTAACATGTTATATCAAGTATACCACAGTACCCAGAACACTTGCCCAAGTCAAGACCGCCATGATTAAAGAGTTTAAGAAACCTAAGTCTGAGTCACAGTGCATAACAGAACTCAAAGACATCAAGCAATTACCTACAAAGTCGGTGTGGGACTTTGATCAGAAATTCAAATCCCTTATAGACCAAGTCAGTTTTGAGTTTGTGCCGGAGCAGCATAAGGAATGGTTTATCGCAGCGCTGCTCCCTCACATCAGACTGCCGTTAATGCAGCAGAAACTCCAGATGCAGGATGACGCATTGGAGATGGCAATGAAACTCGAGGCTTCACCTCTAGCTGAGACTAGTACAGGCATGACAACTTTACAGAACCAGTTGGCTAATCTTACATTACAGTTGCATAAGCTGAAGAAAGGGAAATAAGTTGCACAAGAGATATGGTGCGTAAAATGTAAAGCACAGGGCCATAGTAAAGACAATTGTCCGGTATTTGTAGAATATATAGCAACAGGGGCTCCTAACCCCTTACCACAGACCCACGGGCCATGGTGAGAGATATGCAAAATGCGAGGACACCTACCCCACCATTGCCCTCTACTTCAGAAGTACGTGCAGACACCCAAGAACTTATACTGTGTCTTCTGTATGTTTGTAGGCCATCAGGAACAAGATTGCTGAGCCTATGATCTCATGGTCGGAGCAAAGCAAGACTTGTACAGAGTCCAATCGGAAACACAGGGTCCAGCAGCAGGGCCACAGCAGGATCCGACTTATGGTGGTCGGGGCGGAGGATTCAGAGGACAAGGCCGCGGAGGAGGCTTCGGCCGAGCAGAAGGCTTTGGCCGTGGAGAAGGCTTTGGCCGTGGTCGTGGACCAGTGATGTGTTACAACTGTGGAGTTGTAGGACACTATGCTAGGGACTGTCAGAGCCCCACTACCACATGTAATTATTGTAAATCTTATGAAAACACTATTGAGGAATGTCCTACCTTGATAGCTAAGATTAGAGAACCTAAGCCAGCAGCACACCAAAACATCCAGCTTATTGCTGTTGAGCGGGACGAGCCAAAACCAAGAGTCAATATTGTGACTCGTAGCGGTGTTTCTACCAGTGGGACATCGCAGGAAATAGGGAAGAACACAGAGCAGGAGTGGGTGCCCAGATATCCTAACAAAGCAACACCACTCGACCTGCAAAAGAACAAACAAACATTTCAGGAAGCTAACGCTTTCTTTGATGACCCTACGCAATCAGGATTGCAGGTACCGCCATCTAGGGGCGTACCGCAGCAAGCACCTTGTGGCGATAGCCTTGTACAGACATCGCAGGAAACCACATCTGGAAGATGCGATGAGGAGGAGATGGCAGGAAGCGTCTACTCCTTCCTGCGGAGTTGTCTAAAACTAGTAAGAAATGAGCAAGCTATCACAGAACTTCAGCGCATAGTCGATCAGTGTCAGCCATCCGCTTCTGTGAGCAGTACACCATGTGCTGTTCATAATATTACAGGACATACAAGAACAGGGAGGGAGATGCAACTCACAGCTTAGATTGGAGAGTTTGAAATGGATGAGGTCATCCTAGATCTAGGATCAGATGTAAACGTTCTGATTAAGCAGACATGGGAACAGATGGGTAGCCCTAAGTTAACCAGATCACCTATCCATCTGAGATTAGCTAATCAGCAATGGGTAACACCCCTGGGTCGATTATCGCAAGTAACAGTTGATATTGACGGAGTTCGCAGCTTTGCGGACTTTGAAGATATAGAAATCATTAGCGATAGTAAACCCTACCCAGCACTACTAGGCATTGATTGGGCGATCGATAACATGGCTGTTATCGACCTAAAGAGAAGACAAATGACCTTTGAGGACGCGCAGATCTGGGTCATCGCACCGTTGGATCCTTTTCAGGGTCCTAGATATATTGAACCTATCCGCGCAGAAGAGGAGGCACATAACATAGAAAGACTCTATCAGATGACTACAAACCAGGGCGACTATGTTAACCCAACCGCAGAAGGGAACATTAGTTGGCGATGCGACAGCTCATGTGCATCGGATTCAGAGGTTGGTCTAGAAAACTGGCAGAACAGACTTCACAAAGTCTCAGCACGCAGATGTGCGTACTTGACTAAGTCACTGTGATGGATTGGCACAAAGATCAATGAGATTCCAACGTTTCATGGTCTAACTGATATCCAGGACTTTATCGAGCAGTTTGAACGACAGATTCCTCATGAACAGAGGATCGCAGCTATGGATCTTGCAGTACGAGCCACACCTACAAGATGGTGGTATGCACACAAAGAGAATATCGCATCATGGGATGATATTAAAAGATTGATGGCCATCATATTTTCCATCGACACCGATTACGTTCAACAGAAATACACAGGAGAAATTAACCCCAGGTCACACATTCAGGCATGTGAACAGGATTGGTCAGACATTCCCGAGGATGAATGGGTTCACCGATTCATTCACACTTTGGACACAGTTCCAAGGAACTGGTATACAGAGACATAATTGTACAAGGGAACGACTACATGGCCCCTTATGATAGACAGCTTCCTACTCACCTTCACTTTTGAATCTGAGTATCGGAATGTTGATCAGGCCTTAGACATAATAAAGATCAAGATATTTGAGGACTGTACCCCATCAGTACAGACTCAGCCTGACTGGGCCGTTCAGTTAACAGAGGCTCTAGAGTGCTATAACTTTAATGTAGAAGCAGAGGACGAGGATGAGGATCCTCACAGTACCAACATTCCAGAGTCGGAAGGGACTCACGATGTTGAGGGACCACAACTAGAAATCCCAGAAATCACAGAGCCCATCAAGATTAAGAAGATCAATATTGGCACAGACACAGAACCTAAGTTTGCCTCTATTGGAGATTATTGGAGTGATGAAACAGTCAGACAGATCGCCGACTTATTGCATGACTATCAGGACCTATTTCCCACCAAGTTCACAGAGATGAAGGGAATAGTTGGAGACCTTGGAGTCATGAGGATACCATTGAAGGAGGATGCTAGACCAATAAAGCAGCGTCCCTACAAATTGAATCCACGATATAAAGAAAAAGTAAAGGATGAGATCGATAAGATGCTAGTGGCAGGCATCATTGAGCCGGTATAAGAGAGTGAATGGGTTAGTCCCATGGTCGTATAGGAAAAGAAAACCAAAAGAGACATCAGGATCTGTGTCGATCTGCGCAAGCTCAACGATTCATCGCTTCACGATCCATTTCCGACACTATTCACTGATGAAGTGTTAGACAACGTGGGAGGACGGGAGGTCTACTCCTTCACCAATGGCTTTTCAGGCTATCATCAGATTAGAATCCATCAAGAAGATCGATCTAAGACCACCTTTGCAACAGAATGGGGCTCGTTCCAGTATACGGTAATGCCCTTTGGTCTTAAGAATGCACTAGCTATATTTTCTAGAGTAGTAGTTGCTATATTTAAAGAATACATTCATAAATTCCTAGAAGTATATTTTGATGATTGGACTGTATTTGGACTCGTTGACAAGCACGTAGGAGATCTAAGACTAATGTTAGAGAAATGTAGGCAGTACCAGATTTCTCTAAACTTGAAGAAATGTATATTTTGTGCACCATTTGGTATTTTGTTGGGTCACATTGTTTGCAGACAAGGCTTGATGGTAGATCCTGCAAAGATTGCCATCATTGTAAATCTTCCAGCACCCAGATCAGTCAAGCAACTGAGGACAGTACTTGGTCATACCGGGTACTACAGGAAATTCATCAAGGGCTACGCAAAGATTACAACGCCGATGGAGAAATTGCTAAAGAAGGATGTAAAATTCCTATGGAATGAGGAATGTCAGCAGAGTCTAGACACACTCAAGGAGAAGATGGTTACATCACCCATCTTAGTATTTCCAGACTGGACTAAGCCATTTCATGTACATGTGGATGCGTCTGGCATCGCACTAGGGGTTGTTTTAACAAAACCAGGAGAAGGAGATATTGACCATCCTATCGCATTATCCAGCAGAAAGCTCTCGACAGCAGAAAAGAACTACACCACCACAGAAAGAGAAGGGTTAGCTATGGTGTACACGCTGCAGAAGTTCAGGCACTACCTATTGGGTGCCTCGTTTAAGATGTTCACTGACCATTCCGCGTTAAAGTATCTGGTCAATAAGCCAGTGTTAGGGGGGAGAATCTGCAGATGGTTACTCCTCTTTCAGGAGTATGATTTCGAAATCATTGTGAAACCAGGAAGATTGAACGTCGGACTTGATCATCTATCGCAGATAGACTCAAGAGAGGAGCCAAGTAACCTAGAGGACAATTTTTCAGATGCGCAGTTGTTTTCTATTCATATCACAGACGACTACTATGCTGATATTATTCACTTCCTTACTACCGGATTAGCACCTGAGGAGTTTACTAAGCAGCAAAAGAAGCAATTGGTTGTTAAAACAGCAGACTTCACCCTGATCCCGGGATAGTTATACAAGTTAGGTCCAGATGAAGTCCTACGCAGATGTGTGATGCCGCATGAAAAAGAGACTATCATTAGGGAGGCACATTCAGGAACCGCAGGAGGTCATTTTGCAGGAAAGCCGACTGCGTAGAAAATCCTGGCTGCAGGTTTATGGTGGCCTACGTTGCACAAAGACACTAAGGACTTTTGCATATGCTGCGATATCTGCCAGAGGGTAGGAAAACCCTCGTGGTGCGATGAAATGCTGCTGCGACCACAGGTTACACTGTGCGCATTTGACAAGTGGGCTATAGACTTTGTGGGTCCTATCAACCCACCAGGAAAATGAACTGGTGCGAGATATATCATCACTGGAACAGAGTACCTCACCAGATGGGCAGAGGCCAAAGCAGTAAAGAATTGTGATGCTGCTACAGCTGCACAGTTCCTTTTTGAGAACATCATCAGTAGATTTGGATGCCCAGTAATTTTGATAAGCGACTAAGGTACCCATTTCTTGAATAGCACTATTGAGGCCTTGACAGAAGAATTCCAGATTCAGCACCATAAGAGCACTCCCTACCACCCACAGGCTAATGGTACGGTGGAGGCCTTTAACAAGATTTTAGAAAATGCTCTTACCAAGATCTGCAACAGCCAAAGGAATGATTGGGACCTTAGAGTTAACGCTGTATTATGGGCGTACAGGACCATATGCAAGAAACTTACAAGACACACGCCTTTCAGCTTGGTATACGGACAGGAGGCTGTTATGCCCATGGAGTATATCCTTCCTAGTTTAAGAATTGCTCAGATTACCGGGATGATCGATACAGACACAGTGGAAGAAAGGCTAGCACAACTGCTTTCCTTAGAAGAAGATGGATTCATTGCGGGATTCCATCAGCAAGTGCAGAACGCACGAGAAAAAGCTTGGCATGATAGACACATTAAGAGTAAGACTTTTCAGATCGAAGACCTAGTGCTCATCTATGACAACAAGTTTATTAATTTTCCAGGGAAGTTCAAGACGCATTGGCTGGGGCCATATCAGATACATCAAGTTACAGAGGGAGGTGTCGTTTGGCTTAGCAAGCTGGATGGGGAGCTTCTTCCCACTTGGATTAATGGCAGTAGGCTTAAGCTCTATAGTGATAGCCACCCCGCTTCTCAGCCCTAGCTTAGCCAGTTTATGGTGGTGCAGATGTCCAGTGTAGTTGAAAGGAGGCATCGCACCGGGAATGAGTCTACACCGGCAGGTATTTTAAGTATGGGGAATCACATAAGGTCGGTTCAGTTTTGCGCAAGTCATCAGTGGCTTGCAGGGGAAAAAAAAAAAAAGGGGGAACCTAAGTATTGTTTTACGCAGGTGATGCGGAGTCGCATCGTGGCAGTGGGATGTTGCCCCGTGCCATGTACCCACTTTGCAAGGAAGCAGAGGGCTAGTCAAGTCACCTTCTGACCAGCAGTTAATGAGGAAATGACCGGTATATCTTACTGTATATTTGGCAGCAGTATAATCAATTTTTTCCAGATTTGGTAAATCTTCGACGAGACTGGCGCCTGTACACACACGTTTCGAGGGAAATTCGATCGAATTTCCGCATTTATTAAGGATCGGATGATGGGTGTGGTCTTGTCCAGGAATTTATTACGACCGACGGGTTTAGTCTAGATGACCGTTGCGTCCAGGATTATCGTATTGGGCATAAAAGCAGAAAGTATTCAATTGGGACGGTTACGTCTGCAGAAAAACTGAGAGCTATAGAGTAAGTTGTTAAGAATTCCCTGTGAAGAGCTAAGTTTGTTACAGAGTGTTGTGATTCCCAGAGTTCGAAGCCATTGCACGCCCAGGATATTCCGCTAAGACGGTTCTGTCCGAGGACGAACCTATAGAAAACATTTTGAGAAGGTTTCAGCATGACGGCCTTGCAGGTGCTATGATGATGCCAAGTTCGTCACAGCCCAGACAGCAACCACAGACGAGGAGCCAATCTCAGGCAAATGAAGAATCCGGTTCAGAGCAGGAGGAAGAAGTTCATAGCACAACCGACTACATGATACCACAAGTTGAAGGCGCACCAGAGGTAAAAATTCCTAAGAATGCTAGGTATACTATTCCCATACCACCCATTGATTCTCGAGTAAAGGAAAATGAAGATCTAGTAGGATATGCTGCTGATGTTAAATTTGTAGATTATAACCTGGGAGATGGTAAGACATATCCTCAGTTCCTGCCGGACTAGTATCTAAATATTGAGAATAACCCAAGGACAGGGAGAAATGAATATGTTCCCCTGCCACATGTCCAGATTCTTGAGCGGTCAGGTTTGCTCAATTTGCTGAGATTACCTCATTTTGGACGGGGTGCAGAGGTTAACGTCGTGGTGCGCATCTTACTTTCTTTTGTACATGGAGGGTACCTATGGCTAGGCAACAAGGTCGACCTGAACGTCGATTTGATACATCGCATCACCGGCCTGTCCAAGACTGGTAAACACCCCGAGATACAGACAACATGATAAATCAAGGACTCCAAGTTACCACAAGCCCTAGTAAATAA
The DNA here is from genome assembly GCA_001517045.1 of Pseudotsuga menziesii. Taxonomy (NCBI): domain Eukaryota; kingdom Viridiplantae; phylum Streptophyta; class Pinopsida; order Pinales; family Pinaceae; genus Pseudotsuga; species Pseudotsuga menziesii. Next base: position 11,335 of record LPNX010398523.1, read on the forward strand.
GTATCATCTATAGAGAGGAGGACGGGATTATGACATTTCAAGCTTAACAAACGATACACTTAGATTTACAGCCAGTCTGCTCGTAGGCAGACTGTTAACCAAGGTTCGAGCAAAGGAAGTTACAGGATCTGTCATTCACCTTGCCATACAAGTTATAGAGGGGGAACAGTTCAACTGGTCTCTATTTTTATTAAATATGATTCAAGCAGATTGCTTGGCAGCTCAGGATGAAGCAAACCACCCTTTCCATTTATCGTGGTTGCTTATACTTTGTGCATTTGTCGGATGGAAGGAGCTACCCCATACCCAGTTTCCACAGATAGCAGGTGGCGCGCCCAAAGGCGTGCGCTATGCCAGCTTATGGGAGACCAACAGCCCAGCCAAGAAAACGGTAAATTTGATGGTATTCTATGACTACTATAAGCTATTGATGAAGGTCATTCAAGAGACACCGCGGCTCAGCACGGAGACTGTGGACATATATGATAGCCAGCTTAATTTTATGGCAGACAGCCATTTAATCTGTCTGCGACCGAAAAGGACTAAGCGAGATGATTGGGCTCCTGGCTCGTTCAGGATGATAGCACAGGACGTCGAAGGAGTCACAAGAGACTTCGATGACCAATGGAAGCAGGAATATGAAGATACTACACCGCTACCATTAGACATTGCACAGACAGACCCCCAAGACAAGGGCAAAGACAAAACAGAGACCCAGACGCAAGCAACAACAGAAGCACCACTACCAGGGGAAAAGAGGAAAAACCCACAACAAGTGCCATCAGAGGCACAGACGACAAAGGATGGAGAAGAAGGGCCACCAGAGACACAAAAGAAGAAAAAGCACAAAGTCACGAAACCACCTCTCAAGACCGCGTTGACAGATGATGATTATGAACTCATTGCAACAAGAACGCATGACACGTTGAAAGATTCATTTGACGCCATGCAGTCATCGCAGGAAAAGATACAGAGTGCGGTAGAAAAGCAGCTTCTGGACTTAAAAATAATTACTGAAAAGACTGCTATGATACAGATTCCACCGGTAAAGGCGTCTGTAGGAGAAAGTTCGACACAGCCGATTTCCCGCGAGGAAACCTTAGCAGCGGATCGTATCAATACAATCGCGATACCACCCAGGAGCATCCGATTCCCTGCATCAGCGACGGATGCCCCGATCGAGATCAGGCAACCCGTCGAGGTTAACCTCACAGAGTTTCGCATTGATCAGTTGTAGATGATCCAGCAGCAACTAAGTGTCGAGCTCAGGAATAGAGAGCTTGCGACTTACAAGCAAAACGCGCAGCTGAAACAGAAGAATGCAGCACTCGCCACCAGCTATCAGAAAAAGGAGGGTGAGTTAAGAAAGTATGAATAAAGAGATCAGGAACTCTCTCAAGTTCTACAAAGCATCGCCTTAGAACTGCCCCACTGCAACATTGAGTTTGCTTTACCTATCTCGCAGAAGCTAAGAAAAGTTGCAGACAGAGCAAAGGCCCTAGAGGAAATAGTAGCCCAGCTAGAAGAAACCCTGGCCAAGAGGGAAGAAGATCACAAAGCACAGATTGCCAAGCTTGAGGCACACCCCAGGCAAAAAAGGAAGCAAGAATAGAGGCCTTCCGACTCACTTCCGCGCAGATGAAATCTTGCATAGACGATGCACTGTTAGTGCTAGCCGATGCGACGAGCACATGGTCGGAGTTAGATGCGCCTCCCCAGAAAGTAGACATACAACAAAGTATTCAACATATAGAGAATACTACAACAGCAATGAGGGAAGAAATTAAGAGCTTAGCAGCTCTTCAGAGGATGAGAAAGACGAAGGAGATGAATCGCTTGCAGCAGGAAGCACAGCGGTTGAGAGCACAGGAGATACATATTAATGATCTGCTTCAACCATATCAAGAGAAAATCGCAGAGATAGTCGATACGGTTGAACAGAAAGTTACAGATTTCACGACTACCAGAAATGAAATTGATGCAGCAGAGGACTCCAGTATTAGTCAAGCTATGCTTGACTCGGCACAGGAGCGTGTCGAAGCAATGCAGAACGAAGTCGCAGGACTTCGAGACAAGTTTAATAAGGCTTCGCAGGAAGCCAAGGAAAAGCTACAGCAGGAGAAGCCCGCTGGTAGTGGCTTGAGGGCGAGGCACAAGTAAGTGTAAGGGGACTATTGGAGCAGGGTCCCACAGCTACAGAAGAAGCTGCTAGTTTAGCGGATAGATAAGTTTTGGTGGAGAGAAGATAAGATAGAGATACGACACCGTAGCATGTTTCTAGCTACAGAGCAGAGCCGGAAACCATGACGAAGAAGACGGAGAAGTCAAGGAAGACGACTGTACCTGAGCGACCGAGAAGAGAGAGCTCACCCACTGCATTGAAGGCAGCGGCGAAGACAGGAGGGCTCAGCGACCCTCATAAAGGAAAAGGAGCAACGAGGCTGAAGCATTGAAGACGAAGGACAGAAAAGCGAAGCGGTGCATAGTACCCATGATCAGCGCCAGGAAGCATGGAAGACTGCAGAGAGCTATGGTGTGAAGGAAAGTGGCTACCTCAAGTACATATATGGCCGACTGTCACTAGTTAGGGTTTTGGGTTACTGTTGGGACAGGCCCATAGTGTTGTAATGGCAAGACCTTCGGGCTGCCTATAAAGGGATATATTTTGTATTGTAAAAGGGTTGGTGGGTTGTTCGGTTGGTTAGTTGGTTAGACAATTAGACAATTGTTGGGTGATATAGATAATAGAAGTAACATAGACTGTTAAAAAGGCCAATATCTGGTTTTGTTATTAACGGTAGCAATCTTACTGTAACCAGTAGCTGGCTTATAGAGCATGCATGTAACGATCCGCAGGGATCGACGAAGAGGGAAGAGTATATTGTAGGAGTGCAATATAGAGAAGAAAAGAGATATAAGAGAGAATATCTTGAGCTGCATATGCGGTGCAGCAGAACTGTGTTTTACCTTCCCCTGAGTTATAATAAAAACACAGTTCTGTGGACGTAACTTCCATCCTGGAGGTGAACCACGTTAAAATCGAGTGTTATGTGATTGGATTATGTGTTATGTTTACTTGTGCATTTATCAGTCATTTCATGGACTTTGTTTACAGTTTAAGGAATGAATGTGTTAATCAGTTTACAGTAATATAGAAGGATAAACATAAGTTGAAGTCTTTGGCATGTTGTATGTGGGTTCATTTATGCTTTGCGTGAAACAGTCACTAGTTGCAGTATTGAACAGCCTGGTATGTTGAGCCTTGCGAGTCGACATGAACAACGCTAAGTGTGCTGAGCCGCGGGAGTAGGTTATCGCAAGAAGGCGATACCGCACCGGCAGAGGAGCTGTGGTGCGCGATACCATAGGTTAAGGGCTTAGCGTTGGGAGGAAGTTACGTATCGCCTGGTGAGCGGCGATGCGATAAGGCTGGAGTCATCGCGAGTCAGTGAAAGTGCGTGACATGGAAAGGGACCACATGACAGTAGAAGGGATATCTCACGGCTAGAAGAGCTGCGACACGAGGAGATCGCGCGGCGCGAGCAGAGGAATCGCGCGACGCGCAGAGAAAGAGACCCCGCAGCTAGAAGAGTTGCGAGTCGTAAGAAAAGACACCACAGAACCTGGTCCAAGACACTTGAGTCCTTGGCCAACCCATTAGAATCACTTCGGGTGCGACTTCAGGCCGCTTCGCGGTCTGTTGCCGAAAGGGCCAGTGATCTAGGGGTGTTGTTGGTTGATTATAGTAAACCCGGGTCTGCCCATCATAACCAACAATAATATAGGTGAAAATATTTTGAATTGTTAGACTTTAATTTGACAATGTTCTTTGTGATAGAGACTTGAGGAAAATCCAAATGAGTAGGTGCAGTGGTGCTGCATATTTGTAACTTTCCTTGTTTCATAGAATAATTTAAAAAATTAACAAATCTTGGTGGACCTAGCCCATAGTTGGGGTGAACCACGAGTGGTGCCCATAGTTGAGGTGAACCACTTATATTGGTGTCTTCCTCTTATATTTGCATCATATGTGCTTCATCTTTACTTTAATATTATTTGTGATATAAATTATGTTTTTATTTTATGAGTGATTATTTACGTAATGTATAAGTTTACTTTTAAATGATAATATTGAAGCATTTGTGCCATGTAGTGGTTTTAAAGTCTTACATGAAAATGACACTTTTTTATATAAGTCACTAAAAAGTATTGGTTTTGTTAGTAAACAAACTATTTGATGATTCTAATGATCGAGCCATAGGATGGTTAAAAGTAACCATTATATAAGAATGAAATCTTTTAAAAGGTACAAAGCGATTATGCTATGAAATCTTTGAGACTATTGTTTTTTGTTGTTGAAGTTTTTGGGTTTGTTACAGATGAACAACGCCGCCATCAATGACCTTCATATTGCATAATGTGTAAAGTTGCATGGATTTGTACTACCACATATCATTGCCGTACTTTCAGCTATAATCCTCCATCCCTCCTGCATTAATTTTGGCGTCTCCTCTTAGCTCTCTCCAATGTGCAGTGATCTTTTCCCTATGCTCATGATGATGTTCCCCTTGCTCATCTTGGGTTGGTCTTACAACCTTCCTTTGGTGATGTATGTTATTGAATGGATTTGTACTTCCCTCATTCTTTGTCACATCAATGGCCATTATCCTCCACCTACCTTCATTTCTATCAAATTCTTCTATCATCCCTCCCCTATTAACCCCTCAGTTGCCTTATTCTCATATTTTTGCACATGCCCTATGTTTGCATTGGAGTTTGTACCTATACTACGGAAGTGCAAATCCAAGACATCTCAAATAAATTAGATCTTGAATTAAGAATTGGTTTCATTTTATAAGGTTCTTAGATGAAGATAAGGATCTGGGTTCCAAACTTCAAGGTAAATAATAAGCAACTGATAATGATATAATATGTAAGCAATATCGAAGGTTGTGTGAACATAACATTATGACATAATCCAGATTTAAAACCTAATACTTGACAAATACCTTTAAATATCAAGGATAATATTCATGGACAAAAGCATTTCCTAAACGAGAAATATAGTAAAAGTATACCTAAGTATGAGTATTCAAAGATAAAAACTTTATCATAGAATTAAATCATAAATAGGGTAATCAAACTGATCATAATCGTTTACAATTATAATGAATAAACATGGCTCGTTCCAAATACAATCTTCAAAATTACTTATAGAGAATCACAACATGCTTGATTGCAAATCACTATGATGTCTCCTGAACTAATCCCAAAAAGAAACCCCAAGCCCTTTCTTTACTTTAGTCTAAACATTTATAATCATAAAGAAGTTTTTTGAAATAGTTCTAGATCCAAATTTTAAGGATTGAATATACATGAAATAGAAAAGACATATTATATCGAATATTTACATGGTAACTAATTTGACTCATAAAGTGCAAAATCTACCACCTACACCTATTTATCATTTATTAATTGACATATGAAAATGATCATGTCATCTTGGAAGTCTCGATCTCTATCTTTTCTTGACCATTACAGCTATAGCAGGAAGTAAAGTTTGTTGAAACATGAACTATCAGATGTGCATTGTTGCATCATCCAATATAGTAATTCCATCTAATGCCTGGGATCTCTTTTGCAATCGAGTCTATTCTGCATCCATCACTTGGAATTTGTCTTGAAGTTATTTATTTTGTTTGATGAATTCTTCATTTTGTTGTTGGGTAAGCTTCTTTCTTCTCATAACCTATTTTCTAGTTGTTATCAACTCCTGATAGTTGGCATTAGTTTATTTTAAAGGGCCTCTCTTAACCTTTTGTTTTCTTGCATTAGCTAATCATTAGAACCATTGAGATATTCATTGTGAGCCTTATAATGTTGCAATGATATTTTAAGAACTTATATTTCTGACAATGTCTCCATTGGTGCTTGGTGTGCAGGGATTTCTACATTTAGGCTTGGAGCAAGCTCAGCTTGCTCTTCAACAATCAAAGTTTCATGAGCTTTAAATAATTTCTCCATTTCTTGTATATTAATATTTTCTGTCAAGGCTTCCAAATTTGGAGACTTTGAACTCATGCCAATTTCAAATGCCAAAACCTTTTGCTTACCCTTATCTTTATGATCATCTTCAAGTATTTATGGAAAGCTTCCAAGGACTTTCTCAATAATATCTAGAGTGTGTGCCACTGTATGTTCCATATTTCTGATTTAAGGATCCTCTTCACTTGAAGAATCTTCAATAGTGGTTACTATGTTCTTCTTAAATTTAGAGTCCAAAATAGCTTTCATGTTCATTCTTAATTTATTTTTAGGTCTAGTTCTTTGTCTCGAGTCAGTATTTTGAGGTTCTGAAGAAGAAGTAACCAAAACGTTTGTATTGGAAGAAGGATCTTCAGTCATACATTTTTCTACTGCATCCTTGGGGGTGTCTGGGGAAGATATATCTTCATTTCGTGACTCGGGAAACATTTTTCTTGCAAACTTTCTTGAATCGGTTCTAGAATGGGTTCATCTTCTTACTTGGACTCTTTTTCTGTTTGTTTTGTTTCTTGTTCTACCTTTCTCTTCCGTCCTCTTGTAGTACTATGTCCCCTTTGAGTATTACATCTGATATGAGGGATTTTCTGTTGATTGACAAAAGTTTCTACCTCTTCATTATTCATTCGAATACTAAGATTAATTTGGGCTTCAAGCTTTTCTGGTTCAAATCTCGATGAGAACAAAAAATGCTACTAGGAGCAATTTTGTCTCTTGAGTTTAGTTAATACTAGAAATTTAACTAGCTCATGATGGAAACTGGAGTGACTTGTGTGATCACGATTATTCTTTGCCCTAGTAGTCATCTTCTCAAGGATCTTGAATAGATAGTAGGGTAAATTCAACTTAGATTTCCCATTTACATGCAAGAGAAATCTCAGATGATCTCTATAAATAGTGCCAAACCCGCCCTCGCAGGTGACATAGCATTGCATGATATTGAGAATGTCTCTCCATTACTGCATAACATTGCTCAACTGTATACCTTTGTTCCAATCCAAATATTCATACCCAAGAAACAAATACAAACTCAAATCGATTTTAAAAAGATGCTTCTTGAACAAACGATCCCCTTCAACAGGTAATATCATTTGCTTCTTGAACAAACCCTCATTCAAGTCAAATCTTAGAGTTTGGAAATTGATAGATGAACCTGTATATTTCTTAGTGAAAGACTTGGTCACTTCAATATTGTAGCCTCTAATTCTTTCAAACAAAGAATACCATCCTCCGTCCATAAACAACTTATCACATTTAGGAAACTCCTCTACCCATTGCGTATTTATGGACTCAAATCTGCAAAGTTTGCCACTATTTTTCTTCATATTGACAGCTATCGAGCACCTGCTAGATCACAATTCTCTGAAATAAACATGAACTTGCAAAGAACAGATGTCTCAAACTAAAATGGCCAACAAAATCAGAAAATTAGGGTAACATTGAATGATAACCAATAAACATACTAGATTCATTATATTGAACGCAGTTATGGGTTTGACAACTAGAGAATAATCCCTGACATAAATTGTGAATGAAAACTTTCCATGTTAAACCATTTCATGCTCAAGGATAGGCATCACACAACTACTTTTTATTATTTGACATTTCAATAGCGCTAGTATGCATAGCCTTCATGTATTATGCTCTCAGAATGTGTCAAGTCATATGTACTAAAAATATGATGAGTAAAACTTCAAAAATGAGTTAGTTAACATGCAAATCATATATTGGAAGACTTTTAGGAAAGATTTAAATAAATAGGAGCCAAATTTAATTCATTAATATTGAAAATGCATAAGGGAGAATAGGATGATCACTAAACGAAATATGAACTAAAGCCTAAACACTATGGTTAAAATCTAGGAAAATGTGAACTAATGAGTAAAAAGAATGAAAAGCTATGACAAGACTAAGGTACAACTCCAGTACTAACACCCTGCTCTCCACTTGACCTGGTTACTTCACCACGTTGCTTTCTAGGCCACAAGGTTTGGGTTTGGCTCCACCATAAACCCCCCAAACCACCTAAATAATGATGTCCATTGATGCAAGCTGAGATGTGATAAATCTCAATAAGTAGTCGATGACCTCATTTCAAGCCTTGAAGCATGGAAAGGGCATCTAACCAAAAGGGTGGAGGGCATGGATAAAATCTTTAGGGAGGAGATGGGATAGCAAAAATCTAAGGTGGCCATGTTGGAATGCAAAGGTCATCATCACATTTTTTCAGGCATTTATTGTTTTTGGGGTAGCGTGGTCTGTCAAAAGTGTGCAGTGTGGGTACTCGTTTGATGCGGAATTAAATTCCGCATCCAACAAGCTCTCCCGCTCGAAATTTGAGGAAAAACACGGGGAGATATGTCGAAAATACAAACCAAGAAAGTATTTTTTTCATTCTTCCTCCAAAATTAATAACTATTATTTTATTATTTTAACTATTATTTTATTATTTTCCTTAGGAGGCCCATTTTAGACCTCAAATTTCCTCTAATGAAAGTTGTGTTACAGTGCGTGTGGGAAGTAGCTATTTCTGTTGGGCGTGTTATGGAGCTATGTATTGTGTTATAGATCTTTATTGGAATTAAATCTTCATTTTGCTGCTGCTTTTGCTTGTGTGAGGTCTGATATCTACCAAATCCACTCAATATTATCTATTGGAAGGCATCTACAACATTTTATATTTGTTCATTAAAGTATGCCCAGTTTGTGCAATTCCAAGGAGAAAGTTGAAGTCGTGGAGGACACCTTTATCCATTGCTGTTAGTGCATCGAATTTTCAGGCATGTATTCACCTTAAACCCGGATCTGGAAATTTGGCATTAAAAGTCTGATTTATGCTTTATATTATTACTGTAGCATTTTATTTTGCAAGATTAAATGTTGTGGATGGTAAATGTTACATATGCTATAAGAACTTCCTTCTAAACCATCTAAGGACAATCATCATAAGGATTGAACAACTACTGCTACATTCAACAATATACACTACAACTGTTTGTCAAAGTCATAGACCAAATTACTTACAGTCCGTTGCAACACAGTGTATGCAAAGTGTTTGTAAAAACATATACTCGATCTCTACACTGAACAGGGAATAAATCAAACTTCTAGAGAGGGTGTACTCCACAATAGATATATATCCATAGAGTTAAGAGTAATTGCATGAATCCTGAAACCATTCTAGACCACTTAAACAGTCAGTGCGATTAGAGAGCAACGTGAACATAGCAGTACATTCATTAGAAGAAAATTATCCAAACTTGCTGGTTAAATGCCTTTGGTTATACTCCGGTAAGATAAGCTTATTTGTGGTCTCTAGCATGTTAAGTTGGTCACCTTGGTCTTCAAAATATAGGATTTGGTTTTGCTTTTACAAGTACATAGGTAGTTTAATGTGGAAGGAGGAATTCACCATCTTTCCTTTGAAATAGGAATATGCTTTAGAATCTTGACATAAGTACAATCCCCAGAGAGGCCCCTTGAGAAGAAGAATGAGGTGAAATGAAACAAGAAGGGGGTTTCTTTAGAAGTTACTTAACATGGTCATCATGTTACAGTAATGACAACAATATTTGAATGTTTCAACATCTATGTAGTTCATTATTAGCATTTTGGGTTAATGGTTTTGGTCATCAAAACACCTGTCATTTAAGTAAACATAATTTTATTGAAACATGTGTCTATTGCTACTGCAAGTTCCCACCAGGTTGTTTGAACTAATAGGTTATAAGAAAACTAGTTTTGGATCCTCTTTTTAATCCTTTTATAATCATTTGCATTTTGTATTCTGTTACTATGATTTTTGTCCGTTTTTAAGATAAATATTTTCCACTACTAATAATATTTTCAATTACAGGAGGAAAAACTTAGGGACAAGCCAGGTTATGAGCATTTAAAAGAATCTTTGCACATCTTGATTGAGGCTGAATTACCTGCCAATATAATTGATGCTAAACTGAAACAAGCTCATGATATTATAGAAGACATGATGAAACCCTTGGTAGGAGTGTTTGTCTTTCAAACTTGCATTTCTTTAGTGGTTTCTCTAATTGTTTATTTCTGTTATGGTCATTTCTAAATCTATATTGATTCAATTTTCCAAGATGAGTCTCATGACTATTTCAAGAAACAACAATTGAGAGAATTAACCTTGTTGATTGGTACATTGAGAGAAGAAAGTCTTTGTATAAGTGGAAGAGTTTCTCCTTTCAGCAACAGTGGAATGAAGTGTGCAAAAAAAGTGCGTTAGTGGGTAAGATGTACTTCCAATATAAAATTTCATTGTGGTCCTTGAAGCATTTTCACATAGCCTGCTGGTTTGGGTATTATAGCTTATGGAAGATGTCAATCAATGCATCAAAGTACAGTCAATTGAAGGATGTGGAACCACTTACTAATCTAATGTCAAATTAAGTTGATCCCATGTTGTGTTGATCATATAACTTAATTGAATGTTTGCACTTCTATCTATTTATTTAAATATTGATCATAGAAACTAAGAAAATTCATCCACAATGCACTCTTTGTTAATTCATTTCAAGTGAATTAGGGCTTGTAAGTATTGACAAAACTTTAATTGTAGTGATGATTATCATCTTAAGAGTTTTTGGTAGAGGATAACCAACTAGAATTTCAGTTTATGGAGTCTAGAAGCTTCTTGTGTATATCACAAATCAAATCATTTCAATATTTCTTAGAATTGTTGACTAACTGATGATTCATAGGTTAGTAACTTTATTTGCAGTAGCAAATATTCTCATGTTAATTTGACTCTTGATTCATTTATATGTGGTAAATGGCCAAACCACTTTCCCCCACCATAAAAGATAATCACAACCTGGAGTTATGCCAATGCTTTGAACATATGTATATGTATTCTTTGGTATTTTTATGCAGTGGATTAAATTTAATGATTCTATTTTCTTGAAAAGGAAACAAATCCAAAATCTGTATTTTGGGTCTCAATATATTCTGGAAAGCAAAGTCATCAATGATATGTCCTCTGGTCCTTTGGTGGTATATATTATATAGGATGCTTCTTTCTTAATTTCTAATAATACTATATTTTTCATTAGTTTAATGGCGTCTTATTAGTTTAGAGATTGTCTCATCTTGATTGAGAATTTTTAAAGGCTGATTGCATATTGTTCTTTCCAGCTATATTAATATTTTTTTGATACTCTGCACACTGAACTTTTTAGGGAGGTGTAGTTTTGTTTGGTTGTGAGGAGATTGTAAACAGTTTTGAAATTCACTAATATTATCATGGCTTTAATGCAGTGCTGAAGATCACTGTCACCATTGGAACACCTTACAATAAATATTTCTTAGTTATAGTCAATCTGCATGCATGCCATTGTATTCTTACAAGGTAGAGGTTTGTTTGCATGGAAACGTTGGGAAACTTTAACATACAAAATATGGATTAATTCCTTGTTGACTTGTACATCCGCAAAAAGTCAGAGGATATATGATTTGTGTAAATGGTATGCATCTCAATAGCTTGATCGAAGAGCAGTTGCCTCCTTTCATATGTTCAAATATAATTAATAAGAATATATAACTATAATGATAATACATGATTTGGTAATGATAGACTGGGATAATTGATCATTTTTATTCAAACCTGTCTCCCAATTGTTTGATAAGAAGTTTGGAAAAGATGTAGTGTTGTGCTTTTTGTTTCCCTCAAATCAACATTTATTGTTACAAACAATAAAATTGCAGTGATGAAATCACAAAATATGTAATGATCGATTTGTTGGGTAAAAATATTTCACAGTGATGGAAACAAGCAGAATCGTTAAGCAACTCATGGAAGAGCAGATCTCTGAATTCAAGGAGGCATTCAACTTATTTGACAAGGATGGGAACGATAATTCTCAATCCTGGGATTCTTCTTCTTTTAACAATAGAAATATGATTTTGCAGCGGGTTTTCTCTCACACCCTCTTGCTTTTGTAAGTATTGTTTCATTTTTCAAATTCCCTACAGTTATCCCTACAAGGCAGCTGTAATTGATCGATATAGTCCTTTTTTGGGATTTACTTTACCTCATTCTGGTGTGGTTAATCACAAAACATACTATAATTTAGATATGAATATCATTAACACAATCGACTGCATGAAGTTAATATTTGGAGTGCTTAGCGCCGGTGTTTTGATTTATCCATGCTTGTCGATGCAAAATCCCTTTACTCTTATTTATGTAAATATTCTCTTTAACTTTCCAGTGTTTTCCTACTCGTGAATGCAAGTTCTGGGATAGCCCTTATTTTCCTCTTTTTCGAACACTTGTAAATGGTTGAAATATGCAAATTTGTCTATACAAACCCTCGAAAACCTTTGGCACCTACAAAACAACAGTACAAATAAATAAAATTGTCTAAAAAAGTTTTTTTTTTACGTAAATAACCGACCGAGTTTATGTTTTGGTCCTGTGTCTAGTTTTCTTTATCAGGTGGTTATATTATTTGAGAATCCGCAGAGACAATTGTAGCCCTATGTATGTTTTTGTTGATAGATGTTTTTATTTGATTCATTGCAAAAGGAAGACGGAGAAGGTAGAGAACTCCCAGTACGAAAGACCATTATGTTGCTTTAGCCTCTTTTTTTTCTTTCCCATGTCTGCTTTATTCAAGTTTTTCTCCAGCCTCTTCCTTTTCTTTAGCACCATGATAGATAATGGTGGCCTACTCGGTCTCTGAACTAAGCTTAATGTTCCTTTTAGTCCATGTTTTGAGTAGAGATAGTTTACATTTACAACTTACCTGTCAGTAGGAGGAATGATTTGAGTAGATATTAATCAAATTCGAATCCTCTTATGTTAAGACTTAAAATGATGCCAACTTACTTGTTTATGGGGTTTCCCTATGTCTAACTCAATCAGAATAACTACGTCTGTTCACATTCTTAAGTAACAAATCTTTTCCTCATCTATACAAAATACTCTATTGTGGTTTGACTGAAGGTGGTCCCTTTATTAGCTAATTGGTCAATTATTTTATTGGCATTCCTTCTCGGATTTTTGAAGTCTATACTGGAGGAAGAGGGTGGGAAATTTATTAGATTTATACATGGAAAAATTCTAGTTTGTCTTCCTTTAAACATATTTCTTTGGTTTTACAGCTAGAAGGACCCCTCTTATACCATAAGGCTTGGAAATCGGAATACACATAATAAGGCCTAACTTGAATCTTGTGATTAGGGCCGACTAAAATTGTTTCATCCTCTAGCCCAACATTGAAAGTGGGTATGGGAAACCTTCTGGTTGAATTGTTTATTAATTTAAAAAGGGTTTCATTATGTTGAATGCCATGATTCCTAGATCATTACAACTACGCCTAGAACTCAAAGTGGTTAGAGAATAGGTCTTAGTTTTCTACAATTGTAAGGCCTAGGAAAAGCTGTAGCACATGTTTATGTACCTTATCTAATTTATTTGGCTTAGGTTGCAGTACTTCTAGTTTTTCTTATTTGAGGACATAATGTTTAATTTTTTTTATCATGTCGAATGGTTACTTCCTTTATATAATTTAGGTCTGTTTGCTAAATTTAGGTTTCATTGAAAGTCAACATGTTCCTTTCAAGGCTCACTCATGTTATAATCTTCAATACATCATAAATAATCCTTCCTTGTGAAGTTGTATCCATTTTGAGATCAAGAATCTCCCTTCTGCCATTAGTGGTCTTGATCTGAGTTCTTTGATGTTTTCGTTAATTGGATCTATGCATTTTCTTCCATCCAAGCTCACTGCTACTTTATTTTATTGAATTGGCTGTCATATTTCATTGTAGTGTGCTCTGATCTTGGTTTGCAGGAATTGGTAAGTAATTGTTGTTTGTATTGCCGTAATTATTAAGCAATCACTACACAATCTGTTGCGCCTGCAACATTCTCCCAAAATTCTAAAAAAGTTTTGGGACCCTCCTTTACTTTGAGTTTTCCATTTTCCTTGCTTAGTTTCATGCCCTTAAGTTTTGCTTACGGATTTATGGCTCCTTCCCGAATTTTGAATGCTAGAAATTGACTGGTTTTTCATAGTTAAGGTGCTTAAAGACGTCCATTGAAATTGAGTCCCTGTCATTTTGCAAAAGCTTTTTGAATTTTCGTTGCAAAGTCTCCATGTCGAACGCATTTCTCCTTGTTTTTCCACCGTTGCGGGCGTCTTTCGGTTTCTATCTCTCTTGCCCGCCCCGCCGTTGCGGGTGGCCTTCAAATCCTCCTAACCGTCTATCGCGCCGCCGTAGCGGAGGCTTTTCGATTCGTAGTTGGCCATGTCGAGCCCGCCGTTGCGGGTGGCTTTCAAGTCCGTGTGGGTTTATCGCTACCGCCGTTGCGGGTGGCCTCCGACTCTTGATGTTCTTTCCCGTAGCGGGCGATTTCCTATACCCGTCGCCGCCGTTGCGGATGGTATCATGATGGGAGCGGTCCGCCGTTGCGGGGGACCCCAAGCTCCAGGCTTCCGATATATTTTTCGTCGACGCACGAGGTTTTGTTTTGAGCCATATTCGCCGTTGCGGGTGATAGAGTGGTAGGAGGGGTCCGCCGTTGCGGGTGGTATGAAGCTCGTGCCGCCCGACATAGCTTTCGAAGCCACCCCGATTGATGTGACTTATCGCATGTGTGGATGTGTTTATATATGTTGGACGACAAACGGGGTTTTTTGTTGTTTTCGAAGGCGTGGTTGCGGTGAAGCGAGCTGTTGAGTTTTCGAGCGCGTGAGAGCTAACTGTTGGTACCGGTGGCCAGGTGGCAGGAGAAGAAGTCTAGCTATCATCAGCTCCCTCATTTGGTGGATTGCCAGGTAGGATCTTGACTCTTATCATCGTTTTTTTTAGATTTATTTCACGCGGTGGGGGGTTTTAAGATTTGGACCCGTCGTCCCGTTGCGCCAGCGGGGTTTTTCTCCCTTGGTTGGGTTTTGTTTCTTCAGTCGTCCACCTGGAATTGCGCGTCGTTCGGTGAGGGTTCCTGGTTGAATTTTTTGGACGGTTTTACGGAGAGGGGTTTTCACCTTTTGTGTTTAAAAGGCCCGCGTTTCCTTTTCTGCTGTTTCATTCCTTTGGGGGGAAGCGAGGTGCAGGCGGCCGTCGTGCCGCCTGCACCTGGTGGATATGATGAAGGTTTTGGGGCACCAGAGGCCGTTACGCCTTTCTGCGCTAGGTTTCGTTGGGCGGTTAAATATTTAGGAGCTGCGTTACCATTTTCTGTCTTGAGATCGGGTTTTGCACTAGCCACAGTCGTCGCGGGTTTTTTCTGACCCTCTGTTTACAGTCCGGGGTTGTGCGTCATCTCGGTGGGAATTGGGGATGGCGCGGCCTAGTGAACACTTAAAGCCTTGGTAGGGTAAAAGGAAGGGTAGCGTGAGTCGGTTTTGGTTAAGATGCCTGGTCCAGAGATGGGCTCGTTTCTCGTCGAGGTGGGTGAAGAAGGTTATCATCATAATATGTTTGCTCCGCTGATTAGTCGCTTGCGTTCCATGGGCCGTAGGTCTGAAGTATCGACTAGTTAAGCCTGGGGTTTTAATTTTTCTCTCTGTGTGATAGGAATTGAAATGAGGGTTGTATGATACACCTGCATAGATTTTGCTCATGTCGCTTCTATATATCATTTTCATAAAAATGACGAGCCTTGTAATATCGTATTTTCTTACCAACCTCAATGTGACTGATAATTTAATGCATGTGGGATAAACCATAAAACAACTCATTCATAAGACCTGGTGAAGATGTGCTACAATAAAAAAAATTCGTGCTCATAACACATTGCACAGCACTTCATATTTGTGAATTGTTCAGTATGAAAGCTGAAGGTTGATTGTATTCACTGATATAATTCTAAAATACCTAAAAGAGAGTAAACTGTTGCACAAAGTTTATAAATTGGAATTACTCAATACTATGATGTTGTTTATTGTAGGAAGATCTGAAAATGTCTAAAAGACAGAGAAAGAAGGCCCCAGCAGTAGAGGAGGTTCCTGCACCAGATGCAGAAGCAAAAATTGAATACATTTATGAGGACACTCAATGTGTCACAGGGGTAGAGCCAGAATACAAGTGGGGAGATATTTACAGGATGATCTCCCGAAGAGAAGTCCCGGATATGGGGCTAGAGGAGGCACCCATATATGCCAATATAGAGAAATCAGCTATCATGAAGGTCGCCACCAGACCTGAGTTGTTCCCGTGCTCCGAGTTAATGAGATGGGTGCTACCACATACAAACCACAATTCAATGCTCATCTGTAACGTCGATGGCCAGGGCTATGCTGCATTTAGCCCTGGTTATGTAGCTTTAGCTTACCATCTACCAGAGCCTCAGCTTTTCCTTACAGATAGATGGTTGGACGACCTCCGGATGGACCTTGTAGAGACCTTGAAAAGAATGCTCTTACCGGGCAAGATCTTCCGACATAGAGTGACTGAAGATTATGATACAGCCACTCTCAGGCCCACTTACAGGTTCATAGCTTTAATGCTAAACAGAATCTTTGGGAGGGCAAACGGCAGATTGTTTAAGTTAGAATGGGTACCCATAATGTTTTTCATAGCAACAGAAGGAACCATTTTCAACTGGGCGAGCATAGTCTCCAGCAACCTCTCCTCTTGTGTGGCTGCAGCTTCAGAAGGAAAGGAACGGAGAAGGTCTGAATTTTACATGAGCTCAATCCTAATCGATTGCATACTATGCCACCAATCTTTCCACGGGCTTAAATGTGTTTGGGAGAAGAATAGGATGCCCGTATATGCAGCATATAGAATGTTGGGAGCTAATCAATACCATACTTTCTATCGAGAGATCTGTGAACAGTTCATCATGCCTCTGCACACTCTCATATTCAAAAAGGAATCCAACTGTATGTCAGAGGAGGCCATGCAGGTCATAGAAGAGTTTGGTGACTATTTTTTGACAGAAAATGGGATGTATTTGAGGATGTTTGGTGGGTCAAAGACCCCTTATCTGTTGCCCAAGTATACAACAGATTATATCATACACAAGGAAGCTGTCAGACAAGTGTATATAGATGGAGTTGGGCATTTCCTATTCCAGAAGAAGAAGTCTTCCTACCCTCCCCTGCCATTCAAGCTAGGTAGTTGCAGCTTTGCAAATGTGAAGCAGGCTCCTGAATTTATACAGGAACTAGAAAAGTTCCGTTTCGGGGAGATGACCTTTAGACGGAATGATACTCACGAGAGAATGGCTGAACACTGCAGGAAACACAAAGTATTTTATGAGTACACTCATCACATTGACAGGGATGAATCTATTTTCAGGAGGGCTGCTAACATGACAGTGCTCGGTAAGAGGTTCAAACCACAAGGTGGATCTGAGCAGGAGAAAGCGGAGCAGGCTAAGGCTGAAGAAACAACTAAAAGAATAAGGGAAGAAGCCCAGAGACTAGAGCAAGAGGCTGCAGAATGGTCCCAGAGGGGAGAAGAAGAAAAGAAGAAAGCTGCCCAGGAAGCAGCTGAAAAGGTAAAGCAAGCAGCTGAGGAAGCTCAGAAGAAAATAGATGAAGAGCTTCGACAACAAGAGGCCGAGAAGATAGAGATGACACAGCAGCAGGCTTCTGGATCATAAGTAGAACAAAGTCAGGGTGGGGAAAACCCTGAGGTGCAGACCATGCAAGTTTCCACTACCATCATTCCTTCCACCCCTATGCTCCAGTTAATACCCTTTACACCGAAGAAAGGGGAAGAGGTCCCTGATTTTAGCACAGTGTATTACGACAGGGCAACCAAAAGAATCATGAGAAGAACTGAGCAAAAGGTAGGGGCTGAAGGGATGGCCAGTACCATGATAACCAACAAAGCTGTGATGGTCGGAACGGATAAAGATCCCAAGTTTGTCATAAGGGCTGGCAGAGCAGCAATAGATGCTACAGAGGACAATGTGGATCAAATGATGAAAGAGATAGACTCAACCAAGAAAACCTCCGCTCAGCTGAAGGACACCTTGAGAAGGGAGAGAGAGGAGAGCAACAGATTAAAAAGAAAATACGAGCATGCCCTCAAAGAGGTGGAGATCACAAAGCATGAAATTCATGCTATCCAGCAGGAAGCACAAGCGAGAGAAACTACCCAAGAAGCCTTGAGTAAGGCACATCAAGAAATTCAGGACTTAAAAAGTGAAAGGGAACAAATGAAAACAAAGATAGAAGAGCTGACGGAGCAGCAAAAGGACATCTATGAATCCAATACCTTATATGTTAGAGATCTGCAGGAGCAGCTGAAGGCAGCCAAGGAGCAGCAGGTAGATCTGCAGCCCGTCAAAGATCACATCCTGGCTCAAAAGGCAAGGATGCTGCAACTGCAAACGGCCTTGGAAGAAGAAAGGTGTCAAATCTTGCAGATTGATGGCAGGCTGGATGAAATATTAAATACAACATCTTATTTCGTGGACAGATCACAAGACATCCTGGAGGTGCTGACTTCAAGGATAACCAGAGTAGAAGATGATCAAGAAGTCCCAGCTGAGCTACCAGTTAAAGATAAGCAGGCTTTGAAGCGGGACCACGATCTGATCGAGTTTGCTGTTATTACTGCAGAGGACTTTCAGAAGACAGTGAAGAAAACGAAGGGAGCATGTACAGAGTTCTTTAGAAGAGCCCTTGTCACCTATAATCGCTGTCAAGTGGAGGCTGAACATAGGCTACAAGAATTCCCTGATCATGATACAATTACAGGGATGTTGCAGACAAGGAAGCATGAGGATGAAGCCAAGGTCCAAAGTATCAGAGCCCTTGATGAGCCGATCCTAAAAATGAAATTGGACACGCAGCTAGTAGTATTCAGCTTTTGGAAGAACAGGTGCACCTGAACAAGGCCAGAATAGAAGCTATTCGGAACCAAGCAGAGAAGTTCGAGCTGAATATACAATTCTTGGAGCCCCACTCATTTGAAGGACTCGTGGCTGAGGCAGTAGCATGGAGGAAATTTTTGGAAGACCAAGCGGGCCCCTCCGAGTGAGAAGGACTGGTCAAACTTTGTATAATGTAATATTTTGTGAGGGGTTGAGAGAAATTGAAGCGTTGGGGAGCCCAAAGGTCACTTTGGGCAACCCAAGCATTTTTTGCTTTTTGTATAAAACTAGGGAAGAGAGACAAAGAAAGGGCTTTTTTCCTCGGTCACACTGGATGACCTATTGTAAAGAAGAACTATTTCCTTTTTGCAATAAAGAATTGTAGTTTGCCTGTTGGAGAAAGTGCTGTGGGATTTTCCAAATGGTGTGCAATGGATGGCAGGAAAATGAACTATTTTGTGTTTTCAGCATATGTCCATGAATTGTGAGATCGTTCTAACTCTATGACTTATGTCTTGTTGAATGACTCCCGGTTTATTTTGTGGAAAATTCACTTTTAGTAATGCTTGTACTTCACATAACAGTTAGCTATCTGATTGTTGGAATAATTTCTCTTTCATGTGCTGTAAATACGAGTATCAGTTACCTGTGATTGTGTTTATCCTACATGAAGTTAACGCATTACTAAATAATAGTTGTTTTGGCTCCCCGGGGATAGGTAGTTAGTCACCTTAGTTCATAGTTGCATATGTGGTTTAGGTGTTGTGAACGTAAGACGAGAGGTAAGAACCTGCGCAGCACATTGTGTGGTTCCCGGCATCCTTATCACCCTGCATGGTTTAGATAGGCGTGTGCATTGCATATTAAGTCAAAAATACAAATTCCGGTGGACCGGGCCGCAACCGGTAAACCCTTGTTGTTATTTTGACCTACGGTAGCCGGACCGTAAACCGGACGGATTCCCTATACCAAACAGTCAGCGGGCTAGTTGGGAACGTTGATTGGGGAGAATCCCTTACTGTTGCCGCCTGCGATTTCTCAGGCCTCAACACAATCCTGTAAGGTTTTCCACATTTTTTATTGACATGTCATCAAATCTAACACATCCCAGCTGAGGTGTCTGATTGGTAATTTGCCTCATCTTATTGTGATAGATGTTTTTTCTCTCTTCCTGTAAATGGTCTTGTGTCTTGTCTTCTCATCATTGTCATGGTATTCATCTGGAGGCCTTCATAGAATGTTGCCAGCCCCAATTTAGAGTTTCCCTACCTTAACAAATTATTTGTTTATTTTGAGGGGTGGGGTGGGGGGGTTAATAGTAACACATACCTTTCCATTTTTTATTTTTAAGTTTGACAAGAACTCCCAATCGAAGGAAACTTGCCACCTGTAGGTAGGAGACAAGATTTTTTTGGCTAGGCCTGACTAGAACTACTCTCTTATATTTTCCAAGATTGTTGCTTGTGGAAGCACCAATAATTCCAGAAATCCATTCATCTTTCAACTTCAAGCTCAATTAAATATCCTATTGGCAAGTTCAAGAGATCCAAGAAAGTGACCCATATACTTATCATCACATACAAACACTAGTTATTAGGGCCGATTTATAAGTTGTAGCAACTTTTTGGTTTCTTAGATTTGTATTATCTTTCCAACAATGGGATGCCATTCAGCTGATTAATTGTTGAAATTGAAATGAATCCCCACCTACAAATATCAATGGAAATGCTACTTTTGTTATTTCAACAATGGGATGTCGTTCTGCTGATTAATTGTTGAACTTGAAATGAATCCCTACCTACAAATATCAATGGAAATGCTACTTTTGTTATTAATATTAGTCTTATGTGCAGATTTGTGATCAACTAGACTTTTCTTTAGAACCAAACAACACAACTATTCTTGATGGTCCTCAACCTTCAGTATTTTGCAAGAATTTATGGTATTGCCCACATGTTTTTGCTATATTATAGTTGACATGTTTGTATTTGTGCCATTTGTCTAAACAACTTGTTTATTAATTTGAGTCAAGGGATTGACTTATATGATCTATCATGTGTGTATACCCTGAACTATATTGTGAGAACCATTCTAGAAGTATCTCGTTAATTCATTGCTATATTTCACTAATATCTTACCATTGCATTATCAAGTTTGACCTGGTCAGTTGGTATATGGGTACAAAGAGCACTTCCAAGGTTTCAAAATAAAGATGGCTAAAAATAAACATAAAGCATCAGTGTTGATTCACACAATTATTCTATTTTGGAGCAAATTAACGTGTTGTCATGATAGTTGGTTGTGTTTTTCTTTTAGAACCTATAGTGTTATCAAATCCTAACTTCAGAAAGTTTTATCCTTTGTAAGAACATCTCCATTTTCTTCCTATTCTTACATAATTTTCTTAATAGCAGACTTGTGTGTATTTTGTTTTAATGTGTTATACTTGCCATCTTTGCTGAGATGAATTGGTTATCAAACAGTTGACAAATTTGCAAAGAGATCTACTGAATTTTATGTGAGGAATGTAGTCGAGTGTGAGGTCTACATTCTGCTTGAGGGTTCCAGGATTGGCATTTTTAAGTATTCAAAGATGCATATTACAGTCAAGATGTTCATCTTGGACTTGGTTATATCATCAAGAGTTCCATGTCTGTTAATATTTAGTCAATTTTATCTAGCTTTGATGTTTCATGGTAGCGTTACCAATATATGGGTATACACATCCTCAACTTAATTTGAAGAAGAAATCTCTCAAAAATTTGACAGTGCCCAATCCTTTCATGTTTTGTTGCATCTTGATCTAAGACATTAGCCTTTAGATCCACTTATATGTCCTCTTTCTGTAATATCAGGATAATGGATGGCAAAGGTGCTGGCTTTTTTTCAATTGTGTCATAAAAGTAGGGGACTTATCTCATAAATCTTTGTGATGGGCAGCTTGTTTAAACTTTTAAAAGAGCTAAATCATGAAGGCGCGTTCTCCCATATACTAGGAATTGAGTAGAATACCAATTTTAAGTAGAAAAGATTACATTGTTTGTTTTTTGTATGATGCAATTGAAAATCCTGCTTTGTTCTTTGGGGCAGAGTGTTTACATTTGAGCCATTTCTACACCCCTTTTTCATGTTGTAAATGTAGCTCCACGTGTTCTCTGTCCTTTTAAACTAAAGGTTGATAGTTGATATTGATGAACATCCAGCTACTTTGGGGGAAATGATCTTGATGTGATAGATATATGTATTTATGTTTCATTGGCTTTTGTTTTCCATCCACAGTAATTTCCTGTAGTGGCCTTTTGTATAATATTTGGTGGCATGGCACATGTATAGAAGCTGTATCACAACAAAAGAACCGGGTACTGTAATGCGTTCTCTAGGTGAAAATCCTACAAAAGTAGAGCTACAATATATGACAAATGAAGTTGATGCATATGGCAATGGTACCATTGATTTTCTTGAGTTTCTTAATCTTATGGCAAGAAAGATGAAGGATATTGATTCTGGAGAAGAGCTGAAGGAAGCATTCCGTGATTTTGACAAGGATCAAAATGGTTTTATCTTTGTTGTTGAGCTACGCCATGTCATGATAAAGGAGTTTAGAGATACCTTGTATCAAATCTTAGGAGGCCTTAGAGAGACCTTGAGACCTGAAGTCAAGATCATTTTTTTTAAATTAATAACTTCGTCGCTATAGCACCGACACCTCGTCGCTACAGCGAGGGAACCTCCGTCGCTATAGCGAGGGCACTTCCGTCACTATAGCGACTATCAATGTGTTGGTATAAACATACTTTTAACATTTGCCTACGTCGCTATAATGATGACCAAGTGTCGCTATAGCAACGATCAATGTGTTTCTGTAGCGACGGGGAAGTGTCGCTATAGCAAGACAACTTGATTTTTTAAAGAGCGCATGTTTCATGTCTTTTGTGTTACTATAGCGACGAACTGTGGCAAGTGTTGCTAGAGCGACGAAAGTTTTTCCATGAAAAAAAGGGATCAGGTTCGTCGCTATAGCAACACACAAGTGTTGCAATAGCAACGATTTTCCGTGGAAAAAATTTCCACATGTACTAGTGCCATGTGTGTAAGCTACAAACTTGTTGAGCTTTGCATATATTTTTAGTAAGCAACAAAGGTTTTGTTTTTTATTAAGAAATGCTCGTCACTCAGGGCTAGTGTATTTCAACCATTGGCTAAGAAACCATAACCCATGGGCATTTAAGTTGTCAAAATCACCTGGGGATCACACCCGACCTGGGACACACCAACCCTTAACATGGCTAGAATTTTGGGTGTCTCCTCCCAACTAACTCGCCCCTAAGGAGATTGGATGTGCTAGCCAAAATTGACATTTTTATATTACTATTAAATGTTGTTCTTCTTTTAATGCTTTTTATTATGATTATTATTATTTATTGATTATATTATTATTATTAATTTTATTACTTTTGGTTATTTTTATTATTATTATTATTTATGTTTTTTAGTTTTTCAAAGTTATTATTAATATTTTATTATGATTACTATTATTTCTTTTATTATATTTTAATTGATAATATTATCATTATTAATTTCATTTTTTGTTATTTTATTATTATTATTAAATTTTAATGTTTTTTAGTTCTAGTGTTTTTCATTTTTAATTTTTTAAATTATTATTATTGTATCAAATACATACACATCAAATTTTATGTATTTAAATTCGATATTGTTACATAAAATGTTATATTTATTTGAAATTATTTATAAAAAAATAATTCTCTTTATGATTGAATGAATTCAATTGAGACTAATTTCTACATATAAATCGAAATTTGTTTATTTTTTTTAAAATTAATTAAAAGCAGGTACTAAGTCTACAACATTTGTTTATAAGTAAAAGACAATTAAATATATAAAAACTTATCATATTCTTATTTTTTTTTCCAAGTAATAAAGAACTTTTTATTATAGAAAGTTGTATTAAAAGTACAATCTGAGCACACAAACAATTAAAAGCCTATATAACCAAAATTTACAAGCTTCATTTAGAAATCAACACTAATATTTTCTTGTCAGCTGGACAACCATTCTTGAATCAAGAACTAATTTTCTCACCCATGATTAAACGCAGCCTCCCCCTTTCAGCCAAATAAGACAAAGGCCAAATACCTCACTTAAAAGAAAACTAAATGGCCAGAATTAGTGGCAGATCCATTCGAGTAAATAGAATACTGGATTATTCCATCCATTTCTCCCAAGTTCAGCTTAGATAGAACATCCACTTCTTGATTGAACTCTCTATAAACATGATTAAAGGAAATACAAGAGAAACCACTCTTCATGAATTTGATGATGTCTAGCGAGTGAGAGAGATCCAAAGACTTTAAAATCGCCTTGTCCTTTACCCAATTTATAACCACTTGGGAGTCTCCTAAGGCCTGCAAATGTTTTAACCCCCAGATTCTAGCACAATGAAGGAGACTCCACAACCCAATAACTTCAGCCCAAGTGTTTGTACCCAATCCTTCCTTTAACCATCCTTTAAAGGTTATGCTTTTATCGAATTTGATAACTATACTGGCACAACAGACTCCATCCGTAGCAGCTCCATAAAAAAAACCCACAGGATGCTCCTGCAGCAGAGGAGGAAAGGAGTAATTTATGCCCTTTTTGGGTAAAGGCTCCTGGCACCATTCAGAAAAAGAAGACAGGATCTTAAAATAAACAACCTCAGGTTTTTGAAGAAAATTTGAGAAAATGGAAGCATTCCCAGCTTTCCAAACCTCCCACATTACTTAGAAGGGAAGATGACAATAGGGATCCTTTATGTTGTACTAGATTTGTAAATTATCCAAAACAGAATCACCTCCCCAACATTGTTGAATGTGCAAATCGTTCATAAGAAACATCCAAACCTCCAGAAAAAAAATTACAGTCGCCAAACAAATGTATAACCGACTCCATATTCGAGCTACATAGCGTGCATCTTCCAGGGCCTACCACACCTCTTCTCTGTAAACCCTCCCAAGTCAATATTTTTTTATTGAGACACAACCAAGCAAACAATTTTATTTTCAACAAGAGAGTCCTTTTCTAGAGCCATTTCATCTACCATTCAATTTTGACCACACTTTGCCCTGTGATAGCATATTTATACGCCAAATTTGCATTCACCTTACCGTCTTTGGAGTTGTACAACCAAACCAAATCATATGGGGAGTCGCTAAGAGAGACATTACCTTGCTTCCAGGCTAGTATGAATCTATCCCAATCCTTCGTGCTCCTGCCAGTCAGGCCCAATGCCACCAAATACGCCCACTTACCACTTTCGGCTCCATAAAAATATCTTTCATGACATACAGGTTTCGAGAATGAAACTCTTGAATAAGATAAATTGAAAGAAGTGAATTTTCACCAATCCCACAAATTGGATCAATGCCGATAAACATTTGAATCCCCCTACCCACTTACAACTCAGATCCTTTGATATAATCGACAGACTGTTCGTCAGGCTTCTCCAAATAGTTGACATCGAGGAATTTAATCTTGGGCCTACTCTCAACCAATGAGTGAAATCAAGGCCTTTGAAGTATTTCTCCTTAACTAACTTCCCCCACAAACCAGCGCTGAAGAACAATCTCCATAGATATTTTGCATATATCGAGGAATTGAAAATATCCAAATGTTTAATCCCCCAACCGCCAAAATCTCGAGGAAACGACAAAGATTTCCAGGATGCCAAATGCCACTTACCACCTGCCAACTTACCTACCAAGAGAAAGTTAAACAACTTCNTAATACCCCAACCGCCAAAATCTCGAGGAAACGACAAAGATTTCCAGGATGCCAAATGCCACTTACCACCTGCCAACTTACCTACCAAGAGAAAGTTAAACAACTTCGCTCAAAATTTATCAAGATTTATCTGCGACAAGGAGAATAACGACATCCAGTATATTGGGATGCCTTGAAGAACTGAGGAGGCAAGAACAAGTATGCCCCCCAGGGACAAGTAGTGATAGGACCAACCTGCGATCTTCTGGTTGATAGATTTTACCATCCATTCCCAGTCTTTGGGTCCATATCTGTTGGGTCTTAGGTGGAAACCCAAATACCTTAAACCTTCAACAATAAAACCGTAATTAAAAGGAAAGAGCACACGCATTGTAACACCCCAGTTTTGACCCCGTTTGCATTTAAATAATATGATGTAAATAATCATGGTGTGGAGCTTAAGGAAAAATTCCCATCAGCGATTTAGTGTTTTGTTTCGGCGATTAAGATTTAGGCCGATAGTGTTTTTATGCTAGATGAACGTTATAAGTTTGGACATCATGTTAAATTTGCAATTTTTAATTAAAATCCTACAGCCAGCTATGTCAATGCAACAAAATGAGATGGGGGCATGATTTTTCCTAAGGATAAGGGGGGGATTGGAAGAGTGCGCAGAAATTCGAAATGGGCAGAGCACCCATTTCTGAAAAACATTTTTTAAATTCTTTTGGGCAAGAAAACACCAAAAACGCCTGCCTTTCCCTCATGCAATCGTGTTTCACCTTCCCCTCATGATTGGTACTATGTGGAACGTTTTGGAAAGACATTCTGGAATTTCGGCAGCAAGCAAGAACCACTCGGAGTCCTAATCCTTCAGGAATTTTCCTATTCTGTGAATTTTTTTTCCTTTTTACGATTTTCCTGTCTGTTAGTCGTTTCCAGAATGCGCATGGCAGAACTGTGGTTGTGTTTTTGAATTGAATGACTAGCAAACGATTTCATTTTGGTAACTGCAATAGTCAATCTGGTTCAGGCAATGCTCAGAAATTCGTAATTGTTGTTGTGTGTGTGTATTCCTTGGCTTCTATTACGTTTTGTTAATCCCAAAATTGAGATCGTTGTGTGTACATCCTCATTTGACATTTGAACTGATTTGGGGAATGGAAATGAAGTCTAGGCTTGCTTGATAAACCTAGTGTGTGAAGGAACCTCACAGACCAATCTAGAGGGCTGGTTTTCTTCTTTGCATACCTTGAATAACATTGGAAGGGAAGGCATGGCTTGAGGCGTTGTGTAACAGAGAAGGGGATGCTTCCTTGTGTTGGGTGTGTAAATGTTTAGAATTCAGGCTAGATTCGGTGTAGGTGTCTATAGCTCTGGGATTGAGCTCACTAGCTTACCAGCCAGTCTTTCCACCTCCTTGGTAGCCTGATAAACCCATATGTTGTCTTGGTTGTGTCTCATGTGAATCTTGGCCAAGTGTAAACAATTGTCTGTGTAAGCTTGATAAACCCAACTGGAAGGATGGCTTGGTTGGTAGCCTGATAAACCCATCCTGTTGGCTTGGCTGTGACTTGTATAAACTTTGGCTATGTGTAAATGACTGCCTATGTAAGCTTCATAAACCCAACTGTGTTGGCTTGGCTGAGTTTTATTGTATCCTTGGCTATGGGGAAGTTTGATAGTGTTCCTTATTCCTTGGGGAAATCATGCCCAGCTCGGGGGTGGTACTGTTGCTGAGAGGTTGATGAGCACACTGGCCTATGGTTGGGTGGAACGTTGCAGCAACATAGCCGGTTGCGGGACAAGCTTATGATAAAGATAAGTATTTCTTGCGTTTCAATCCCTGCAAATGTACTTGAATGGAATGTATTTGATGCAGATGTATGTTTCATGGATGATGTATACATGTATGTAATTCTATTTCAATGAATTTTCTAAGTTGTTATGAAGTTAGATCAGCCGGATTGGTGATGTCTTGGATGTTGGAAATCAATTTTATACTTAGAAATTTTCATTAGCATTTCAAAATTCCGCATATTTATCCTTTCCGCAACTTGTAGGATGCAGGATGCGGAAAAGTTCTTTGGAAATTTCGATCTCCGCATTTTTCCTTCCATATTTTCCTTTCCACAATTTGCGGGATACGGGATGCGGAAATGTCGTTTAGCCAAATATGCTTTCTGCAATTTGTGGGATGCGGGATGCGATAATGACTTATGGTAAATTTTGATTTCCGCAACTTCGATCTCCGCAACGGCCATTCCGCATGCGGGATGCGGAATGTGGCATGCAGGATGAGGGGTGCGAGAGTGAAATTTTGATATGTTTCCGATTCCGCAAGCAAATCTCTTCACACCGTTGATTTTCTGCAGGATGATTCTTAGCCGTTGATCTGATTTCGGATGCAGAATAGACTGTGACCGTTGATTTCTGCTATGATTCTTCTTAGCTATTTGATCTCTCAATGGTTGGGGAAGATAAATATTTTAGACAGTATGGATCAGAAGGTAAGTAGGAGAAATTCTTGCTTGTGTAGATCTTTAAAGAAAAAAAAAAGAATCGGGAATCATCATATGAATGTAGAATCATAGATGGGTAACTCAGGTAGAAGATTTGGGTCATGTTCTCTCCTCTGGGGCGAGAGGGGACATGACACACATAGAGTCAATGCGTGGTTAATCTTTGCAGGAGTGTAAGATAAAGGATTTACTATTGTTTGCCTCAATCCCAGAGGATTTATAGAACAACTCGATAAGGGAACACATGTTCTTCCAATCCTCAGCAGAATCCCCTCCTATGATGATCACATCATCAACGAACAACATATGGGAAATAAACATCCCTCTTGCAATCTTTAATCCCTGGAAATTTAGTTGAAGTTTGGCACGTTGAATAAGAAGGCTAAGGCCTTCCACAGCTAGGATAAAGAGATACAGAGAGAGGGGGAACCCTTGTCTGATCCCCATACTGCCTTTAAAATATTTTGTAGGAACCCCGTTGATGAGAACAACAAAAAGAGTCGCGGTGACAACACTCATTATCTACTCTACCATGTCCGACGATAACCCAATTTGAATGAGGATCAATTTTAGATACGACCAGTCGACACTGTCGTAGGCCTTTTTCAAATCTAATTTGAGGAAGAAAGCCATATTTTTTTTGGCTTTGGATGAATGAAGGCATTCTTGCACCACCCCCCACGGCGTCAATAATTTGTTTTTCTAGGAGAAAAGCAAGTTGTTCCTCGATGATGAACTTACCCAAGAGAGGTTTTAGTATTTCCGCTATGATTTTGGTAATCAACTTGTACATGAGGTTACATAATGATATCGGTCTATAGTCCAAGAAGGAGTCTGGATGATCCTTCTTAGGAATAAGAGTGAGGTATGTCGAATTCAGAACTTCACCAATAGTCCTATTGTAGCGGGATTCCTCCACAACCTCTGCAAGTTCAAATCTGAGAAGATCGAAAAAATGCTTGAAGAACTCCACCGTCCAGCCATTGGGGCCTGGACTCTTGTCCTTGAAGAAAAAATTCAGCGTAGTTTTGACCTCTGATAAAGTCACCGACCTGTCTACCCATGTGCGATCTTCTTCATTAAACATGCAAGGGAAATTTCTGATTGCGCTTAATTGATCCAATAACTTGAGATTTTTTGGTTGAGAAAATAAATATTTGAAATGGTCAGTAGCCTCCTTACTAATTGAGGAATGATCAATACACAGTTCACCCTTATCATAGGCTATTTACCAAATCGAGTTCGTCAATCTTCACTGATTAGCACATTTATGAAAATACTTCAAGTTGCTATCCACTGACGAAATCCAAACAACTCTACTCTTCTGACGAAGAGTATCTTCCTTATACTTGAGAATGACACTATGTTTTGTCTCCAAACCCTGAACTTTCTCTTTTCTATCTGCCGAGAAAAAAAAGTCATCTACAATGATAGAAAGAGCCTGCAATTCAGAATCCATCTTTTCCAATTCCTCATTCTTCTCAATCTTTTTTATTTTCTCCCACTTTTGGACTTCAAATTTCAACTTACCCAATTAGATAACAACCTAGACATCACTGAGGGATAGCGAGTTCCCAAGAAAGAGAGCCATTGCTCCTTTACAAAAGCTTCAATTTTGGTCTTCTAACCCGATAGGATTAAATTTAAACGGATAATTAACCAGAGTTTTTTCAAAATCTATTTCCATCAGCTCCGTCTTGTGGTCAGAGAAGCCAATGTAGTGAGACCATGATCTATACCTTCCGAAGGCCTCACATAAATCTTCAGCAAGCAAAAATCGGTCAAGTCTTTTTTCCAAGCCTGCTGCCCCACATCTTCCATTAAACCAAGCCTAGACCCAGGACATTGGGTTCGATATCAACTAGATGTGCCTCCTCCAAATTTTCCCTAAAGAAAGCAGATATTGGGTCTTCACTTTTACGAGCACCCCAAACCTCATCCATAGAGAGGGTAAGATTAAAATCTCCATCGACAATGAGGGATTTATCTTTAA
Source organism: Pseudotsuga menziesii (assembly GCA_001517045.1). Lineage (NCBI taxonomy): Eukaryota > Viridiplantae > Streptophyta > Pinopsida > Pinales > Pinaceae > Pseudotsuga > Pseudotsuga menziesii. Next base: position 41,459 of record LPNX010398523.1, read on the forward strand.
ATAAACCTGACTGAAAGATATTTTCCCAAAATTCCAACCTTCTACTATAAGGAGCATAGATATTAATGATTCTTATCATCTTTGAGAAACCAAGGAAGTGACCCTCCATCAAAATGCCAACATCATAGATATACGCCTTTAAATTAGCCACCTGGGGGTTCTAGGCTGCCAACGTTCCTCTCAACAAACCGTTGGAGTCCCATGCTGTGACAAACCAAGAAGGTTTCAGTTTCAGATGAAAAAAAGTCGCAAGCAGAAACTAAGTACGACTTCGTTTCTTGTAAAAGTAATATACTAGGCTTAGTCTTATCTAGAAAAACCTTCAGGAATCCCTTTTGGGTCCACTGCCTAACCTTCTAACATTAAAGGAGACAAGGATCATTTCTTAACACAGTTATGGGTTGCACCTTCTCTAAGAGCCCGATTAGAAGAAAATGAAGGAGAATCAAGTAACCTTGGAAGTCCTTTATCAAAGAGGGATGAACAGATAGGGTTTTGAAAACCTGTCGATCTCCCCTCTTCCGAGAGTCTACTGGAAGTAGAGGGTTTGGTCTTATGTCATTTTCTAGTTTTACTCACTAACACATTAGGGTTCATAATGGAAGCAATCGAGATAGTATCGGGGCCCTCGAGATCAGTCGAATAGATAGTTAACGAAGGGAACCCTACTGCCGAGCCCAAAAGGTGGGGGGAAACCAGGTCCTTTAAAGGAAAGGAGGAAATCTGAAAAGGGGGTAAATTATCAGACACCCTAGACAAGGGAGGGAAATCCTCATAATTGAATAAATGGAGTCTTCCGAAAGACAATTTCTAGGAGGGGATAGCAGCTCATACCTCCCACCAGCCACCACTTCACCACTGGGTGGGATCTCGACTAAGACCGGAATATCTTCCGTCCCATCACCCACAGGGGTAGTCACACCCTTTTCCTTTTTTTGAAAACCCTCAACAGACAACATACCAAATAACTCATCCACCTGCATAAATTTTAGAAGGACGAGCACCGAACTGGAAAACTTACCAACAAAGGACGCAACCGACTCACGATCCAAAGGGAGGGGAAAACGAACATCAATTCCGAGTCAAAGTCCCCTGAGATCGCTGCTTTTTCTTCCAACTGGCCCCAACTTGAACAAAAATATTTCGAATGCCCCGTATGTCTGCATTGATGGCACCGAAAAGGAATTTTCCAGTTGTCAAGGGTTTGAGTGAAGGACCCGTCTTCCCACACCACCTTTGTCTCACCCGGTAATCTGTTTGCCATATCCATTTCAACCAGAACATGCGGAGCTTTACGGTCTGAGCCCAACAGGTGGCTATCATCAATATGAATGAATTTGCCAATGGCATTTGCCACAGCCCGAAATCCCTTTATATTCCAACAAAACAGTGGGAAGCTCGACAAAACCACCCAGAGATGTCGCCTCTTGAGCTTTGTCGTTATAGGATCTAAATGCGCATTCCGCCTGGACAAGACCAGTGAACCCTAACCATGTACCCAAAACCTCTCCTTTACTGCTTGCATGTCTTCTTCGGACAAGAAATGAAAAACAAACCAACCGCCGACCAATGAAAGCACCCTAGGAACATTTCGAATGAAGGGCTTCCACTGCTCCCTACCAGTGAAAGCAACCTGGGGACAATTTCTTATATTTCATAAGAAAAAAATATTATATTATTATTAAAATATTTAATAAGTTATTATAATGTCTTATGTCATAAAAACAACTATTACTATTAACTTGCCAAAAATGTAGTGAGCTTGGAAAGCGTTTTTAGTACAAGAACAAGATTTTAAAGTAAACCAAGTATTATCCTTCTTAAGGTCCAATAGGCCAAAATTAATCTTAGTGGACGTTAATTATCATCATCATCATCATGATTTAAGAAAAAATATTATATTATTATTATAATATCATATCTAATAAGAATAACAATTATTATTAAAATAAAGTTTAAAAGATATAATATTAAAGTAATTAATTTTTTAACAAAATTTCTTTTTCATTTTAAACAAGTATTATTTAAAAAAATCTAAATAAATTTTGATTTGATCTTAAGTTCTCACAAAGTGATACTCCACGTAAATAGTGTTTGCAAGAAAACCAATGTCTCTTTTGAGAATCTTTTAAACTGCTCAAGCAAGACAACAAAATAAATGAGCATATAAGGTTAAGTAATATTATGATTACCTCTAATATTAAACAAATAGAATTTAAAAAAATCTAAATAATTTTGATTTTATCTTAAGTTCTCACAAAGTGATCTAACAAATAAGGATAGTATTAGGTATTATAAAAATTGTAAATAGTATGAAGCATTCTAAACCATATTGATATGAAAATAACAATTTAATATGGTGCAAGTTAATTTAATATTGTATAAATTAAATGGTCAATTATTTCTATAAGTTTTCTTATGATTTTTTCAGCCAAAATCTTGCTAAAATTGTTGAAATTACAGTTTTGCATAATCATGGTGTTTATGGCTAATCCAAACAGTTAATTCTATTTCTACAATAAAAATTGCAATTTAAAAAAAAATATTATATTTCCAAATTTCACAAAAAATGCCCAAAACTATGCATCATTTAATTACTTTTTTTAATATAATAATAATTATCATTAAAATTTAATAAAATTTCCAATTTATTAAATAAAAAAACTATATCAATATTTTTTTATAATGAAAACAGACCTTATAAAAAACATTCACCGTATGATCCATCAATGAAACTACCAACAAATTATGATAAAAAGAGTACTAACAAAAGAATTATCCAAAACAATTGACAATATAATATAGTAAATAAAGAAATAAATATATTTATCAAATTAATTTATTTCTTTACATTACGATACCATTCTTAGACATCCACCCATTTTTGGACTGTTTTTTAAATTAGTTTATATGAAAAGATCATCTGCAAAATATATATATAAAAGGTCACAAAAAATGCCCAAAACTATGCATCATTTAATTACTTTTTTTAATATAATAATAATTATCATTAAAATTTAATAAAATTTCCAATTTATTAAATAAAAAAACTATATCAATATTTTTTTATAATGAAAACAGACCTTATAAAAAACATTCACCGTATGATCCATCAATGAAACTACCAACAAATTATGATAAAAAGAGTACTAACAAAAGAATTATCCAAAACAATTGACAATATAATATAGTAAATAAAGAAATAAATATATTTATCAAATTAATTTATTTCTTTACATTACGATACCATTCTTAGACATCCACCCATTTTTGGACTGTTTTTTAAATTAGTTTATATGAAAAGATCATCTGCAAAATATATATATAAAAGGGTTGTGTAATGCTAGAAGGTTTCTTTATGTGAAAAAAACAAAAATTAGTGCAACGCGACCAGGCTTTTATGTGACCAGGTCACACTACCAAATGTATTAGACTACTCGATTCTAATTTCCCTGCCTTTAACGATCGATTCAATGGAGACAGAACACGCCATTGAAAAGTTCATCGTAAATATAAAATACGGAGCCAGCACAGCCAGAGGAATAATTCAAACAGCTGCTTTTTCTTCCAAATGGTATAAACTACCGTTAACATCTGCTTCAGGAATCCATTGTTTCAGGAGAGTAATCCATGGGGACTCCATACTTTGGTTTTGCTATTACTGTATTTCTTCTTTGCATATGCGCTCGAGTTTCCTGCCTCACAAACCTCAACGACGGTAAGCTCGCCAGCCCATTCGACTTAGACATCCATGCAGTCTCTCATGTATTCAATTTTCACTATTTCTATCATCTGCACAATGAAAAACTTTCTGTAACATCACACAACTTTATCAGAGCTCCAAATTGTCTTATATTTATTTCGTTTTTCTGTTGCAGCTGCCATTCTTAATACACTGAAATCAAATTGGGGAAACACTGCGCCACAAAATTGGAGCGGCTCTGATCCCTGTGGATCTCAATGGGTTGGGGTCATCTGCACAAACTCTGGCCAAATCAATTCACTGTAAGCATTCCCTTGTCGGTATATGATTTGTTATTTATGTGATAACCGTAAGTGCAATCTATTTTTTTGAAATAACACAGATACTATGTTAAATATCTAAAACCCAAAAAAATAGTTGACATGAACTTCAATCCTCCTTGTGTCTGTGCATGGCTGCAACTTCTCATATAGGTTGATAGTAGGTTGAATGTCCATCAGTCACGTTGAATGCCAAAAATCTACCATTTATTTCAACCATATCCACGTTAGTTGGTCTTGGCCTGGATTTCTGCTATTAAGGATTTGTCTCAGACATTAATAATACTGTACAGGACACTATCAGCCATGGGGCTTCAAGGAAACCTTCCATCCGATATCGGTCACCTTACTGAACTTCAAACACTGTAAGTCGCTTATTTCCTATAGAACAGATATATGAATAAGTATTGGCAATGATTGTTATAAACTAATGTTTTGATAAGTTCATCCATGAATATTTTCGTTGGCCGCTTCAGGGATTTATCATACAACACGCAGTTGATTGGACGGCTTCCGCAGACCCTAGGAAACTTGATTAACCTGCAATCCTTGTGAGTGTACTAACCTAAATCATCACCGAGCACTGAAGCACTGGCACAAAATTAGACTGGAATTCTGTGTAATATTGATACTAACCTAATTCATCACCGAGTACTGAAGCACTGGCACAAAATTAGACTGGAATTCTATGTAATATTAATAGAGGATGAGCTATTCAGTTGGATTGCTATTAAACAGTAATTTTCTGGCATACTCAGGGTTCTGATCGCTTGTAATTTTAGCGGGAGCATCCCAGCTGAATTGGGCAAACTGGTTAATCTTACCTTTTTGTAAGTTATCGCTAGACAATAACAATCCTTTATGTTCTGGATTTTTAGTAGTTGAACACAACAGATTTAGATGCTAATTCTCGATATGTTTTGTTTTAACAGGGCTTTGAATTCCAATCAATTTAGCGATTCAATACCTCCCTCACTGGGTAATTTAGTTAAAGTCACCTGGCTAGATCTGTCGGACAATCAGCTCAATGGAACTCTTCCAGTCTCAGACGCAAACCAGCCTGGATTAGACAAACTCCTCGCTGCACAACACTTGTAAGAAAGATTTAATGTTAATGGTTTGATTGGATTTCCATGAATGAATAAATTACTGATGGATTCCTTATTGTTTAATTGTTTCAAGCCATTTCAACAAAAACAAACTTGCAGGTCCCATTCCGCCTAATCTTTTCAGCGCTAATATGAGCCTACTACACGTGTAAGTAAAACAGATCGCTAATTTTCTACTTCTTGAAATGTGAATATAGAGATAAGGTGAATAAAGAGATCAATGACTGTTTGAGTATTGTTTTTGTATAAACAGACTGTTTGATAGCAATGATTTTAATGGGGAGATCCCATCTACTATAGGACTTGTGCAAAGCTTGGAAGCCTTGTGAGTATCAAATTTTCAATTAGACCATGTACTGATGCACTTTTTGGAGGTATGTGCTTATTCATATGTAAAACAAAGGCGGACTAACTCTATTTGCTTTTTGGGATACAGGAGGCTTGACAGAAACTCTTTAAGTGGTCTGATTCCATCCAGCATCAGCAACCTGACAAATCTCTATGACCTGTAAGTATCTCCAGATATCTGGGCTGTAGCGTTTGTAATCGAAGTCTTCAATACGGATAAACATGTGGTACCTTGTGCAATATTTTCTTATTAAACCCATTGTGTTTTAGGTGGAGAAAGTTACTAACAAACAGAATACAAAGCTTTGAAATCCACATCAAAACAAATAACAAAACCCTCCACTAGAATACCTAATTGCCAGAGCATGACTGAAACTTGATGAAAAACAGTAACAAAGGGAGAAGAAAGTTTTGTTACATAACTCTGAAATCCACATCAAAACAGATAACAAAACCCTCCACAAGAATAACAGCTGCATACCTCATTCCCCGTACATGATTGATCTACATATTACACTGAAAATTGATTAAGAAACAGAGTTTAACACACTTGACTATATTCATGTATACATAATCTAATAAAAAACAGAGGTTGCTTAAGCCTCCTAACAAAATGCAGATTTATAAGAAAAAAAATACAGATTTATAAGAAAAATCGGACTTGTGACCACTTGAAAAAGTCTTTTATTAAGGAAATCAGTTTGAGATGTCTTAACTCAAATCTAGGTAGCCTCCTGGCAAATAAGCCTCCAGAAAAATTAAAAAAACAAGTGCAAATTTCAATAATTTTAAACTTTACATGTAAGTAATAAGATGTTTTTTCAGAGCATGTAGCACTTTCCTGCATATAACATTATTAAAAATGTCAAGGCCGAGTGCCTTCATGATATAGTGATTAGAAGTGTTTGTCCAGTTGTCCATGATGATATAGTGAATAAAATTGTTTGTCAACTCAATCCACAATTGTAGAAAGACAAACTGATATGATCTCTAATCTTTGATAAGCAACTGAATGCAGTGCACTGATGCTGTGTTGTTTTCAGAATTCTATCAAATAATAAACTCAACGGATCGATTCCAAACTTGTCCGGCCTAACCAATCTCCAATATCTGTAAGTAAATGATAAACATGTGTTACTGTTTTAAATTTTGGCTTATATCAATCCATGTATAACAGATTCAATGTTCAGGGATTTGAGCAACAATGACTTCAATTCATCCGAATTTCCCCTGTGGCTTCCGACAGTACAGGACTTGACAACAGTGTAGGTTCCTCAAAAGTTCAAATTCTTACAGAAGCTTTGAAGATCAGAAGAAGAATTGCTAGAATAATGGCAGATGTATGTTGTTGTGTTGTTTCACAGAGTACTGGAGAACTGCAGTCTGACTGGACAGATTCCCTCCAATTTTTTTAACTTGGCGTTTCTTGAGACTGCGAATCTCAGTAACAATCATCTGAACGGATCTGTGGTTCTCAGCAGCAGCGTAAGTCAGTTCCTGCAACTGATAGACCTTCAGAATAACAGCATCAGCAATGCGCCTCAGTTAGGCAATGCTAACATTTCTATATTGTGAGTACCTTTACTGAACCCACTCGGTCATCTCTATTTTTTTACACAAGTTCAGTTACATAATTTAGGAAGTAAATAGCCAATGAATTGGACCCTGTCAAATGTAAATTTGAGGGTTGATAAGAGTTAATGTAATCATCTAGTTGTTAATGTGCTCATCTAGGTCAAGTTTTGTTATTGGTTTTGGGTAACTTATCATGGCACTGAATTGTGATTGCTTGCAACTTGAAATTTCAGGCTTGGGGAAAACCCTTATTGTCAATCCCAATCTTCAGGCTCAAGTATTTTCTGTAAAACACCCAGTGGACAAACTAGCTACGCAACCAGTCTAGCACAATGTGGAGGCAAGACATGCTCTGGGGACTTAAAGGTCAATCCTCGTTCCTGCCAATGCCAACAGCCTTACCAAGGCAGACTCGTGTTCAAAGCTCCCTCATTTTCAGATTTAAACAATCAGACGATATTCCAGGGCCTACAACAATCTCTTCAGTCGAGTCTCACTCTAGCTGTGGATGCAGTGTATCTGTGCTGCCTCTATTTTGACAGCAACGATTATCTCAATACGCCGGTTCAGTTTTTCCCAATTGGTAATCTGCAGTACTTTGCATACCCAGAGATTATGAGTATCAGTTCCTTCCTCGGTAGTCAAAATTATACATCTCCTTCAGGATTCGGACCCTATCTTTTCCTGGAAGATCCATACCATTATCGTAAGAACATGACAATTACATTGCATACTCTTGGCCTTTGTCTAAAAACAATTAAAACGATAAGATAGCATTAACGATCAGACTAACCATTTTGTGTGGTTGTTTACAGAAAATCCAAAATCGAATAAAATGAGCACGGGTGCAATCGCGGGCATAGCCGTTGCAGGAGCCGTGTTGGCTCTTGCTATTGCAGCAATTGCCTTTTATGCTCTGAAGCAAAAGAAAAGAGCTGATCAAGCCATTGAAGTCCACAGACCATTCGGTACGTTATTGTTACTAAGTTGAAAACATTAAAATCTCAGATGATTTTTACATTTTAAAAAGTAAAGAAATCTATATACATCTGATTCGAGAGAGACTGCACTTTGTTCTCTATGCTTCAAATGAATTCTGATCCCTTCAATATGTAATTTACCATTGCAGCATCATGGGGAACGAATGCTCAGGATGGTGGAGGTGCTCCAAAACTGAAAGGTGCCAGATGGTTTTCCTTCGCTGAAATAAAGAAGCTTACAGATAATTTCTCTGACAGCAATGAAATAGGGAGAGGAGGATATGGCATGGTATGCATTGAAATGCCTGAAGTGATTTCCATTAGTAGTAATACAATGATAAAATAAATAGATGTTCTGTTCTTAGCAAGATTGAAATGCTTGAGGTGATTTTGACTAGTATTAATACAATGATAAAATAAATAGGTGTTCTGGTCTTAGACAGCAATGTTGAAACCAATATCTGCTGTCAACAAACGCTTGGGTTATGTGTTAACTAAAACGCTTCCTTTGTCTGTATTTTAAATAGTTTTGGGGGTAAATTTGACATATTTTTCATCAATCCTACTAAATGAAGTTACAATTTCATCAATTGATCACTGCAAGGTAATGGTTTTGGGTATCTGAATCATTCCAGATCATCAAAAAGTTACAATTTCATCAATTCATAATTGCAAAGTAAATGGCTTTGGGTCTCTGAATCATTCCAAATCATCAAAATTACAGATTGAACAATAAATCTTTCAGAATTTGCAGATCTGTGATTTATGGTATTTCAGCAAAAGCAAAGTGTTTTACTTAACCCTTTAAAGGGACATGAAAAAGTTGCCCTTTCTCCACTTCACCCTAGAGGCCAAGGTTTTGAATCCACTCTAATGCCATTTTAGTGTAAGTAGATAAGTAAACAGGATTTGTCTTAAAAAACCATGGTAATATCAGGGGTAACCCAATTAACAGCTGAAGGTTATAAGAGTCCTTATACTCCTCACTGGAATTTGCAGGTGTACAAAGCAATACTAGATGGAGGTGAAATGGTGGCCATCAAAAGGGCTAAACAAAGGTCGATGCAGGGTGGGTCCGAATTCAGAAACGAGGTGGAGCTTCTGTCTCGAGTTCACCATAAGAATCTGGTGGGACTCATTGGTTTTTGCTTTGAGCAAGAAGAACAGATGCTTGTTTACGAGTACATCCCAAATGGAACCCTTGGAGAAAGTCTCTCTGGTAAGAATATCCCATTTCCATATCACATGAGTTTTGCTCTGGCACCAGATATATTACTTCAAACTATTTATATTCAATTGGATCTGACAAGATTAAGAAAGCAGGTAAAACGGATATTCGACTGGACTGGGGAAGAAGAGTTCTCATCGCCCTGGGATCTGCTCGGGGTTTGACATATCTGCACGAGCTTGCAGATCCACCCATAATCCACAGAGACATCAAACCAGCCAACATATTGTTAGACATGAATCTGACTGCCAAGGTAGCAGATTTTGGTCTTTCCAAACTCATTTCTGATGTAGGAGCCGAGGCAGAAGGCGAAAGCTACATCTCAACCGATGGAGGAGCCGAGGCAGTAAGCAAAAGCCACGTCAAAGGGACACTGGTAATCATTTTGTACTGATTTTATGGTAGTGTTGTTGGCAGATCTATATATGCTGGAAAATATTGAGAATGTATGTATTTGTGCAGGGGTACCTGGATCCAGAGTACTACACGACGCAGCAGCTCAGCGATAAGAGCGATGTCTATAGTTTCGGTATTGTTTTGCTAGAGCTCGTTACAGCAAGGCCCCCCATTCAGAACGGGAAATTCATAGTCAGATTGGTGAGGGCGGCCTTGGAGAGTGGGGGAATAAGTGGTTTGCAAGAGGAGATAATGGACCCCTTGTTAAGAAAAACCGCTGATATTGATCCCCTCACAGGCTTTGAGCGGTTCATGAGCTTGGCACTGAGCTGCGTTGAGGAATCGGGTGCCCAGCGACCATCTATGAGGGAAGTAGTGAAGGAGCTGGAATCGATTGTAGAAATGGGATCCCCTGCAGAGTCAATGCCACCACAGAGAAACCACTTTGTTAAGACCGTACGGTTTTATAATGAAGATCTCGAAGAGAGTAATTCTAGTGGGGATGTGCCAAGGATGGAAGGATCTAGCGATATGTTTGAATATAGCGGAGCATATATAATGTCTCGGACTGTACAGCCAATGTAGTTGCTGGTTGTCATAATCATAATTTTTCTTATCGATTTTTTATTCATTCGAAACATTGGATTTCAGAATAACAGTCTGGGTAAAGGCTATTGCTTACCAAGGCTATTTGCAATTTATTAGTAAACGAGCACAGCAGTGAGCTTGAATTTTTTTGAGAGGTGGTATATAATTATCAGCGAAGTTGTATGTAATCTATGTTAACAAAGCTGTATGGAATTATTGTTGAAAACACTTTTTTTTTAAGTTATGTTTTAATGGTAGATTATTCAGTTTTTACTATTTAAAAAATAATAATAAACCTAATATCTACATCATATTTAAAGTTAATATTAAATTAAGATAAGTTTAATCAATTTGGTGTATGAGATTCTTTTGTTTATGAAACAATTTGGTGTCTGAGAGTCTCTTGTTTATGAAACAATTTTGTATAAATATACATATTTTATCCTTCAGCATTTGAACTTATAGCTCAAACTCTAATTTATAGTGTTGGAATAATGTAGAAATGCTTGCCTTGTATCTAGGTTTAGGGTTGATGTGTCCTTTCTTTATTTAATATGAAGAGGTTTCAGATCCACTTCTTATGGATCTAGCGCTTGGTTTGTTGTGATAAGCTATATCTATATATTGTAATCATTTCACATTAATCAATTGAATTGGTTTGACCATTCCTTGTGTAAGTGAGCTTATTAGCTCTGCTCTGTCTGCCTTCTAATTCTTAGTTGGTATCAAAGCTAGTGTGCTAAGATCCATTACATGAGTTGATGTTGAAGGAACTGTCATTTTCAGTGTGGAGACATTTTTCTTTTGCAGAGCCGTGTGAGTACACGCAGCTGGCTCAGCGTGTAAGGAGTTTTCTGCAATCCCCATGCCAACGTGCTACCGCTGTCACTTCGTCTTGAATATATTCCTTCCATATTTGATGCTAGTTCAGTGAGTTCAGCATGGAGCAGATCGCCGGTGAGGAAGAGCCTGGCAGATCGCAGCCCATGTGAAAAATCATGGAGCTGATCGCTGCAGAGATTGGTGTAGAAGGTCGTCCGAAGGAGAAGCGTGGAGTTCGCTTGATAAGTCGAAAGGAGAGTTGTGTGTGAAGATCACTGGCGTGTGAAGATCATTTGAGGAGAGCTGCAATTGATGGAGAACTGCAATTGATGGGTTTGAGTGATTTCCTGGTTAGCGTTGGAGCTGAATGCTGGTGATCTGCCCTACGAAACTGCGAATTCGGTTAATTGGTTGGTGCAACATTTCGCAGCCGGATTCTAACATGGAGATTTGGCCACCATTTGCCATGAGTATTGAAGGTGAGCTGTTTGCCCATTATTATCACCTGTGATCTAAGAGCCTGTGACGACATGGAGCCCGTAGAGAAAGATCGCGGGTGCAAAATCAAATCGTTGCAAGTTGTACCACTGAATTTTTTTTCGATCAGCGTGGAGGTGAGCCCAAAGGCTCTTTGTCTTCCGTGAACGGTCTTGGCACTGCTTACCAGCCGAAGGTGAGGAGCAGTGCATCTAAAAATATTGCAAAGGAAAAGCGGTGGTATCGCCTGTCCACCAAAGGAGAAGAGCAGTGGCACCACTGAAACAGTAAAGGAGAAGAGCGGTGCTCAGGCCAGCTCTTACGACCGGATCACACCTATCCGGCAGGAAGTTGCAACCTAGGTCGCACCTTTTTTCCCAATAAGCGCGACCTATGCCGCGCTTTTTTCTCCAATAAGTGTGAATTGGACCAAAACTCTATATCACAGTTGTCCAGGCTACCAGAGCGATCCTGGTCGCTACCCTGACCCAGTTTCGTGCGACTTGTCGCACGAAAACCCCTACTTTGTGCAACCTAAGTCTCTCTGCTGATTTTCTGTCTCAGTCGTGATTGTTTTACAGTTCCATGAGACCCCAACCGCACCTGTTCCGTCAACAGGTGCGACCAATAGTTTTTCCAGTTCTTTGAGGTGTTTTGAGACCCTTTCCAAACCCCTTGTCTGTGTTCTTCTCCTTCCCCAACCATTTCCTTCCAGATTTGATTGCCTACATCCCCCTGTTTTGTTTTGCAGTCTTATTTTCCTTGCATATGATCCCCCTTAGTCGAGCTTGATAGTTGAGACCCCCCATGTGTTTCCTACACCCTGTAAAGTTCCTTATGTGCTCATGTACTTGCATGTTTTGTTATCTAGAAGAATTAGTTGTTAGCTGTTGAAAAATATTTACTTTCATTTAATGTTCTTTATTTTTCAGCATACCTCTCCGGCATGAGAGAGCTGGGGTTTAGACATTACACTTCACTTGTGCACACATCTCACAACTTAAAGTAAACACTTGGTTCATAACCCCAAGCTGAGCCTGAAATTTAACTTAACTCAACCAACATTGTAACCTCATTTGAGGACCAAAACAATATTGTAGTGAAGTTAGGACACTAGGGATAGGCATCCAAATAACACCCCTTTGTCACCTACATCTGAGACATAGTTGTTGTCTTCTAGGGAACCAAAAGAGACACTACATAATTAAATGACAAGAAAATATTTTACACCTCTCAACATTGCTCCTAAGAAATTATGGAGGCAAATTCTAACTAGAAAAACCAATGAAGATAATAGGATTGATTTAAAGGAATGTGACTCCTATCTTAAAAATATTTACGAATCCCCAAATGTCACTAATAACATTGCAACCCTCCTTACAGCTAAAGAAGGTTTCTCGCTAGATGACATAGATATTAGAGTTAAGCACTTAGCAAATGGAAAAGACAAGGACATTGAAGCATACCAAGTGAAAATCTTAAAAATTGGAGGTCTAACCCTCATCCCTCACATCCACAAACTCTTCAATTTTGTGGTCAAGCAAGGTTTCCCTCGCCCTTGGACTGAGATCCTCATTGTTCCTATTTTTAAAAGCTATGATAAAAATAGCCCCTCTAATTATTGAACCATTGTGATTATCCCTCTCTTAACAAAGCTTTATGGTAATATTTTGGAAAAGAAGATCAACATATGACTAGAAAGTGAGGATAAGTGAGCTCAAGGTCGGGTATCCTTTAGAATACATCACTCAACCACAGATCACCTTGTTATGCATAGGATCATTGCAGAGGAATGTCGTAATAATAAATCCAATCTCTTATGTTGCTTTGTGGAATTTAGGAAATATTTCAATACGGTTCCTAAAAACAACCTGTGGAATAGGTTAGAAGAGCTAAAGGTTAGTTCTCGAGTTGACAACTTCTATGATAAGATTATACAAGACCGTCATTTCCAAATTTAAAACCAATGAGGGGTGGTCACAAGTTATTAATTGTAATATTGGATTTAAGTAAGCTTACACCCTCCTCCCTACCCTTTTCGGCATATACATTGATAAGCTAGAAGGTTTCTGTTGCAGCTGCAACATTCTCCCAAAATTCAAAAAAATTTGGGACCCTCATATTTCTTTTTTGCTCAGCTCTTTGGTTTTGTTTGATGTTTGCTCAAGAATGACTTTTATGCCAGCAATGTTGTACGGTTTGTATTGGTTTTTCCCTGCCATCGGAAGTGTTTTAGACTATTGAGTCGGGAGTCCAGTTATCTGCACGTCCGCCGTTGCGAAAAAGAACAGGACATCAAGACCGATCCAAGGGTTATTGGTCTCCGATGCGCTTATTTGTCGGCGGCTGTATTAAGATTCCGTCGGAACGTTTTGTCTCTATATGACCCGCCATTGCAGAGGAGGTATTGTGAAGCTTCCTGATGGTTGTATTATCCTTTTCCGATTCCCGCCGATTTTGATTTGTAGATCCTTAGGCTTTCAACTTTCGTCGTTGCGGCTCTGAAAGGCACTAGGCTTTCCTATGTAGTTTGATTTTGTTTTCCGCGTGACCAATATTTTTGGCCGAAGTCATGTTTGATTTTGCTCCGTTTTTTATTGGTCTGTGGAACTCGGTGCCTTTATGGTTTCCGTCGTTGCGGCTCTTCAACCAACTATTGGTCCGAGGCCTTAGTTGGGCGAGCTCCGATGTAAGATTTTATTTGTTTCTCCTGCCGACGCCATTGCGGGTTTCCTAACCATTTCATCATCCGCCGTTGCGGAGGCGATACTGACAGGATCGTCGATCCCGTAGCCGTTCCGCTTCCCAATTGGTTTATTTTTTCCCGTCGATTATGTGTCGACCGCGGCGTATATATTGGGGTCGGGGTTTTATTAATTTTTATTGTTATTTGCCTGTGTTGTCGTTATCGCTCGAGTAGACCAACGCACTCGGTACCTCGCTCCTAGGTGACTCCGTCGTGGAGGTTTGCGGTTTTTCTCGACCAGTCGCACAGCCCATTTCCAGGTAGGCTCTTATGCCCATTGTACCTTTCCGTTTGAGTGGTCAAATTGAGTTTGTCGCCCTTGGTTAGTTCCTGTCTCGGCGATTAGTGGATACCTAGGTTTCCATTTTGGCGTGTATATATAATCTAGGTGAATGGTATGGCTGCACGGTTGGGGGTTTTGTTGTTTTGCTTGATGACTACATTCGCGGCCATTATGGGTTTGCAGCCCACACTCGACTGCTGGGGAAGCCGGTGCAGACGGTCGTTACGTTGTCCGCACCAATATCCTCCAGTCTGTGTGTGGCTGTCCGAGGAGAGTGTTTTATTGTTTACTTCAGAGATGCCGAGGTTTTGGTTCCAGAGTATGGTCGCCCTCGTTTTTGTGAACCAGGTTCGCAACGTTGAAGTGACGCCCTGCTTAGGATGAGATTGTTAAACTCGAATACGAACCCCGGACCAATTTAGGGTTCATAATACATTATCTATGCGTATTTGGATGCAAGTGCCTTTTGCAAGAAGCAGCTTCTTCTTATTTTCCATGTCCAGGCCGAATGTATCCAAGGTTTAAGAGGCATTGCCTCCTTCATCTTATGATTTCTTTGTTCAACCACCTTTCTATCCATCATTACCACAAACCTCAAGCTTACAGTGAGTTAAGTGCACTACCACAATGCAGTATCCTTCACTTGGGATTAGGCATCATATTTTCCATGGAACGATTTAGTTCATAGCGTCGAGAGGGGAATTTTCTTCGTTTTAGAAAAACCATGATATTATGAGTTGATAATGAAAATCTTTAGTATGTGTTGGTTTTAGCTTTTTTGGCAGATTGGCTATGCGCAGGAATACTTGGTTTGAGTATTGTTTGTTTATTTTCATAACTGCAATCATGTTTATCCTAAACGAGATAAAATTCTCATACAGTTTGGCTCCACTTTTTGAACGTTATCTAGGAATGGCCCAACCGAACCTAAAGCAATTTTTGTGTATGATAGGGAAATTCTTCAGAATCCAAGATGTCTAAACGGCAGAAGAAGAAGGCTCCCGTAGTAGAGGAGGAACCCGAGGTTGAAATTGTCACCAGAGTTGAGTACATTTACGAGGATACCAAATGCATAGTTGGTATGGAACCTGAATATAAATGGGGGGAATTCTACAGATTAATAACACACCAGGAGGTACCTGACACAGGTTTTGAGGAAGAAACCATATATGCAAATATAGAGAGATCTGCGTTGATGAGAGTTGCTACTAGACCTGAGCTTTTTCTGTGCTCAGAGGTGATTGGATGGATTCTACCCAGGGCAGATGTAACCACCATGATTTTGGCAAATGTTGACAAACAGGGTTATGCTGCTTATAGCCCTGGGTATGTATCACTGGCCTACCACTTACCGGAAGCACAAGTGTACTTGACTGAAGACTACCTAAAGACAATTAATCTGGACCTAGTCGAGACACTGAAGAGAATGTTGGTGCCTAGCAAGAACTTTAGGACTAGGTCATTCGGGGAATATGATACTGCCACTTTAAGAACCCCTTACAGGTTCATTGCCCTAATGCTGAACAGGATTTTCGGGAGGGCCCACGGTAAAAGCTCTAAGTTGGAGTGGGTGCCCATCATTTTCTATGTTACATCACAGGGGACAATGTTTAACTGGGCAAACATTGTGTCCAACAGCCTCTCAGCCTACATTGCTTCAGCATTAGGAGGGGTGTCCCAGAAGAAATCAGAGTTCTATATGAGCTCTATACTGATTGATTGCATACTATGCAACCAACCCTTCCCAAATCTGAGGTGTATCTGGGACCGAGAGAGAACACCAGTCTACTCAGCTTACAAGCCACTCTAGGCACACAAGTACCATAGTCACTATAGAGAAGTGTGTGAACACTTCATCATGCCATTATATAC
This sequence comes from Pseudotsuga menziesii, assembly GCA_001517045.1. Classification (NCBI taxonomy): domain Eukaryota; kingdom Viridiplantae; phylum Streptophyta; class Pinopsida; order Pinales; family Pinaceae; genus Pseudotsuga; species Pseudotsuga menziesii. The sequence goes on from LPNX010398523.1 coordinate 57,906, forward strand.
ATTGATCTTCTTAAAAGAGTGCAACTGCATGTCGGAGAAAGCATTGCAGGTGATTGAAGAATATGCAGATTACTACTTAACGGAGGATGGATTGTATTTCAGAATGTATGGATGCTTCAGAGCACCTTCACTACTGCCAAAATATGCCACTGACTATGTAGTGCACAAGGAGGCAGTTAGGCAGGTTTTCTTAGATGGTATAGGGAGCTTTTTATTTGAACATAAGAAAGCAACTTATCCTCCCTTACCATTCAGATTGGGAAGCTATAAGTTCACAAGAGTGAAGAAAGCTGATGAATTTATAGAAGAATTGGAGAAATTCCATTTTGGGGAAATAAATTTCCACAGGAATGATTCCCAGAATAAAGTGGCAGAGCACTGCAAGGAGGCAAATGTACATTTCGAGTGCACAAGCCACTGGGATAAAGATGAATCCATTTTCCGCAGTGCAGAAAACATAACTGTTTTGAGAAGAAGATTTAAAAAGAAAATTACCACTAAAGGCGGGAAAGGACAGGATGAGCAGAAAAAAGTGGAGGAAGAGGAAGCTAGAAAAAGGGATGAAGATGCTAGGAGGCTAGCACAAGAAGCCGAAAGCTGGCTCAAAGGTGAGGAGGAAGAAAAGAGAAAAGTTGCACAAGAAACAGCTAGAAAGGCAGAAGAAGCTGCCCAAAGTGAAGAAGAGGAAAATAAAAGGAAAATGGATGAAGAATTGAAGAAGCAGGAAGCAGAAAGGTTAAAACTGACAGGGGCTGTGACAGATCAATCAGCTTCCAATCCTATAGACATTCAGGCTCAGGACTTGGGTGATTCTGATGTTCAAGATCCTGAGGTAGCTGCTAGTAGTGCATTGGGACAGGCTGTTGTCCCTACCCTAAGACTAATCCCTTTTGAGTAGAAGAAAGGGGAGGAGGTGCCAGATTTCAACACTATTTTTTATGACAGGGAAAGAAAAAGAATAGTGAAGAGGACCAAGAGGAAGGTCGAGACTGGGGGACAGTCGGGCAAAATGATAAATGACACGACAGTGGTGTATGGGACAGACAAGGATCCAAGGTTCACCATCAGAGCTGGGGCTGCATTGATCCATGCCTCTAAGGACAATGTAGATCAAATAATGACTGATCTTGAACAGTCAAAGAAGTTTGCTGCCCAGCTAAAGGACACCCTGAGAAGAGAGAGGGAGGAAAGTAGTAGATTGCAAAGAAAGTTTGAAGACATACAACATGAAATAAAGTCTTCAAAAGCTTAGCTCTAGTTCCTCCAAGTAGAGAAGAGATCTCTAGAGGATGCCCAAGGAAGTCTGGAGAAATTGCAGCAGGAATGTCAAGGGTTAAGGATAGAAAATGATGAATTGAAGACGGTATGTCATGAAAGTCTTCACACAGAAAAGGAGCAGCTGCAAGGAAAGAAAGGGGAGTTGGAGCTACAAAAAGCTACCTTGGAGGAATCTGAGAGGCGATCTCAAGAGCAGACTGCAGAACTAAAGAACAGGTTACCTCATTAACAATGGCTCTAGAAGAGGCCAAGGAACAGCAAGTCAATCTTCAGCCTTTCAAGGAGCATGTTCTAGCACAAAGGAGCAAGATGCACCAGCTGCAAGTAGCCATAGAGGAAGAAAGGTGCAAGATCTTGCAGGTAGACAATCGATTGGAAGAGATTTTGGAAACCTCCTCATATTTTGTAGACAGATCGCAGGACATCTTAGAAGTCCTAACGGGGAGAATGTCAAGATTAGAAGCAAATGAGGAAACTCCTGTAGATCTGCCAACAAAAGATCAACAGAGCCTAAGGCAAGACTATGATCTACTAGAGTTTGCCATAAACACAGCCGAAGAATTCAAAAAGGCTGTCAAGAAGACAAAGGGGGCTTGTGCAGAATTCTTCAAGAGGCTTTTGATTACTTATAATCGTTGCCAGGTTGAGGTTGAACAACGAATGGATACTTTTCCGAACCACAGCCTGTTTTTGGAGATGTTGCAAAGAAAATATCAGGAAGATGAACAAAGGGTTCAGCACATCAAAGCCCTAGACGAGGAGACTCTAAGAAAGGAAGTAGCTCATTCCGCGGTTAGCGTGCAGTTACTAGAGGACCAACTTCGCCTGAGCTCAGCCAGGATAGAAGTAATAAGAAATCAGGCAGCTAAATTTGAAATTAATATTCGTTTCTTAGAACCTTTTGAGTTCGAAAGCATTACCTTAGAGGCTTTAGCGTGGAAGAAGTTCTTGAACAGTCAAGCGGGACCCTCCTCATAAGCACCTTTTTGTTTATTGTAATATATTAAAGAAAAGTATGGGAGGTGAAGCGTTGGGGAAGCCTAAGAGTCATTTGTGGGAAGCCCAACAATTTTTCTCTTTTTCTATAAATATAGAAGATTTAGATAGGAGGGGGGACTACCAGTTGGATTTGTGAAGACATATTGTAAGAAGAACTATTTCCTTTTGCAATAGATAATTACAATTTTCCTGTTGGAGAAAGCTTGGTGGAATGTTCAAATGTTGTG
>LPNX010398523.1:60436-83422 GCA_001517045.1 Pseudotsuga menziesii
AACTAATTCATTTTCAGCTTTGTGTCCATTAACTGTGAGATCGTTCTAACACTTTGAACCTATGTTCTTATATGAATGTTCTCTGGTTTATTTTATGAAAATTTCCACTATAAGTAATGAATGTTGTTCATAAACAATTGGATATCTAGTTGTTCAAATATCTTTAAATGTTCATGTGTTTTGAAAGAAGTATTAACGATCTATGATTTTTCATAATGCATGTACAAAATATATTACTCATTCATAAATGATAATCTTGCTCCCTAGGGGTAGGTTAGGTAGTTAGTTTTAATTTCTTACTGTGTGTGATTTAGATGCGAGAGAGTTTAAGACGAGAGGTAAGAACTTGCACATCACATTGTGACCACTCCTCGTATTCTCTATCAATCTGCATTTTAGATAGGCACTTGCATATCATACTTAAAACTAAAAACACAAAAATATACACGGTGGACCGCGCCGCAATCGGTAAAACCTTTTATTTTTGTTACTTGACCTACGGTAGCCGGACCGCAAACCGGACGGATTCCCTACACCAAACAGTCACGGGCTAGTTGGGAACGTTGACTGGGGTGAATCTCTTATTGTTGTTGCTTGCGAATTTCCAGGCCTCAACAGTTTCTTAGAAGTGGGTTGTGTTGGCACAACATTATCTAAAATTGCCATCGTCCTTCTTCTTTATGTTGATGATATTGTTCTTATGGAAAGATGTCCCTTTGATCTTGATAAGAATTAATAAATCTCAAGCATTTGTGCTTTAACAGGGGTATGACTGTTAACACTAAAAAACATAAAAGTTATGATTATCAAGTCCAATAAGGTCACTTATGTCAATTTTATAGATATCAATCACAACTTGGAGGAAGTTTCTCCATACAAATATCTTGAATTGATATTCATCACAAGCTCAACTAGAACTATAACATTGAGAAAAGAATGAATGTAGGGTGTAAATCTTATTTTGGTCTTGAAAACAATTGTAAATCAACAAACCTTGTGATGTGGGATAAAAATAAGTTCCTCTTTGAAAATCTCATCACTCTCGTTATCTTGTACGACAATGAAGTTTGTGGTTGCAACATCTTTAGAGAATCTTGAAAAGTTTGAGCAAATCCAAAAACATTTTATAACTTATAACCTCATAATTAAAAGTAATACACCTTATCCTATTCTTCTAATAAAAGCGAGAGTTTCCCCCATCAAGAGAATCGTTATGACTAGGTATCTTATGTACAAGTACAAGATAAATAACATGGGAGACCAAAGACTCCCCAAAATTTCTGTAAAATCCAGTCAAAAACACATGTGGCTCAAGAGAGTTTGGTATAAAGACACCATGGATTGGCTAAACCATTGGAGGATTGATGAAAATGCCACTCTGCAAAATATCAATAACATTAAAAATATTATTCTAAGTTTAAAGAGAAAATGAGGGGAAAAGGGATTTAGAGGTTAAAAGGAAATTAAGATACTATAAGGAGGTTATTAACCATAATCTAGAAGACCGAAAGTATCACTTTATTTTAACTAGCTCAAAGAAGAAAACTATTATAGCCAAAATAAGAATGAACTCTCATGAGCTTCATAGTGAAACATGGCGCTAGACAATTCCTAAAACACCGTGGGGGCCAATCTTCTAACTTGTCAAAATTATGGTGACACTGATACGCTTCTTTCTAAGCTTTTTTAGCATAGGAATTTTTTTTACAGCAAACCAAATAATTTTTTTCTTTCTTCTTAATGTCCAATATACTAAAGTTGGTCTTAGGGGATGTTAACCATCATCATCATCAAACTGGTAAATTAATTGAAAGTCCAAATATACATTAAAATTGTTCGCAATGCTATATGTGCTTATTAACATGCTTCCTCAGAATCAATGCATGGATGAAATACATATTAACTTATTTCCAGCAAATCCATCGGCCTAAGAAAAGGAAATCTAATAAAGGAACCATATGTTTATTGATTGGAAAAATTGTTGGAATATTATTCCATCCAAACCATAGGTTAAAATATTTTCATCAAGTTCCTATGTGTTTAGTAAGTTGTTCCATGTGTTTAGGCTTCCTAGCGAGTCTTGAGTCATGGACCCCAAATTCTAATAAAAGTAAATTTTCTATGTGACTTATTTTAGTGAAGGAATGTCAAATTTTGATATCATGGGGGAAAATATAAATAGAGGAACATTCCACGAAGTAAAATAAATAGAGAATACAAGTGTATTCAATTTTATCATGTGATTAACCAATTTGTTTCTACATGATTTAATTAAGGATGAAAAAGTAAACAATTGATTTTTAGTTTAAGATATTTATTTGTAATAATTATTAATGGGGTAATAGGTGGAGGGTAGATATCTTTAAGGTACTGATTTTTTCCAATACCCAAGGGAAACAAATAACCAAACGGAATTGTAAGTTTTGTATGTGTGACTAGAAATAACTTTAAACCTCTAGATCCAAAATATCTTCATCCTAGGTGAATCTCTTGATGTCATTAAACAAGTAAAGAAGCATCATGTTAAAGAGAGAAACACCCTTTCCATAACTTATGAAAAGATCCCACGATATTTGAAACGGATCAAAGAAACCAATCTCTTACATATTAAAATGTGCAACAACTCTTTTGCCGATCACTCAGCCAATGAAGCATCGAAGTTGGACAAAGGGGTTTAATAAAAAATGGAGGCCACATAGAACAAAGGTGGCTCCCCTAGCTTTTTAATATTGTGATTTATAAAAACTATATCTCATTACATATTCATGCAAATTTTAAAATAGGCGTCACGGAGTACAATTGTTGATTTCAACCATATTTGAGACATCGCTTGGACTTAATGGTGAGTAAGGGAGATAGAGCAATACTCACTCATGCTCTAGGCTTCCTTCTCCAAGTGCTTCTCTTTTTATGTGAGACTTTTCAAACTTAATTCATGTAATTGTGGAATATTTTTAGTTAGAGAGTGTAGAGGCGTGATAAGTTCAGCAGTGCAGAGAAGGAAAATAGTGTTTGGATATATGCTAGTGGGTGCTCGACATTCAAGGTAGAGAAAATTGATAAGGGATTTAATATTTTCTTAATGTTGATAGGTTGGGGTTATTATCATAAATTTGTTATTGGTTATGGTTGTGAGGTGATCCTTGTGGCCTCCCTATCGAGTTATGTTTGTTGTGGTTCTGTCATTGCATGTAAGGAGATGTTTATATTGCAAGTAGGGAAAAAATATGTGTCTTGAAGTCTTTTGTGTTCAATAATGGAGCTCCTTGAACTATGGTGATCTTGAAGGAGAAGTTATGCATGAAATTCAAGAGATAAAAAGGATGATGTGGAACCTAAATTCACAAATGGATGACTTTGAAGTGCTAGCTAATGGAAATAACACTAATATAGACAGGTAGTATGTTAGACAAGAGGCCCTCAAGAACACACTGTTGAAGCACGAGGAATAAATCACTAAGTTGATCAATGACACTGAAATGCACTTTAATATAATTCTAGGTCTTTCTCATGATGCATAGTACAAAGTTCATTCACTAGGTTCTAAATTGATGGAGGAAGATACAATTGAGAAGCCCTCCATTGCTCTCATGGAGATCTCAATCTCCAAGGAAACCGTTAGAGATGACCAACGACCATAGGAGACCATAGTTGCCATGTGTTTTGTTAGTATATGATATATGTTTTTTACATGCTCTTTGTTGTTAGGACAATTTGTTCGCATATATAGTAGTGAAGTCTTTGCAAGCTTAGTAGTTTCAGTGATATGGATGTGATATGGATGTATAAAGAGGAGGAATTTTGTGATCTTCTCAATTCCTTTTTAATACAAAATATAATACTATTTATCTTTAAAAAATCAATTATAATAATATTTTAATCAATAATGCTAATGATTTGTAAAAATATTAAATTAAAAGAGTATTTGTTTCAAATGATATAGTTAAAAAGAATACACTCAAATTAAATTTATCCTTTGATTTTATAAATTAAAATTTAAGAGTTATAGTGAATTTTATTGTTTGTTGCATTGATGTCAATGAATTCAAAGATAGAATTCATTGAATATCAATGCACATTAGACATGCTTAAGTTATAGTGATTCAAAAAGAGGAATCATTGATACCAATGCAAAAAACAACAAAATAATCCAAAGACCCTGGAAATCTAAAGCAATTTGATTTCACTTGGATTGACAGTGACTCCATTGATATCAACAATTCAAAAATAGGAATAATTGATATACTATTGTAATTTTATTGTGTTCTAAGGTTGAGAGGAATGGATGATATCATACTACATCATACTATATAGTATGATATCATACTACATCATACTATATCATACTATATAGTATGATATCATTGATATAGTATTGTATTTTTATTGTGTTCTAAGGTAGAGAAGAATCAATGATATCATACTATAAAAATATATATATGTATTGTGAATCAAAGAGAATAATCATTCTTATCAATGCAACAAATAGTAAAATAATCAAGTATTGTGAAAATCCAAAGCAATTTGATTTTATTTCCATTTTCATTTAAATTATTTTCAAGGTACTAGATTATTTTGGATAATTAATCTAAAACACACATATTGTATTTTAAAACTAAATTTATTGTAATAAAAAAGATATGTGTGATCCGTTGAACACAATGGCCACACTGAGAGGGGGGTGAATCGGTGTGTGTGCAATTTATAAACTTATTACCTTCTTTTAATCAATCAGAGTATATTAATCAAAATGCATCAGTTAAATCAACCAAGAGTCAGAAGTGACATTCATCACATCAAAGAGACACATGAATGTTTAGAATTTTGATATTTATTTTTTGTACATGGGAGACAACAATCTTCTCGATTACAATCAATACCAAATAATAAGAAGATCTCCAAATTTGTAACAGGACCCAGCCTGGTTTTCTTAGCTCCAACTAAGAAGGGTTTGAGGAGTCCAATCCTCAAGTGCAAGATTCTTCTTGCAAGAAATCATATGGCTATGTTGCACAACCAACCTCTACTCTGCTGGTCAATCTCTATTCATCACTCTTCTCCTCACTTCTACTCATCTCTGCTCATCCACGTATGATCGTCCATCTGCTGCATAATCGTCTATTCTTATCATTTTGATCAAGAAGACACATCAGTCATCTTCTTTACTTGTCATTTCATCATCATGTTGAAGGTATCACTGCCAATTGTCATCAGGATGTCTTCTCATGTTCTCTTCAAGCCACTTTCCACATTCATTAGGACTACAACCTAGCACTGGGAGCTTCAACCCTGGATGGTTAAGCTTCTCTTCATGTCAACACTTGTCAACTTGTCAATTTCAACCTTGACAGAGATCACATCAATTCAGACTGTGTTTCACTTGTAGGCTGTGTACTTAGTCTGAGGAGGAACCCTACTCCATGCCAAACCAGGTTTGTGTATGTATGCCTTTCAAAATGATTTTATGGTGTCTGCAACCCTTTATGTCTTCAAGATAAAGGTTGTTATTCATCAACCTTCAAGACCGTGTCATACTTCTTCAAATCACTGTCAAACATTAAAGCATCTAAATTGTTCATCCTTCATTAGCATCTTTGACTGTGTGTATGCTTTGTAAGCAACCAAAGCTCAAATCATATGTCAAATTGGAACTGTGTATAAGGACTGAGTAAAAGCTCTAAAAATCAGACTTTGTATAGTCTTCAAGCAACAAAGATTTAGGACTATTCATCACTTCATGAGATTGGGATTTAGGGCAGTCAACATCTTCCTTCAAGCTTGGCTAATATTGCAGACTATTCAGACAATATCTCAATCACTTACAAACACAGACTTGTGCATATCTCTGTCAAAGAAACCCTAAACAAGTCACACTTTGGACTTCAACGGAATTTGGATGCCAACGAGTATTGGATCACTTATGAACTCTTTCCAATACTTTGAATTTTGCTTCAATCTTTTCTCTTCCAAACTTCTTTCTATATCCTGAGATAGCTGGAGTATGATGTAATAGGATCAAAACTCACTAGGAAAAACTTGGATTGTTTAGTCATTGTTGAAAGAGGTAGCAATACCATTGTCAAGCATAAAAAATTGAACTAAACAGTCATCAAAGAACTCGGACTATATGCTGAGAAGGACTCTACCAAACCATCATCCAACACTTATAAAAAATTCAAATTGTGTTTTGACCCCAAAATCAATCACTATTGAGCGCTGAGAGGCAGCCCTAAACACTGTCAAACTTGGGATGTTCAATCTCTGTTGTTGCTGCACCAATCATCACCAAGAGCCTACAAAAACATATGCTACTACAAACCTACCTCACCTTTGTGTGTTGTACACCTCAGATCTCCTCACTGCTGCAAAAATTCGGGTTTGTTGAATATACAAAAAAATATGTTGTTGTTGCCCCGAATTTCATCAGTTCACCGGATTTTTCTTGAGTTGAAATGTCTGTTGTTGCTATGGATCAAAACAGACCAAGATGGGATTATTTCTCCTTTGTAAAAATCATGATGAGTTGGGAGTGTTCAAACCCACACTCGTCCACTGTAGTCTGTGGCTACACCCAAAATTATTAGTCATAATTGACTACTCCTTCTCTACGAACCTCTTCCTCAGTCCCAAAAAAAATTTCAGAGATAAAAAAAAAGAGACTTGTGTGGCCGCCTCATTTGCTGCCTCAGTGTACTGTACTTCGCTGCGTTAGTGGCATACTTCGATGCCTCAGTGGTATTCCTGAAATTCAGAGCTATTCGAAAAATCCACACACAAAAAATGAAACTTTATGGGTTATTTATACTAGTTTTCCACTAGGCTGACCTGTCATAATTTTTTTTTTAATAATTTGAGGCCAACCTGTCATAATTTTTTTTTTATTTTATAATTTGAGCCCGACTTGTAGGGTGACGAAGGCAAGTTTATTTTATGTTTTAATTTGAAGATAAATTTTATTTATTTTGTTATTAGTTGCCCATTTTGTTTTACCATTTTAATGGTCAACATGTATGCTCCATGTTTGTCCACAATCCACTTAGGTCACCACAAAAAGGTATGGGTATGTGGTATGTATTTTACCACAATTAAAATTTATAGGAGTATGCCCTCTACATTGTCAAATGGTTGTATCAATCCATTAGGGCTTTCAATTTTATGTGTAAGAGTGAGCTCCAAATCATCTTCTTCCCTCCTTCAAGTGCAAATGAGTGTGTCAAAGTGCCAAGTCTCCTCATGTACTAAGGACCATTTTCAAGACGTTATGACCACATCATTTCCTTCATCATGCCATCTAACCATGTCAAATGCAAGTAGTGGGTTCCATGACCATACCATGGGAATCTAGCTCTTCATCAAGGGTTCCAAGTCATTTATGATCTCATCATCACATTTAAGAGTGCAAGGACCATCAAACCACTAAGTGTGGTCGAAATACTTCTTCATCAAGCAAGATGCTTCATGGGCTTCTTTAACCACCTCAACCACACCAAGATACCTCCAGGGGTCAAGATATCACCTGTGGGGTTTCTAGGTCTTCTCCTAGGGTACCATGACACCATCAGAGCATGAATGACCACATAATGGGTCATTAATGGTTCTCCAACCCATGTAGGGGTTCTCCTTCGTCCACCAGGGCCTCAGGACCATCTACAGGGTATTCAACACCAGCATGGTCTTCAACATCATCAACAAGGTGGTGGCTTCAAGATCCAGCCTTATGAGTATAGGGACCTTGTCAACTGGGTACAAGGTGCTCCAAGGCACAAACCCACTCTATAAGGGGTCCAAGGCATTGCAAATGGGACTTGGTGGCATCAATGATGACATGTGGGGTTACTGTAAGTCCATGTTAGCATGAATGACAATTTCATCAACATGATCCTTTATTTCATTTACATTATTAAATATTTTATTTATTTTCATTTAGTTTTCTAAATATAGTGGTGACAAATTATGTTATTTTCAAATGATTGATTATCTATCTTTATTTTAATGATCCGTATACTTTTAATTATTTTAATTTTTAATTTTATAAATTTATATAACATTAACAATTGATATTATTTTACTTTTTATTTTATTGATAAATATTATTTTACATTAATTTACTTATTGTTTTTTCTAATCTTCAAAAGAATAAAAAGAATTAAGAATACCATATACCATTTTAAATATATACTATTTAATTCATTTAGTTAACTATTTATTATTACTATAATGGTTAAAGTTAAATGTCACAATTTATCGTTATCATTATTTTATAATTTTATATAGAGTTATTACTATGTTGGAAAGTTAGCCTCTCACCCCTTAATAATTCAACCTTTATTCATCTCAATTAACAAACTGAAATTTAATATATGGATTTTAAATTTTACCGTTGAAGAGGTTGATTTTTTCAAAGGAAAAAATACCAGTCTTTGTTATTCATTAAGAATCAAAAGACATCTTATACAATGACTTAACTTTCCAGTCATAGAAAGCAGATATGATATCACATCTCAGTAAAGACAGTATAGTACTAAACAATCTTACAACCAGCCCATAGAGAAGGAGCACAAAGTCTGATCATAGCAGACTTTTCTCATCATCCTTGATAAACAGGTCAGAATATGCTGAAATAGATCGAGAGTGATCATCAAACAGACAAATCCCGAGCAAAACATGTCGGCAAGTAGTCTCAAACAAAGCAGACATAGAGAAATATGCATATCAAACACTATCAAACACTAAGTGCCAAATGAAAAAGAGCATATAACTCTGCACAAACTAGAAAAGCATAAATTGTCCATGATCTATGATCCTGCCTTCCAAAGATTCTGAGTAGATTCCAGAACCCATATCCAACTTCAAAGCCTGCTTGGAGAGACCATCCACCATTGAGTTATGCTCACGATATATATGTTTGAAGATCACATGAGGGACATGTAACATCATAGCACGAATATCATCACACCAATGATTCAGAGAGGGAACCTTTAGTGATGCGAGTCTGTTAATCCAAGAAATTATAACAAGTGAGTCACCAAAAATCGTGTGCATGGGTAAACCCATCAACTTACTCACTCTAATAATAGCCCAAAGTGCCAACAATTTAGCTCTGGTGTTTGAGCTGCTTCCACAGCCCATGGAGAAACTAAAGAAATGATCAGCACTTAGAAAGATCACAAAGCCAACCCCACCAATGTGCTCAGCAGCAGCCGCATCAAAGAAACCACAAGGGTAGATCATCATGGGACTTAGACCGATTTTCCTAAATTTCTGTTTTTTTTGTGCAACATGTTACAAGTTCAGAAGACTTTCAATTGCAAAGATAAATGCATGAACTGTAGGCACACCATTATCAAATAAGCATATGTTCCTTAGTTTCCAAGTACACCGGAAGATGAATATCGGAAGATATCTATAGTGAGTAGAGAACGCGGTGTGGCTGAACCAAAATCCCAAAAAAGAAGAGACAGAATCAAAATGGGGATAAGAATACCCAAATCGAGTTGCAAAGTAAGAATGGATACCAATAGAAAAAGTGCAGTCCAGAAAGAGGTGTTGAATATCCTCTACGCTCATACCGCAAAGAACACATTTACTAGGGCCTTGAAAACCCCGGATCCGAAGTTGATCCCAGGTCAGTATCCGACCCCTGCCCAATAACCAAGTGAAGCAACCAATTTTCAGAGTCCAGATCAAATCAAGAACAGAGGCTTGATCCTCAGAACAACATGATGATGTGATACAATCATATCCCATAGCTGCAGTTAAAGGGTCCACATAATTGTTATGTGACCATAAAAAAGAGTCACAGTGTTTAAAAAGGCGTATTCTACCAAATTCCAGCCCTCTAGTGAAGTTTCCCATATAATTTTCCAATCACCCTGGAGATCCAGATCATCTGCTGAGAACCAATAACTCTTAGGAAATGGTGTTTGATTCCTCGCGTAATCTAATGTACAGATACCATAATCTTCCAGATAGTCTCGTAAATATTGTGAGAGAAGAAAGGAAGACCCCAAACCGACAATGGGATCCACACCCAAACAAATAGATGATCCATTTCCAACTTTCCATATTAACCCTTTGCCCAGCCAGGAAATGGTTAGGAGAAATCCTCTCCAGATGACCGATGCACTTCGAAGAGAGAAACTCTTCCCACGAAGCCACATGTGAAGAGGTAGTTTTTTCAAATATTTGACAGAGAGAAGCTGATACCAAATTCCTTTGCCATTTAAAGTCAGTCAAAAGCTTTTTAATCTCAAGGAAAGACTGAACCAAGTAAGATGTTTGATGCCCCATCCACCCAAGGTTGTTGGGCTCGCTAGTAAGTGCCAGTCCACAAGGTGGAACTTCTTATTCTTTGGAGAAGAACCCCACAAAAAGGAAAAAATCAAGCATCTGAGCTTATCAAGTATAGACTATGGGATTGGGATTAATGCCATCCTGTGGGATCGGGACTAATGCCATCTAGTAGACAGGAAGACTAGAAAGAACAGATTTGATAAGAACAAAACGACCACCAAAGGATAAGAGCCGATTGGTCCAGTAAAGAATTCGCTTTTCAAATTTAGTAAGAATCCAGTGCCAATCTTTGTCTTTGACCAGGTCCCCGATGGCTTGATAAAGTATCCCTGATATTTAAAGGCTTGAGTCTTTAAGCCGCTACCTTGGAAATCAATTTATAGACCGCTGAAGAAGTTGATTAGCAAATAAAGCAGCACCACAATCTTGAAGATTTCGTTTTCCATAGACCCTATCTTGAAACGAAATTCTCCAAGCCTTTGGCGACTTTTCTTTGGCGGTACCGGAGGCTGTACGACATTCCCATCGTTCAAAAAACTGTTTTGTCTTTTTGCTCCTAACTACTCTTTCACCTTCATCTTTTTTTCTTAATATGATCAATTCAATGGCGATCCACTACATTGAAAATCCTGGATCAAAACAAATTACGGATCCTTCAACCGAGACTGATTCTTCAAGCAAAGGCCGTGGATTACGCGGTGTTGTGTGCATCACTCGAAAATGTATGAGTAGCTCTTCTGCTATTTATCCCAGCCACCATTAACTCCTGAAAAACATCCTTCAACCGAGACTGATTCTTCAAGCAAAGGCCGTGGATTACGCGGTGTTGTGTGCATCACTCGAAAATGTATGAGTAGCTCTTCTGCTATTTATCTCAGCCACCATTAACTCCTGAAAAGCATTGCTGTTTCAGGAAATTAAATCATGGGGACTCCATACTTTGGTTTATCTATTACTGTATTTATTTTTTGCATATGTGCTGGAGTTTCAGGCTTCACAAACATAAGGGACGGTAAGCTCTCGAGTCTCTCTTATATTCAGCTTTCACTAATTTTTATTACATGTACAAATGAAAATATTGGCTGTGATATCACAGAACTTGATCAAAGATCCAGTCTGCCTCATGTTTATTACTTTTTTCTGCTGCAGCTACCATCCTTTATGCAATGAAATCAGAATGGGGAAACACGGTGCCGAGAACTTGGACTGGCACAGATCCCTGTGGGACTCAATGGGTTGGGGTCACCTGCACAAGCTCAGGCCATATAAATTTACTGTTAGTTTCTCCTTTTTGATATTCCATGGCTTGTGATTGTTATTATGTAATGATTTGAATTTCAAACTATCTTGACATATTCTGAAAGTGAGCGTCAAAATCCCTTTGCTACTGCGATGAGCTTAATTTCAAGCGATCTTTGACATGCTTGAGATTTTGTTTACGTTAATGTTCTGCTCCAAGGTTCTTGAATTTCTAGAAATCATGTGGGCACCGTTCTCTGGTCAATCATTTTGGTAGAAACCATGGAAATAATTAGTTCTCAGTTCTGTTATTAAGAGGTTTGTCACAGGAAAAATAATCATTGTACAGGGCACTATCAGCCAGTGGGCTAAAGGGAAATCTTCGAGCCGATATCGGTCATCTTACTGAACTTGAAACTCTGTAAGTTCCTTAATGTCCTATACACTAGATATAACAATGAATATTTGCAATGATTTATGTATTGATAAGTTAATCCATAATTATATTCGTACCGCAGGGATTTATCCTACAACGAACAGTTGTTTGGAACGCTTCCACCCACCTTAGGATCCCTGACCAAACTTAAAAACTTGTGAGTTATTAAGCATACGCACAAATTTAGATTGGAATTATGTGACATATGTATTTACAGATGATATTCTTTGGTCGGATTGCAATTGAATGGTATATAATTTTGTGGCCTACTCAGGATTCTGATCGGGTGTAATTTCAGTGGGGGTATCCCAGATGAGTTGGGAAACCTGGTTAATCTCGAATTTTTGTAAGATTATCGCTGGACCATACAATTCTTTATGTTCTGGAATTCATAGTAGTTAAACATTACATAACTCTCAATATATTTGGTTCGGACAGGGCTTTGAATTCCAATAAATTTAGTGGTTCAATACCTCCGTCATTGGGTCATTTAGTTAAGGTCACCTGGTTAGATCTTGCGGACAATCAGCTTATTGGAACTCTTCCGGTCTCAAACTCAAGCCAGACTGGATTAGACAAACTCCTTGCTGCAGAACACTTGTAAGAAATATAGATTGCTTATGGTTTATTTGTTGGGTTCCCATAAATGAATAAATCGCTGATGAATTTCTTATTGTTCCAAGCCATTTCAACCAAAACAAACTTACAGGTCCCATTCCACCTAATCTTTTCAACTCGGATATGAATCTAATTCACGTGTAAGTAGAACATATCCATTTCTTTTTACGTTTGGAAAGGTTAATATTGCTTAGGAATCAATTAGTGTTGAAGTATTGAAGTATTTTTTTGTATGTGCAGACTGTTTGATAACAATGAATTTTATGGGGACATCCCCTCGACTCTAGGACTTCTGAAACACTTGGAGGCATTGTGAGTAATTAAATCTTCATCACACCATGTAGTACTGATGTATTATTTGAGTTATGCACTGATTGATAAGTAAAACGAAGTTTGATTAACTTTACTTTCCATGTTCGGGTACAGGAGGCTTGACAGAAACTCTTTCACTGGTCTGATTCCATCGAACATCAGCGATCTGCAACAGCTTCTTGAACTGTAAGAATTTTCCTATATCTGGGCTTTTGGCTTTGGTATCGAAATCTCCAATCATGGATAAAAACTAATATGTACAATATTTTCACGTTAAATTCTGTGTCTTTCCGGTGAGGATAGTTAGTGATAAACAGAGTACAAAGCTTGTAACAGAGTTGTGGAATCCACACCACACAACTAGAATAATAGCTCCATCCTTCATTGCCAAAACACGCCTGATCTCAGAAGACCAAGATGATTTATGATAGTATATTCTGCTTTGTAAATATCATATTTAAATCTACTTGATGATACAGTTATTAGAATTGTTTTTCCAACTCAATACTCTGTTCGAAAAGAAAATGAAGAAAAATATATGGATAATTGATCTTTGGTTTAACAACTCAAGGCAGTGTACTGGTGCTGTGTTGTATTCAGACATCTATCAAATAATAAACTGGAGGATTCGATTCCAGACTTAACCGAGCTAAGTCATCTTCAATATCTGTAAGTAGATGATAAACACTTGTGTTGCTGTGCAAAAGCTTGGCTTATATCAATATGTATAACTGATTCATTGTTCAGGGACTTGAGCAACAATTCCTTCCAGTCATCAGAATTACCCCATTGGCTTATCACTTTAGAGGGCTTAACAACAGTGTAAGTTCCTCAGAAGACTTAATGCTTACAGAAGTTTTAAGATCAAAAGAAGAATTGCTAGAATAATGGCAGATTTATGCTGTGCTGTTTCACAGAAGCCTGGAGAATTGCAATCTGACAGGAGAGATTTCCTCCCAAATTTTTAACTTGAGATATCTTGAGACTCTCAATCTCAGTCACAATCAACTAAACGGAACTGTGGTTCTTAACGGCGGCTCAAGTCAGATCCTGCAAATGATAGACCTTCAGTATAACAACATTATTTCTGCTCCTCAGGTTGGCAATTCCAACATTAATATATCGTGAGTACCTTTACTGAACGCACCTTGTCATCTCTATAATTCAACTAAGGTCAGCTTCATAAATTAGGAAGCAAATGGCCAATGAACTCATAATTGCTAAAGCTTATCTTAATTTACCATTTGTTAACATAGCATTGATTTGTGATTGACTGAAATTTGAAATTGCAGGCTTGGGGGAAACCCTTTTTGTCTACCCCAAGCTTCAAGCTCAAGTAAATTCTGTCAAATTGACAGTGAACAAACTAGCTACGAAACGAATCTAGCACAATGCGGAGGCAAGAAATGTTCCAGGGAATTAAAGGTCAATCCTCGGACTTGCCAATGCCAACAACCTTATCAGGGCAAACTAGAGTTCAGAGCTCCTTCATTTTCAGACATAAGCTTCAATATAACGAGATTCCAGAATCTGGAGCAAACTCTTCTGTCGAATCTCTTAGTGGACGCAGTGTATCTGTGCTGCCTCTATTTTGACAGCATCAATTATCTCTATATGACGGTTCAGTTTTTCCCTAAAGATGGTCTGACTTACTTCGAATACTCACAGATTTTGAATATCAGTTCCAACCTCAGTAATCAAATCTATAAGCCTCCTAAAGAATTCGGGCCCTATATTTTCATTGGAATTCCATATCCTCCCCGTAAGAACATGGCACCTAAATTGCATACTCTTGGCCTTTGTCTATAATCAATGAAAACGATAAGATAGAATTAACGATCAGACTAAGCAGTTTGTGTAGTTGTTTGCAGAATATTCAACTTCGAATGGTATGAGCAAGGGTACAATCGTTGGCATAGCCATTGCAGCAGCTGTGATGGCTCTTGGTATTATAGTAATAGCTTTTTATGCTTTGAAGCAAAAGAAAAGAGCCGATCAGACTATTGAAATGCACAGACCATTTGGTACAGTATAGTCTCTAATTTATATCATCAGATTATTAAAAAATTTATTTCAGTTCCATCATTCAAATAAATTCTGATACAGTCCATATGGTAACTATAACAGCATCATGGGGAACGAGTGGTCAAGATGGTGGAGGTGCTCCTAAACTAAAAGGTGCCAGATGATTTTCCTTCGCTGAAATCAAGAAGGTGACAAATAATTTCTCTGAAACTAATGCAATCGGGACAGGAGGATATGGCAAGGTATACATTTCAGATTTGATCAGTACTAACGTAACTAAAGTCTAAAATCAACATATTGTGAACAACACTGGGACGATACTCTCTTATAACAAAAAAAAGACAACACTTGGACACTAAACGTTGGTGAAAAAACTCCACTCTCACAATGATGAGTTCTATTTATATTTTTCGGGTTACCCATACCCACTGAAGCCTCACGGCCTAAGCGTCTTAGAATAGGGTACTAAAATCCAAACCATCAGCAAAACCCAATGACCAAATCAAGGTTGCATCAATAACACAACTTGAAACTTCAAACAGTTAGTGTGAAAGAATCTTTAACTTCGTCACTGGACGTCGCAGGTGTACAAAGCAATGCTAGATGGAGGTGAAATGGTGGCAATCAAAAGGGCTAAACAAGGGTCGATCCAGGGTGGATCTGAATTCAAAAACGAGGTCGAGCTCCTGTCTCGAGTTCACCATAAGAACCTGGTGGGACTCGTTGGTTTTTGCTTTGAGCAAGAAGAACAGATGCTTGTTTACGAGTACATCCCAAATGGAACTCTTGGAGAAAATCTATCTGGTAAGAATATTCCATCTTCATATCACAAGATTTCTTCTCTGGCACCATATATGTGACTTCAAAGTATCGATATTCCAGTGGATCTGACAAAGATTGAAAGAACAGGTAAAACGGGTATTCAACTGAACTGGGGAAAAAGAGTTCGTATAGCCCTGGGGTCTGCTCGGGGATTGGCATATCTGCATGAGCTTGCAGATCCACCCATAATACACAGAGACATCAAATCGGCCAACATATTGTTGGACATGAATCTGACTGCCAAGGTAGCAGATTTTGGTCTTTCCAAACTCATTTCCGATGGAGGAGCCGAGGCAGGAGGCAAAAGCTACGTCTTGACTGAAGTCAAAGGGACAATGGTAATCATTTTGTACTTATTTAATACCAGTATTGCTGGCAGATCTATGGTGGAAAATATTGAGAGTGGATGTGTTTGTGCAGGGGTACCTGGATCCAGAGTACTACACGACGCAGCAGCTCAGCGATAAGAGCGACGTCTATAGTTTCGGTATTGTTTTGCTGGAGCTCGTTACAGCAAGGTCCCCCCTTCAGGGCGGGAAATACATTGTTAGATTGGTTAAGGCGGCCTTGGACAGCGGGGGAATAATTGGGTTGCAAGAAGAGTTAATGGATCCCTTATTAAGAAAATTAGATGATACCGCTCCCCTTACAGGCTTTGAGCGGTTCTTGAGCTTGGCATTGAGCTGCGTTGAGGATTCGGGTTCCGAGAGACCATCGATGAGGGAAGTAGTGAAGGAGCTGGAATCCATTGTGGAAATGGGGATGGAATCCCCTGCAGACTCCTTGCCATCACGGAGAGATGAGTCTGTTCAAGTTCATGTTAAGAAGGATTGGTCTCCATTTTCTTATTATAATCATAATATGGAAGCTGGCAATTCCAGCGGGAATGTGCCGAAGAAAGAAGGTTCTAGTGATTTGTTTGATTATAGCGGAGCTTATAACATGTCCCATACAGTACTGCCCAAGTAACTAACTGCTGGCAGCCGGAGCTTCTATATTAATTAAATTAATTTTAGGATTGATTCTTTTGTATTCATTTAAAACCCCGGACTCGGTAATGAAGATAGTGACATACATGCATATCTTTTTATAGGTTCTTTACTCCGTGCCAACAGGTTTAGGATATTAGGTTTTATTGTGAAAAACTTGGAAGTTTTTCACAATGTGTTTGTGTGGAAATCCATATGTTCATTCTCAGATATTAGGTGGAAATCTATATGTTCATTCTCATATATTAGGTTTTAGATGTTGGCTGATAGATCAGCTTAGATTTTATGTTTTAGTTGGTGGTTCGGTGTTGTTGAAGATTATATAATATTTTTGAGTTTTTTTTTTGACCCTAGGTAAAACTATTTTTTAGTTATATTTATCTGGGTTTATATTTTAGAATTTAGGGTGTTTTAGTGTTTATTTTTTCTTAAATTGTATGAGGATGAGATAAATGTTTATATTTTAGAATTTAGGGTGGTTTAGGGCCTATTTTTTCTTAAATTGCTCAAGGATGAGAGAAGTGTATTGTCCAAAATGATTTTATGGCAGTTTTTCCAAATTTGAAATAAGCAATTATAAAAAAAGAATATAAAAAATAACTTGAATCATTTTGTACAATAAAAACACTTGAATATAAGAAAATAAGTTATGATCAAAGAATCAAAATGTAAAAGCATTTATTTATTGGGAGTGAAAGTCTAACCTCTTACATCTTACTAAAGAGTTATTTTAAATGTCTAAATTTATTTTTATATAATAGTCACTTTGCAGGAAAATCTTACTTCGGCCTAGGATCCAATAATTATGGTGAATTGGAAGCCCTTGTTTTTTTATCATATATATTTCTCTCATGTATACCAGGAATGCAATTCCCAAACAGATGCTATGTTAAAGACAAGCTTGAATGGTGATCTTTTGTAGGTTTGTGAAATAAAAATGAGATGATTGTCTCATTAAGAATATTTCCTATCAATGAAGCTCAATATGTAACTACTAAGGGAGAGACGCCATATGTGGGGTAGGGACCGAATGTGGTGAGGGTTGTGGTCACTTACACATCCATTAAGAGAATCTAATGCATCCAAATAAATAGCATAAAATAGTAATTTAGATTATACATAATATCCAAATTTTTTACAAAAGGTGGTCATAATATGTCTGGGCCCACATCTGACCTATATCTAGCTTTATATGACAAATTGTGCAGGTTTGACAGATCTGCCTTACAAGACACCTTGTATTGATCCCACCCTAACTAGTATGCCTTAAACAACATCCTATTAGTGCCACATCCTGTAGTGATCTAACATACTAGATCAATCAAACCTTAAAACCTCCTACCAAAATCAATCTAAAGACTACAACAAAATATTCAATTGCGACTCTTTTCTGTGAATACTGGTTTAGGATTAGCAAGAAACCCTAGCTATCAATGGAGCCCCCTCCTTGTCGTATCTAGATCTGGATGATTATCGCATTCGACTAGAGGTAAATTTCAAAAGAATAGTGGCATCTCAGCCTCCTCCGAGCAAACCTCCTGTTCAAGATTCTAAGTTCGTCAAAAGGGTTGAAGTTCCAGATGTAAAGGTCTCTTTTGTCGCCTCTAAATAAAAGGTAGTTTTGTTATCAAATAAAGGACTCATTGGACACTTTACCATCTTATGTCCTTCCCCTCGCTCCATCAAATTTTGGCTCAACAAAAATTGGAGACCGTTAATTCAAGGCGAAGTGCAACAAAATTTTTGTGGCAGGTTTTTTTGTATTCCTATTCAAGAAAAAGGAGGATCACAATTTAATTTTTAGAAATGAGCCTTGGTTTATGGGGTCAAGGGGCATGTAGCTCAACAAATGGGACCTCTTGTTGGATCTAGAGAAAGACATTCCCTCGGAAACTCCAGTATGGGTGAAACTTCCTCACCTTCCTCTACACTACTGGAACCATGAGGACCTCAGAGAAATCAAGAACACATAAGGGAAATACATTGATGAATTGGAGCCAAAACCCCCAATGTTCTCTTGTGCTAGGATTTACGTAGAAGTAGAGTTAGAGAAAGGTCTCCCAGAAGCTATCAACCTATTGTAAGAAGGATGGAACCATTTACAGACTGTGGATTATGTACAAATCCCCTTCAAATGCAAGGTATGTCATGAATACAATCACTTTGCAAAACTATGTCCAAAAGGGATGTAACAAGCCACAAAGAAACCTTCACGGGAGGTGTTATCTCTAAGGTTGTTTTTTCATTTTTATCCTAGGGTTTTATAGTTTTTGGTTTATGATTGAGTTCATTTCTTTAATTTTACTTCATTTTATACCTTTGAGTGTCATATTTTTTATATTTTTGTTGTGATTTCCTTTGAAGGCTCAAATCATTTATTATCTAAAGTTATGGACTTATATTAAGAGCAAGAGGTTTTATGAAAGATCAATTATAAATTGGATTTTATAAACTGACAGCATTCTTTAAAAATACTGCATTGATGGTTTTTGTCTAAATAATGATGTTATACATCATGTTCTTCATATGAAATCAAGGCATTTGGTGTAATGAGTAATTGTACCAATGTTGACAGTATTGACAGTTGACAGTGATTTTCCATATTTCCCTAAAAACTTGTCATATTACTGTTCTCGAATTTCATTAGCTCTGTGAAGTTTATATTTTGGAAAGTTTGTAGAATGCCGAAAGTAACAATGGAAGAAGATTCAGAAATGGTGGTGAAAAGAAGACCAAGAGGCCTGATTTGCAGACTGGAACTCGATAACACACAATGGATACTGCAATTTCCAAGGTCATCCCAGTTGATGAAGAACTGCGGGATGGTTTGCTTTTTATGAAAAATTGCAGGGTTGTCATACACAGGTGACTATGGCTTTCATAAAAAATTACAAAGATGGAATGGTTCAGCTCAAGAGTTTAAAGATCATGGTGAATGAAGAGTCTATTGCAGAAGCAATAGGGGTACCAACAAACGAGAAATCATGAAGACTGTGAAGAAATTGTCATGATAGACGATTCTTTCAAGAAATTGTACACGCATTCAAGGGTCATGCTTAGATAATGAGAATTTCATTGATGTTCAAAGAGTTGCAAGGTTTTGTTGATTGCATGGGCGACAGACCGCGAAGCGATCTGAAGTCTCACCCGAAGTGAATCTAATGGGTTGGCCAACACTCAAGTGTCTTGGACCAGGTTCTGCACATCCTACTTCTTCTTTCTTACTCCTGTGCACCACTAGATCAACTAGCTCTGCGCATCGCACATCCCCTTCTACTCGCAGCACTTTTACCCGTGCGATGCTTTACCCTGCGCAAGTCGCACGATTTCCTCTCGCGTCGCACAACTTCCACTTACTCACAATATTCCCAACCTTATCGCATCTCTGCGCACCGCGGAACACCCAACCTCTCCTCAACGCTAAGCCCTCAGCTCGTAGTACCGCGCACCGCAGCTCCTCTGCCGGTGCGATATCGCCTCTCTGCGATATCTTACCACTACGACTTTGCGCTCCTAGTGTTGACTGTGCCGATGTGCGAAACTCTACTTCTTAGAAGTTATATTGTGATTAACTGGTCATTAGAAACAGACGTAAAGGAGTCTTTAAACAGCCTACTAAAATACTTCAACTTATCTCTATCTTCTTGTATTATCATGAGCTGAACAATACATACATTCACTTACTGCAACTAACATTACATGCATAATAACCAGTAAAAATAAGCAAATACAATCACATTCATACAACACATAACACGCAGATTTAACATGGTTCGCCCCCAGGAAGGGAGTTACGTCCACCAAACTGTGCTTCTATTATATATCTTGAGGGAAGTTAGCACAGTCTGTTGCACCGTATGCACAGCGCGAGATCTCTTCTAGATCTCTGGTCTATTTCTATCTCTATATTGCCTTTCTTTCAATATCCTTCCCTCTCTGTTCTCTCTGTGGATGGTTACATACAGACTCAAATGACTCACAGACAAGCTAGGTGTCTGGATCATTACAACGCAGTCTGCCTGACTGATTCCTGAGTCTACAAAATTATCAACTGACCAACTAACTAACTGACTGACTAGCTAACCCTTTACAATACAAAATGCAAGCTTTTATAGGCGGCCCGAAGGTCTCGCCATTACAACACTGTGGGCCTGTCCCAACAGTAACCCAAACCCTACTTAGTGACAGTCGGTCCTCTCTGTCCTTGAGGTAGCCGCTTCCCGTCACACCACAGCTTCTCTGCAGTCTTCCATGCTTCCCAGCACTGACCATGGGTACTATGCACCGCTTCTCTGACTGTCCTTCGCCTTCAATGCTTGAGCCTCATTGCTCCTTCTTCTTTATGAGGGTCGCTGAGCCCTCCTGTCTTCCGCCGCTGCCTTCAATGCAGTGGTTGAGCTTTCTTCTCTCAGCCGCTCGGGTACCGTTTCCTTCTTGACTTTTCTATCCCAAAAGTCATGGTTTTCGGCTTTGCTCTCCAGCTGGAAACGTGCTACGGCGTCGTAGCTCTGCCCTGTCTTCTTTCCGCCAAAACTAGCAGCTTCTTCTGTAGTTGCGGGACCCTGCTCCAACAGTCCCCTAACACTTACTTGTGGCTCGTCCTCGAGCCACCTGCAACAGGCTTCTCATGCTGCAACTTACCCTTCGCCTCCTGCGAATTCTTCTGCAACTTCAGCCGAAGTCTTTCAACTTCTTTTTGCATTACCTCGAGACGTTCTTTCTGGAGTTTCGGTAACTTAGTGCGCTGGGATCTCTTATCCTTTCTGCCCATAGTCCTGGTGTCGCTCTCTTCGTTCTTTCTACTATATGAGCGCTCTAGTGTTTGAGAGTGTTCCATAGATATCCTTGCCTTTTTATCTGGGTTAGAACTTTTATCACAAGGAAAATCTGTATCTTCCAGCCTCCTCAAACCTTTTCTTCCATCTAGAGCCTCGTGGACGGAGAAGAAGCAACCCAGGAACTCCGCTCCGAGAACAAGCCTTTGTCCTCGTTCTGGAAGTCTCCCCTCCACTGGGTTTGCAGTCTTCTTCCATTCTCTTCTCTTCGAAGTGGTCCGGGTCCACATGTTTCCGCTGACCCTTAGGTTTCTGTCTCAGTACCTTCGCCATGTTTCGTGCTTTTCTTAGCTGATCAGATAGGGCAGTGACCTTCTCCCGTCGCTTTCTTTTTCTCATTTTTACCTTCCTTCGAGCGGGAGATTTCTTCTCATCAGTCTTCTGCTCTGCTTTCTTATCTTCAGTGGTTGGCTCGGCGTTCTTCGTCTCCTTAGCAGAGACTTTAGCGACAACTTCTACTTCTGGCACTTGAATCTTCATCCTTAGCGACTGTCTAGCTTGTGTTGTACTTAATTTCACAACCCTGGTGACGTCACCATGGCGGGTCTACGGTCACCAGGACCAGGGTCAAAACGTCTCAACATGCCTTCTTGAGGTTCGCTTTTAGTCAGAATGCGCTTGGCTCAATACTCTGGGCGTGCAGTGGCTTCGAACTCTGGAAGTCACTGTACTCTGCAACTTAATTGGCTCTGCTCAGGGGATACTTAGCACTGGCTTGCATGGCTCTCAAGATTTGGCAACTGTACCCTTCCTTCCTGAAGGATGTCTGCTTTTATGCCGAAGGCATACTACCAGACGCAATGGTTATCCCGGGTCACACCCGTTGGTCATCATAATTACCTGGACAAGACCCTACCCGTCATTTTGATCTGTCATAATTGCTGAGATCTGCTCACGTGTCCCTCCCAGCGTGCATATCTCGGCACCGGTGACGTCGGGGATTTACCAAATCTGGAAAAATTTATTAAACTGCTACCAAATCTACGGTAGGGGATACCGATCATTTCTTCATTAACTACCTGTCAGATAGTGACTTGACTAGCCCACTGTCGGTTGCAAACTGGGTACGTGGCAGGCGGAAACGTCTTACTGCTGCGATGCAACTCCGCATCACCTGCGCAAACAAATAGTGTTAAATTTTTTTTTTTTTTTTTGTAGACTTAATCCCGGTGTGATGCCTCCTTTCAACTACACTGGACATCTGCGCATTGCGGCTGGTTTAGCTAGGGCTGAGAGGTGAGGTGGCTATCGCTATAGAGCTTCAGCCTACTACCATTGATCCATGTGGGCAAGAGCTCCCCATTCAGCTGGTTGAGCTGAACAACACCTCCTTCTGTGACTTGTTGTATCTGATATGGCCCCAGCCAATGCGTCTTAAACTTCCCTGGGAACTTGATGAATTTGCTGTCATAGAGGA
>LPNX010398523.1:88968-114933 GCA_001517045.1 Pseudotsuga menziesii
CTGTTCTCTTTCTTGGCGAACTCACTTAAGTCTGAATCCAGCCACTGGTGAAACTCTTCTCTCGTAGGATGCCAATAGAACATTGACTCCCAGTCGTTCAAATCGGCAACGGAACCATTTGTTGATTGCATGGGCAGACCCGGGTTTACTATAATTAATCAACAACACCCAAAACTCACTGGCCCTTTCGGCGACAGACCGTGAAGCGATCTAAAGTCTCACCCGAAGTGAATCTAATGGGTTGGCCAAGACTCAAGTGTCTTGGACCAGGTTCTGCGCATCCTACTTCTTCTTTCTTACTCCTGTGCACCACTAGATCAACTAGCTCTGCGCATCGCACATCCCCTTCTACTCGCAGCACTTTTATTCGTGCGATGCTTTACCCTGCGCAAGTCGCACGATTTCCTCTCGCGTCGCACAACTTCCACTTACTCACAATATTCCCAACCTTATCGCATCTCTGCGCACCGCGGAACACCCAACCTCTCCTCAACGCTAAGCCCTCAGCTCGTAGTACCGCGCACCGCAGCTCCTCTGCTGGTGCGATATCGCCTCTCTGCGATATCTTACCACTACGACTTTGCGCTCCTAGCGTTGACTGTGCCGATGTGCGAAACTCTACTTCTTAGAAGTTATATTGTGATTAACTGGTTATTAGAAACAGACGTAAAGGAGTCTTTAAACAGCCTACTAAAATACTTCAACTTATCTCTATCTTCTTGTATTATCATGAGCTGAACAATACATACATTCACTTACTGCAACTAACATTACATGCATAATAACCGGTAACAATAAGCAAATACAATCACATTCATACAACACATAACACGCAGATTTAACGTGGTTCGCCCCCAGGAAGGGAGTTACGTCCACCAAACTATGCTTCTATTATATATCTTGAGGGAAGTTAGCACAGTCTGTTGCACCGTATGCACAGCGCGAGATCTCTTCCAGATCTCTGGTCTATTTCTATCTCTATATTGCCTTTCTTTCAATATCCTTCCCTCTCTGTTCTCTCTGTGGATGGTTACATACAGACTCAAATGACTCACAGACAAGCTAGGTGTCTGGATCGTTACAACACAGTCTGCCTGACTGATTCCTGAGTCTACAAAATTATCAACTGACCAACTAACTAACTGACTGACTAGCTAACCTTTACAATACAAAATGCAAGCTTTTATAGGCGGCCCGAAGGTCTCGCCATTCCAACACTGTGGGCCTGTCCCAACAGTAACCCAAACCCTACTTAGTGACAGTCGGTCCTCTCTGTCCTTGAGGTAGCCGCTTCCCGTCACACCACAGCTTCTCTGCAGTCTTCCATGCTTCCCGGCACTGACCATGGGTACTATGCACCGCTTCTCTGACTGTCCTTCGCCTTCAATGCTTGATCCTCGTTGCTCCTTCTTCTTTATGAGGGTCGCTGAGCCCTCCTGTCTTCCGCCGCTGCCTTCAATGCAGTGGTTGAGCTTTCTTCTCTCAGCCGCTCGGGTACCGTTGCCTTCTTGACTTTTCTATCCCAAAAGTCATGGTTTCCGGCTCTGCTCTTCAGCTGGAAACGTGCTACGGCGTCGTAGCTCTGCCCTGTCTTCTTTCCGCCAAAACTTATCTCTTTCCGCCAAAACTAGCAGCTTCTTCTGTAGCTGCGGGACCTTGCTCCAACAGGTTTCTACTTGAAATATTTTGCACAAATAAACAAGTGTGTTCAGAAGATTGTTCAGTCTCGAAGCTTCCACAAGAAGAAATGGTCCTTATGAAAGAAGAATCTATTGAACCAGATTAAGAGATATTTGCAGACAAACCAAGTTTCTACAGAGAAGGAAGCATATTATCAAAAGATATTTTATCTGAAGACATCTTGAAAGAGAAAAGAATCGCCGATCGGGAGCTCTAACCTTTAACCGTCGGCACCTCAAACATCAATGTTGTCGCAGTATCGACGTCTTAAGTCACTAGCATGGCGATGCTTTCTTCATCAGTGATCGGAAGCTTAGTCTTCTAGCTCATCGACACTTTAGACTGGAACATTCCCGTTGCTTCGGAAAGGAAATGAACTAATTTCAACGCTATCGAAATAATATTTGTCATTGATAGGAGGCCATGTCCGTTGCCTTACCGACACTGTGGAGATGTTTACTTGGATTGTCTCCTGCCGTTGCGGTTCTTTAGTTAACTAGCTTGCCAATGAATGTTGCCGCTGCTACGGAGTTCAAACAGATGAAGACTCAGAGTAAGGACATGTACAATCAAATGGAGGACAAAGATGCTGAGTTTGCCAAATTGAAAAAAAGATCTCGGGATTTAAGTGATCTAATTGTCTTGACAGAGGCTTCTAAGAGTCTTTAGACTTAGAATCGTAGTTGGTTTTTGAAAGCAATTTAGATATGACAGATGTCTATTTTTGTTTGTATTTTGTATTACACTTGTATTTAGACTGTTTTAAGAAGACCGATTTTGTTATTTTTGAAAGATTCGATCCATAGAAATAGGATCTGATAACTATCTCATAAATTTAGAGGTTTTGTATATAAGGGATAATAGCTAGATAGGAGTGGTGGCAATCAGAGACGGGAATCCAATTTTGATGTATACTGTATGACATGAAACTCTCTGCATCTTCAATATAGGTTCTGCTTTGATATGATTATGGTTATGAGCTGATTTTGTATTTTTATGAATTGTGTTTTTTATGATTTATCCTATGTATGGTCGAATACAATCCATTGCATGATTCTTGTGATAAAATACAGTTATCTTTCAAACATTTAGTGACAGAGTCAGTTTCATTCCATAAATTTGTGCTCGTAGTTCCCTTGATATTGAATTTTGTATTCCATTTTATGTCATACAGATCTTTAAAGGTTATGTGATTTTCCTATATCTTTGATTATATACCAACTCAGTTTTTATTTTGATTTTACTGAATTATATTTTTAAAAAGATTTCTTTAAACTTGAACCCCTGTAGTGTAGGTTCAAATTTAGGGATAACAGGAGGAATGGAATGAAGTAAACAGGAAAAGAGGGAACAAGACGAACCATAATCAAATGCAATCCCCAAATTAAAAAAAATCAATCAGAAAATAGGTTCCATGTGCTCACCTTAGAAG
The DNA here is from genome assembly GCA_001517045.1 of Pseudotsuga menziesii. Classification (NCBI taxonomy): domain Eukaryota; kingdom Viridiplantae; phylum Streptophyta; class Pinopsida; order Pinales; family Pinaceae; genus Pseudotsuga; species Pseudotsuga menziesii. Next base: position 92,081 of record LPNX010398523.1, read on the forward strand.
ACAAAGAAGAAGGATAAGATGATGAAGAGGAGAAGGAGAAGTGACACCTGCAAAGACTCAGAATGTGAGGCAATCATAGTAGAAATCGGACAAGAGAAGAACTATGTCCAACCCTTACCTAACCATGCTTATGTAGAGATAAGATCAGAAGCATCGATGAGTTTAGGAGGTTTAGATACGAGATCAAGATCAAAGGCACATCTAGAGGATACATCAGAAAGCAAAGAAGAAGCAAAACCTCAAGAAAAAAAGGAAGGAAACCCAATAAGGCATTAAGGAATATGGAAGTATCTTGGGAAAAAGCAGTCGAAACGTAAACCAGTTTAGACCACCATGTAAGAATCATTTCGACAAGAAATCAAGATCAAACAACAACATAGGAAAAGAAGGATAAAACTTACCCACAAAATTAAAAGAAACAATGAAGCTGGTATCTTGGAATTGCAGAGGGTTGGGAGGAAAACAAAAGATAGAAGCAATAAAAAGGCTTACAAAAATAGAAGCAATAACAATCCTCGTTATCTAATATACTAAAATGCATGAAGAATACTGCATCAAAGCAATGAAAAGAATATGGGAAAATGGCAAAGGAAGAGAAATTAGTGCCATGGGAGCTTCTAGGGGGATCCTCACCTGGTGGGATAAAATCCGCTACAAAATTATTTTAGTTACAGAAAATATGCATTGGTTATTTGTAGAGCTAGAGGACATCAATAATAAAGAGGTTCTCTGGGTTGGAAACATTTATGGCCCACAAATCAAGGAAGTAAGTAGGAATTTTGGTACGAAGAATCATAGGGATGGGGAGATGCAATCTCCTTAAATCATTGCATGAGACTTTAATTTCACTATCTCAATGGAGGAAAGGAGAGGAGACTCCAAAGTACGAGACATGTTCAGTGAAATATTGGAAGACATCATGACCTCTTAGGGTTTGAATCATGTCAAATCGAAAAGAGGAAAATTTACCTGGAACAACCAAATAGTAGGACTTGGACATATAGTTGCAAGAATCAATCGAAAAATGGTAAGCATGTCCTTTCTCAATAAACTTGTAATTCTGGAATCTAAACTTTTAGCTTTAGCAGTTTCAGATCATAGACCAATAGCTTTCTTCCTCTCTCCTATTGGAAATTCGGTTTTGCTACCCTTCAAATTCAACCCTTTGTGGTTGGAGATGGATGGTGCTTTGGATGTAATAAAGAACGCTTGGAGTATATTCAACCTTAGGTTCCCAAGATTTATTTGATAATCCAAGTTAAGAAGTGTCAAGGTGGCTCTTAAAAATTGGGTTGCATTGAATTATCGGACCTAGGAAAGGAAAAAAAGAGACTTTGAGGAACTTGGAAAACTTGTAGGAAAAAAAGGAAGAAGAGCACATCTCAAAGGAAATATTGATGAAAGAAAAAGAGTTGGACATGAAAATTCAAACCTTAGCAAGGAAAGAGGAAGAAGAATGGTGACTGCACTCCAAAAGTTTCAAGGCTGAAGGGTGGGGATATGAACACAATTTTTGTTCCATAATCAATGTAACGATAGGAAAAGAAAGAGCACTATAACAGAGCTAACCAAGGACAATGGAGAAATGGTAACATATCAAGTGGAGATAAAAGAAGAGACCAGAAGCTACTTTGAGAAACTCTATAGATAAGAGGAAGAGGTTACTCAAGAAGAGCTGGAGATATTGAGTGAGGAGTCTAGGACATTCCTCCATTAATCACGGTCACAACAATATTTGAACCCAAAATCTGATGAGAAAATCTGACGCAATCCTATGAAATTGACCTTGCCGTCGGATTTCAGCTTTTTAATTACAATTTTTTTTGTTTTTTTTTAATTTACTCCAGTTTTCGTCGAATATCCAAAGGTCATCGGTAATGTGACGACAGTCGTCAAATTACTGACAATAGTCGTTGGATATTCAAATTTTGTCGTCGGATTACCGACAACAAGATTACAATGATCAATATCCTAATTTAGTCGGATATTCGATGATAATTTATTTTTAGAAACAATATAATATGAGTATTCCGACATGTTTGTTATACAACTGACGGTTTGCGGAATTTATAATCTTCACATGGACTGTTTTACATACAAAAAGCCATAATTATTTCAATTGTTACTGTGATTAAAAATAGTGAAGTGTGGACCTTGATTTTTTAAGATCGATAATCATCAGTCAAGCTTGGTATTATAAAATTTTTATGGAAGTCATTCCAAATTTGAAATAAACAATTGTAAAACAATAATATAAAAAATAACTTGTAGTTATGTATGGATAATTGTACTGTCTGCTTGAATAACTCGTAGGTGATGCACATGAAGAACAAGTAACTTGTTTGTGGCACAAAACTTCCACTGGCCATAAGTTAAGTGGATGTGCTAGTTATGGAATATAATTTATAAATGTTTTTTAATTGACTAAGAGATAGTTGAATATAAGAAAATAAGTTATGATCATAGGGTCAAGATGTAAAATCATTTATTCATTCGAAGTGGAAGTCTAACCTCTTACATATTACTAAAGAGTTATTTAAATGGCTAAATATATTTATACATAATAATCACTTCTTTGGAGGTAAATCTTACTTTAGCCTAGGGTCCAATAATTATGGTGAATTGGAAGCCCTTGTTTTTTTATCATATATATTTCTCTCATGTTTACAGGAATACAATTCCAAAATCGATGTTATGTCAAAGACAAGCTTGAATGGTGATCTTTTGCAGGTTTGTGAAGAAGAAAAAAAAATGGGGTGGTTGTCTCATTAAGAACATTTCCTATCTATGAAGCTAATTAATATGTAATGGTTGGACAGATTAATTGTCTAATTAAATAAACATTTGAAACCCCCATAACATAAATTGTCAACCCGAGGAAGTCTTTTATTTCAAAGCTATCGAGCAATATCTATGCAAGCACAATTTCTACCTAACATTATTAATCTATTGGTATGAAATCGAAACTCTTTGTAAATTAGATCAAACTTTCTTGAAAATAAATCAAACCTCAAACCTATTCATAAAACCATACTGTAAATCTAAAAACAAAATCAAGTCTTACAAAGCAATATCTAATTACATAATTTTGAAAGAAGTGCTATGTTGGCCAACGATCTATCAAAAGAAATTAACATGAATAAAAACAACAATAAGTCTAATAATGAATTAAAGAAAGAACTAAATGATAAACAAATTCCACACTTACAATCAACACTACCAACATCTGCTCAAGGAAGAGGTCCCTTCCTTCACTGAGCAAAGCTGGATCTCCACAATGAAGATTTACAACTCCATAATTAAGAAACTGCCAGCATGTATTATCAGAATGAAATTATTACAACAGAGTCTGGATCAAATTCTACAACATAGCATTGATTTCTCTCCTCTCTCCCCTTCTCCATGAGATTGATTACATATTTGTACATAAAAATAATTCATAAGGATGATGAACCAAATTCCCAACTTGGAATCTATTTTAACAAATTTGCTATTTTGAAAACCGACAGTGAATGCAAATCTAGGAAAATATCCTCTTGAAGAACCACTCATATATCTCAAACCGTGGTTGTTTTTGGAGTTTTTCTCGTGATTCAATTAACTAAGGTTGAGTCAATTAACTGAGGTCATTACACACAAAACCCATGTCCAGGATTTTTGATATTCTTCTTCACCAACCTACAAATTGAAATGCAAATCAATGTGTTTTTATTTGGCACATGTTTTTGGTTGAGGTTGTTTGATAATGAGCTGGAGGCTTCCATGTTGGAATGTGTACAAATTCAATATCACAAATCCACATAATCAATCTTAGGAATGAAATCATGTTGTGAATTTCCATGTGGATGTTTGTTAGCATGCCAACTTTAGAGACTTGAACCATGAGTGATGTTGCTGCTAATATGAAAAATCACTTCACAAACCATCATCAACAAAATTATGCATGATAGTCTTCAATTCATCAAAAATAAATAAAATAATCATTATTAACCACTAAAGAATCAATGGGAGTATTATGGTAGTTTACAAGCAGTTACAACAAATAGATGGACAATGGAATGATAAATGGGTAATAATAGGAAGAAGATGGATGAAATATATGTTGATAGGTGATGAAAATAGGGACAAATACATGACCCAACAGTAACTAATAAGGGAGAGACAACATGGACAAAATGTGGTGAGGGTTTTGGTCACCTACACATCCATTAAGAGAATCTAATGCATCTAAATAAATAGCATAAAATAGTCATTTAAATTATACATAATATCCAAAAAATTTACAAAGGGTGGCTATAATATGAATGGGCCCACATCTAACATGTATCTAGCATTTTATGACAAATTGTGTAGGTCTAACATATCTCCCTTACAAGACACCCTGTCTCGATCCCGCCCTAGACCAGTATGCCTTAAACAACATCCTATCACTGCCACATTCTGTAGTGATCTAACATACAAGATCAATCAAACATTAAAACCTTCTGGAAAAATCAGTATAAAGAGTATAGAAGAACAATATAATCAACCCCAATGAATGAACAGAAGAGACATGTTCTAGGATCAAGGCTACCATGACCCCAAAATGGAATAACATCTACACAACAAAGGGAGATGAATTATTCAACTTCACTTGGTGCATTTATCACCAACCCAATTTTCACAAACACATCATGTATTTAGCATGCAATGCATTAACTATGAACCAACACAATGAAATCAACAATGCACACAGAATATCAACCATCATTCTTCTAGAAAGCATAAGGATCATCATGAAGAGAGTCGTAGCCATTGGACCATGCTCCACTTGATCCTAACCACACAATCATAAACACAAGGCTTCAATCCATGCCAATTCAAAGAGTCAATAAAAAACATTCATTGTTATATAAATCAACCACACATATCCACCCTTTTCACTTTACTCACTCAACCACTGCTTGAAGGGAACATTGAGAAGAGGCCTCACACAACACACAACAAACAACACTAGGAACATTATCAAATAGTTCTACTATACCACAAACATTAACACACAGGTATACCATATTTATGATATAGCTAAACTTAATTTTTCTGTGTTGCTTTACCATAAACCTTATGTTCTTTTGTTCTCACATTGAAGCCCTTTCCATATTCCTAACACTAAAAATTGTCCATGTGCATTAACAATCCTAGTCCTATAGATCAAAATACCCTTGACATAAGACCTTTTTGAAACTAAAAAATCTGTATTCAAGTTTACATTAGAACCATAATAGAGCTACACATTCCAACTCTAGAAAGTATCCAAGTTTACTTGCACATAATAGGTTGTTCATCATGTGTATTATTACCATTGGAATTGTTGGGAATTCTACTTCCACCATGGGATTTATTGGAGGAAAAAGAAGTTCAGAAATATCCTTGTAGAGCCAGTGATGGATCCCACAAATATGCCCACCTATTTAATTGCCAAACTATGGACTGCATCAAGAGTATCTAACAATGAAACTATGTACTATGTCATAAGTATGCAATAGATACATATTATAGTATTTCAAAGGAATTATACACATAAGTGCAAGCCTTAATGATAATAATAGAACCATCCTAAACCTATTTCATCCTCATTTCATGAATGCAACAAATATGCATAAAAATTCATGAAAATCACCTTTTATTACCTACGGTGAACATGTCCTCAATCCTGAAGAAACCTCTTAGTACTCTAGAAGTTAGCTCATGAAAGACAGGTTGCTCAATGAATGTGTTTTGAAGAAACTGGTTAAGAGCACCAAATGTTCCTTTTCTCTCTTAGTGGCATTTTCTAAATGCCAAGTAAAAATTTATGGTAGATATCAATAGCTTAGTACAATGATGATATATAATTAGTGGATCTAAAATTGTGCACACTAAAACCACTATATGAGGAAGCATATTCAATCTTTCTACCCGAGAATATTTCCCATACTCTACTTGGCTGAAAATTCGTTCGATGCTATACTTATACCATACCAAGCTATTGATTGCTTAATATGGACATTAGTTGAAAACCAAACTATATATGTCATATATGTGTACAAGCCTATTAATACACCATGTCCATTACTAATAAGAAAAAAACACAACATAAAGCATAAGCATCTGTTTGATTGCGACTGAACTATATGAAGCGTAAGGAACTCTAGGATGAAGCATATTGCATGTTCTTACCTGAGAATATTTCCCTTTTCTCACATTAGATATAGATAAGAATCACTCGAGATCCATAATGCAATATATTCAAGGTCAGACTTGTAGTTTCACATGACCAGGAATATGTTTGTTCAATATGCCCATATATATAAGGATGAAACTACATACTAGGTCAAGAGTGCCAGCGGAAACCTCTTAGTACTCTAGAAATGAGCTCATGAACAAGATATTCTAGACTGTATAACACTTCTAAGTCTCCCATAATATAGGTATTACAAAGTAGAAGTGCATTCCTAGCAATAAAAACACAATATATCATCCTAAATATATGGTTGCAGTGAACCAATCAACCATATTCTCTTTCAAAGAAAAAAAAAGAATTTTCCCACTATTCGTAAATGTTATGAGAATTTTTAACGGGGTTTCTAATATAGGATTCCATTTGGTCTAAATGTATGTATTTTTCCTTCACAACAAAGAACCAAAACCCTTTCCCTTGTACAATCCTCTAGACACTCTTTGTTGGCAATACCTTATAGAAATGAAAAAAAACATTCAGGTCACAGGACCCCATGGTGTGTCGGATTGTTAATATTTTCCACTTCACCCACAGGAATTTTTTTTTCTCTCTAGAGACAGACCAAGTGAATCTATATCCAAGTCTCTCAATTGTTGATTGAGGAGTTGTGATCCCTATGCATTTATCCACTCTAGTGATTCAATGGAGAGTTAGATGTTAGAAAGTAAAACTATTTGTGCTCATGGATGCCAAAATAAACAGACTGATGTGCACACTCCTGAAACAAATACATAACATAGCATAGAAACAACACAGATAACATATGAGAGTAGCACTACTTCTTGATCTTCAAAGAAATCAAAGAGCTTCCATGTATTTTAGGGAAGAGAAAAACAAGTGACAATGTAAACAATCATATTTATATGGGTTTGAATTTATTCACAAACTAAGATCAAGTATAGATTGGATACCAAAGTAAACTCACAAACAACCCTGTTACATATATTGTTGAAGGATAGAATCATATTTATACAATTGTACATGCATGCAATAGATTTCTTGTACATTCATCGATTAGATAAACAATAATGGATCTCACTATAATATGATTTTATACAGTCATGGCAAGAGGGAGCCATGTTGAGCGAGCAAGGAGGGCACAAAGACATTCTACTAGGCATACACAACTATGGTGGACTGAATCGTATGAAGAAATAGACCACAATTCCAATACAGATGCATTTGATGTTGGTCAACTGTTAAACACAATGCAAGGAAATGCCAATACAGACGTTGAAAACCATCCCGAGGCAAAGGAAAGCGATGTCCGTCTACCACCAACCAAAGTTCAAAGAGATGGTTCAAGTAAGAATATATGTTCTATCAGGGGCTGGAAAAATGAGAACATGTTGAAAGCGATTAATGACATAGAATTAAATGGGTATTCAGTGAGAGTAACTACAAGGAAATTTGGGATTGGACCTATGTATTTGCATTATTGGTTGAATGGTATAACTCATACAAAGAGGAGAGGACCTCTTATAATGTTGAGTGAACAAGAGGAAGAGGAAGTGGTTGTTTGGTGTAAGAAGATGGCTGACATGGGTCATGGGATGGAGTTTATACAACTTAAATAGAATGTGGTGCAAATATTACAGTCAAGGCCAAATCCATTTAGAGTGGGTTTCCTGGGAAATCATGGTGAGTAGGTTTCAAGGCTGGACACCTAAATCTTGTCTTGCGAACAAAAGGGGGGCCTAGATAGAGATAGAGCTATGAATTTGTGGCCAATTTCTATGACATTGTGCCAAGTTCATATGGAAATCACTCATATGGTCTAGCCTATATACGGAACTGTGATGAAATAGGATTAAAATCAAGCAAAAATTGTGGCATGCAGGTAGTCTCCAATAGAGGCAACAAGAATATTCCCAAAATTATGCCTGAGATAAGGGAATGGAAAAACTATTCTATGTTGTGTAAATGTAATTGGATCATTGATCCTTGGATTCTACTTGTTCAAGGGAAAGACCCAACTAAAGAAATAAATTAAGAACTATGAGCCAAGAGCATGCATGACTACTCATCCCAATGGATGGATGACTAAAGAACTATTCATGAATTGGATTTTCCATTTTTGTCACATCGTATCGGGTGGTGTATGTCCTGAAAATATACACTTGCTAATTTTTTTATGGACATGGAGGCCACATATCTCTACAAATTGTTCAGGAGGAAAATATGATGGGAATTTACTTGTTGGATCTACCAGCACATACCACTCATAGTTTGCAGCTACTTGACATGAGTGTGTTCGGTCCTTTTAAGTGTTACTGCAGGATTGAGGGAGTGACATGGATGGATAAGAGGTAAAAAAGATTGAATTGGTAGAACTTGTAAGTAATGATTTTAAAAGAGCATAAACACCCTCAAATATCAAGGTTGGATTTAAGAAAACTAGAATGTGGCCACTATATTATGATGATCTATTGGCTTTTATCCCTTCTTTGATGTTCCTAGACCAATTTCAGTCCCTTCTTCCCAAAGCGAAAAAGCCCAAGATATTAGCCAGATAGATCAGAGCTCAGTCGACAACACCTACAACGCATATGCAGTCTCACCTGATATATCTTCGTTGGATAGGTAACTGCCAGAACCATTTTTCTGTGATTGGGTGGGGAAATTTAAGGTACCTTGGCCTCTTACCAAGGGTCTCAACAAAGTATGTCGGTGGATTATTTACATGTGATATGAATAGTTAGACTACAACCCGCTTGTCTTATGCAACCTATTATATCAACAATTTTTATGCAGTATGATTGTATTCAACTGATACTATGCGGCTGATATACATGTATTTATTCATAACCAAATCTATAACGATCCATTCAATACAAAAATTACGCATATAAATCAAAATCATGCATCATTTACACATATACACAAGATAATATAACGTGGAAACCCATCCGGGAAAAAACCACAAAGATTATCTTCATATGGATTGAGGAAATATATGCACCTTTTGTCTACACACTAAGTCACAGACTTTGTTCTAGATCTTCTTCTTTATATTTATAGCCTCTTCTTTCTTCTCATGCTCTCTAATCCTCTCTCTGCTCTTTTCCTACTTATTTATACTAATGATCCTCACACAGCCTGGATCGACTCAACCCTTCCTACTTTTCTGCACACTCAGCCGTAGATCCTTCAACTCATATGCAATCAACAATACAGAACCATCGACAATGAAGCTCATAGTAGTGAATATAACTATAGGGAATCTAAACCACATACAGCTTGGGTTCCTTATTTTATATCCTTCTTATAGACTCGATACTGACTCATTACATACTCGATACATAATCATTATAGACTCGATACAGACTCATTACATACTCATTACCTATTGCTTTATCATTCTACTTCCTCTTTCATCCAATAGGTTTTCTTTCCTATTCTAGTAACACATAACGGGAGGCACTAATGGCCTGAATTACAGATATTCCTTCATGGATGTGGTTTCTGACGACTCTCACCGAACTCATACCCACGATCTTTAAGGCCCGTTGCTTTCCAAGAATTACACCTTACTGTCACTTTCCAGTCGTTATGATACTTGCACACCTTCTATTGTTGATATTTTGTCATAGCTTCCATTTTCACACTCCTTCCTTCTATCATAGATTCCTCTTCTAGTGCAGCTTCCTCTTCTGGTGCCTCTTCCTCTTCTTCTTCTTTCCTTTTACTGACTCTACCACAGTTTCCTTTCTCCTCTTAATTTTTTGTCGATGCTTCTATCACAACTTCTTCTTCTTATCCTTTAGCTCTTCTCTATACTTAGGCAGAATTTTGATTGAATTCTACCTTACTGTTCCTAGGCCCAACAGGCCCTAAAAATTCACCTGTGGCTCGTCCCAAGCCACTCGAAGCTATTCCTCCATGTTTTTACTTGCGCTATTTTTTCTCTGAAAATATTCCACGATTTTCACCACTCTTTTTGCTTCCACATTCTCTTCTTCTTCTTTCTTTTGCAATTGCTTCACTAGGTCAGAACTGACTTGTCTCGGCATGACCTTCTCTACTGATGTCACGATGTCATGCACCTTCTGATGTACATGCTGAATGATAGTTGTAACTTTTTTTTCTTCATCCTGCAACTCTTCCACCTTTTCCTCATGGTGTTGTTGTTTTGTGTGCAACACTGTCATTTGTTGTTGTAATTTCCTCATCTCGGTTTCCTTAGCCATTTTATGTGCTAAGGTTAGTTGCTTCATATCATTCCTTATTTGCGTAATATTTAATTCAAACGTGGTCAGTTCATTTGCAATCTTCTGTGATTGATCATCATCCATGAAGGCATCGCAATTCCATGACACTTGGTCGAAAACCTTGGCACATATTTCTTTTGCTTCTACTATCTTCTTCGCAACTTCAATTGTTGCTTCTCTTATTTTCTCCACTTTTGGAGGTGTGCTTGGTCTTATCTGCTCTTCTAGTTGGATAATCTTCTTCCTAAGATCAATCGCTATTTCACCAAGTTGAGTGACTTTGGTGTTTGGTGCCATTTCCTTTGTTATTCCCATTGTTGCAAAGTTCTTATAGGCCAGAGCTACCATGTTGTCAATTTTATGACAGTTTTCTTCCCATTCTTTCGTCTTTTGTTCATTTTCTTGTATTACTAGTTTCATTTTATGGATATTTTTATTTGCATCCTTAACTTGCTTGGACAAGGTACGCTCACACAATTTTATTTCTAGATTTACACCACTCTATGTTATTTTCATGGCCGATAAATCTATGGTTATCTGGCCGATGTCTTGGGAAACATCACTAAAGTCCAAAGTTCCTAAATCAACAATTCCTCCAAACACTTCCACACTTATTGGGGGGGTTGGTACATGTATTGCAGTTTGTTCAATTTTTTTAATTTTATGATGGGTCTTGTGACTACATCGTTGGGACTGGACAATCAACAAAAAATTTAATGTCTTCAACTAATTTACACAAGACTTTGAGTAGACTAGTAACCGTACCTTAAATTTCTTCTTGTCTCTCTTCTATGGATTCGAAAAGTTGGTTTGTGCAGCTTTAGTTATTTCCTTGGTCATCATTTGCACATCTTCACTATCCAAGCTTATGGTATTTTCATTTCTGTCAACCTTCATCTTCTTTTTCTTTCTTCTGGACTATACTTGTTGTTTTTGAGGTTCTCCCCCTTCATTTTCTGTTTTTGGGTCTATCGGTATCGAGGGGGAATGACTCTCTGCAGAGTCCACATCCTCTGGTGGATATTCTTCTTCCTTTCCCTCATCAGGGTTCTGTTCTTGTAATTTTTCTTCCTCTTGCCAAAATTGGTCTTCGGATATTGGAACATGCCATTCCTTCGGCCAATCATTAACAATTTCTTCAACTTCCTCCTTTGTCATGATGATTTTAGTTGGAAAACTTTGACGCTGTTGTTGTTGGCGTGGATGCATGTTAATATGGTGTGGTCCAATCTCAAATCTAACCATGTGGCGAAATCATTGAACAATGGCATTATCTAATTTGCACATGTTCTTTACTTGGTTCCTTATAGATTCTCCATGCATAAAGAATTGAATATTATTTTCGGTTTTCCAATCCTTTTTGTCCTTCTCAAACCAAATGTTCTGATATTTTGCTCCCCTGCAGTTTACCGGAAAATCCACCCCTTGGTAATTTGGTGGGTCAGACCATGCTATAAATGAAATTAAAATTAATAGCCATGAGTAATGAAATGCTCTACCCTTTTCCTATGCATCAATGCCGTCTTGTATGAGCTCATTCAACAAGAACTGAAACCAATTGATCTGAACTCCTTCTGTGCAGAGTTCTGCAAGCGTAATCTCTCCCACCGTGCACTGGTATGGACACATTATACGAAGTAACTTGGATGCCAACACTTTTGCAGTAAAGAGAATAGTGTAATTATTAATGGAGTCAATAAAAAATCCCCTTTTACTTCTTACTACGTGTTGGCTATCATGGGCAGACCCGGGTTTACTATCATTAACCAACAACTCCCCTAGCTCACCGGCCCTTTCGGCAACAGACCGCAAGCGGCCTGAAGTCTCACCCGAGGTGATTCTAATGGGTTGGCCAAGACTCAAGTGTCTTGGACCAGGTTCTGCGCACCCTACTTGCTACTCACGGCCCTGGTAGCCGCAAGGTCTCTATCTCTGCGCGTCACGCGATCTCTTCCCCCATCGCGCGACTTCCACTTCGCTACAATATCTCCAATCTTACCACATCACCACGCACTGTGCGACACGCAGCTCCTTCCCAACGCTAAGTCCTCAACCTACGGTATCGCGCACCGCAGCTCCTCTGCCGGTGCGGTATCACCTTCTTGCGATATCCTACCCCCACGGCTCAGCGCCCTTAGCGTTGCTTGTGTCGACGTACGGGACTCAACATACAAGACTGTTTATACTGTGACTAAATGACTGTTCGAGACAAGCATAAGAAAACCCGCATACAATGCATCAAAAGACTTCACTTATATTTATCCTTCCTTATCGCTGTGAACTGAATAATGCATACATTCATTTACTGTAACAAAGTCCATGTGCAAAATAATAAGTAATAGTAAACAAATACAATCACATGCATTCATCACATAACACGCAGGTTTTACGTGGTTCACCCCTAGGATGGGAGCTACGTCCACAGAACTGTGTTTCTATTATAACTCAAGGGAAGGTAAACACAGTTCTACTGCACCGCCTATGCAGCTTGAGATCTCTCTCTTAGACCTCTTATCTACCTCTATCTCTATATTGTCTCTCTTACAATATACTCTTCCCCTCTGTCAATCCCTGCGGATTGTTACATACAAGCTCAATGAGCCAGCTACTGGTCACAGAAAGATACTACAGCTGAAACAGAACCAGCGCTGGACTTCTACAATACAACTGTCTAAAAATGTCTACTTTGCTAACATTCTATTGTCTATCTGATGGGTCTAGATCTTTACAAAACAGCCTACCTTGCAGAATATTGAACCAACCAACCGACTAACTAACTGACTAACTAACTGACCAACTAACTGACCAACCCTTTACAATACAAAATACAAGATTTTATAGGCGGCCCGAAGGTCTCACAATTACAACACTGTGGGCCTGTCCCAACAGTAAACCCATACCCTAATTAGTGACAATTGGCGTATATGTACTTGAGGCAGCTGCTTTCTGTCACACTGTAGCTCTCTACAGTCTTCCATGCTTCTCGGCACTGATCATGGGTACTATGCACTGCTTCCTGCTCCTGTCCTTCGTCTTCAATACCTTGGCCTTGTTGCTCCTTTTCCTTTATGAGGGTAGCTGAGCCCTCCTGTCTTCCGCCGCTGCCTTCAATGCAGTGGGTGAGCTTTCTTGTCTCGACCGCTCAGGTACCATCACCTTTCTTGAATTCTCTATCTTAAAAGTCGTGGTTTTCGGCTCTGCTCTGCAGCTGGAAGCTTCCTACGGTGTCATAGCTCCTCTTCTTCTATTTCCGCTAAAACTGTTTGTCTGCCAAAAATAGCAGCTTCTTCTGTAGCTGCGGGACCCTACTCCAACAGTCCCTTAACACTTACTTGTGGCTCGCCCTCGAGCCACTACCAGCGGGCTTCTCCTGCTGTAGTTTCTCCTTCGCCTCCTGCGAAGTGTGTTGCAGCTTGTCTCGAAGTCCTGTGACTTCGTTCTTCATTGCTTCGACACGCTGTTGTGCCGAGTCAAGCAAAGCTTGATCAATCTTGGGGTCCTCTGTCGCATCAATTTGTTCTCTTGCGGTGGTGAACTCCTTCACCTTCTGCTCAACTATGTCGACTAGCTCAGTGATTTGCTCCTGGTAGGGTTGAAGTAGGTCATTGACGTGTAACTCCTGAGTTCTTAACCGTTGCGCTTCCTGCTGCAATTGGTTCATCTCCTTTGTCTTCCTCATCTTCTGAAGAGCGGCTAAGCTCTTAATTTCCTCTTTCATTGCCGCCGCAGTATTCTCTACCTGCTGAATACTTTGCTGAATTGCTACTTTTTTGGGCGGTGCATCTAACTCCGCCCATGTGTTTGTCGCCTCCGTGAGTACCAACAGTGCCTCTTTGATGCGGGATTTTATCTGCGTGGAAATGAGTCGAAAGGCTTCTACTCGTGCTTTCTTGTCTTCCTGGGAGGTGTCTTGTACGCAAGCCTCAAGCTCGGTGATCTGCACTTCGTGGTCTGCCTTCATCCTGGCCACTTCTTCGTCCATCCTAGCCATGGTTTCTTCCAGAGCCTTTGCTCTGTCTGCTACTCTTCTTAGCTTGTCTGGGGTAGGCAACGCGAACTCGATGTTACAGTTGGGTAGCTCTAATGCGATGCTTTGCAGTACTTGAGAGAATTCCTGATCCCTGTCTTGATATGTTTTTCACTCATCAACCTTTTTCTGATAGCTGGTAGCGAGTGCTGCATTCTGTTGCTTCAGCTGCGCATTCTGTTTATAAGTCACGAGCTCTCTACTCCGAAGCTCTGTGCTTAGTTGCTGCTGGATCATCTGCAACTGATCGATATGAAACTCTGCAAGGTTAACCTCGATGGGTTGCTGAAACTGAACTGGTGGGTCCTTCATTGTCGCAGGGAATCGGATACTCCCTGGTGGAATCAACACGGTATTAAGGCGATCTTTTGCTAATATTTCCTCGCGGGACGTCGACGGTGTCGAAGTTTCTCCGGTGGTCGCCTTTACCGGTGGAATGTGCCTCATGGAATTCTTCTCTGTGATTAGTTTTAAGTCTAGAAGTTGCTTCTCTACTGCGCTCTATATCTTTTCCTATGACGACTTCATCGCGTCAAATGAGTCCTTCAATGTGTCACACGTCCTTGTTACAATGAGTTCATAGTCATCATTTGTTAATGCGGTCTTTAGAACTGGCTTTGAGGTTTTCTATTTTTTCTTCTTCTGCTTCTCTGTGGTCTCTTGTTCTCCATTCTTTGTCGTGGGTGCCTCTGTTGGTTGTTCCGGTGGATCTTTTCTCTTTTCGCCTAGGGGTGGCGTTTCTGTCGTTCCTTGTGCCTGGGTCTCCAATTTGTCTTTGCCCTTTTCTGGTGGGTCTGTCTGTGCAGTATCTGATGGCAGTGGTGTGGTATCTTCATATTCTTGCTGCCATTGGTCATCAAAGCCTTTGATGACACCTTCAATATCCCATGTTGTCATCCTGTACCAGCCAGGAGCCCAATCGTCCCTTTTTGTCCTTTTTGGTCTTAGATAGATTCTATGGCTGTCTGCCATAAAATTAAGCCGGTTATCATATACGTCCATGGTCTCTGTACTAATCCGCGGTGATTCTTGGATAATTGCCTTCAACATCTTATAGTATTCATAGAATACTATCGTATTAACCTGTTTCCTTGCTGGGCTGTTGCTGTCCCATAAACTGGCATAGCGCACGCCTCGTGGCGCTCCACCTGTGATCTGTGGAAACTGGGTGTTGGGCGGCTCCTTCCAGCCGATGAAGGCACATAGTATAAGCAGCCACAAGAAATGGAAAGGGTGGTTTGCTTGATCTTGGGATGCCAAACAATCTTCCTGAAGCATATTTAATAAAAATAAGGACCAATTGAACTGCTCTCCCTCTGTAACTTGTATGGCCAGGTTGATCACTGATCCTGTGACTTCCTTTGGTCGGACCTTGGTTAGCAGTCTGCCTGCAAGCAGACTGGCTGTAAATATGAGTGTATCATTTTGTAAACTTGCGATGTCATAAGCCCTGCCTCCTCTCTGTAGCTGATACTTTTTAACCAAGGCTGTTGGTAGCTTGGAATCCTTGGTCTTTCCTGTTATCTGTATCTCGGGGTCTTTGCCAGTCTTATACAGCCCAGTGATGCAGTGTATCGAGTCGACGTTTAGGTCAACCCTATGTCCTAGCCAGAGATAACCTCCATGTACACACAAAAGTAGAACATGCACCATGGCATTGACCTCTGCACTACGTCCAAAATGGGGTAGTCTCAACAAATTGAGCAGATCTGAGGGCTCAAGAATCTGGACATGTGCCATGGGAACAAATTCATCTCTACCTGTCCTTGTGTTCTTCTGAATCACAAGATATTGATATGGCTTGAAGTGAGGGTACGTCTTACCATCTCCCAGGTTATAATCTATGAATTTAACAACACCAGCATATCCTACAAGATCTCCATTTTCCTTTACTCGAGAATCTATTGGTGGGATTAGAACAGTAAGCTTACCAGTCCTGGAGATTTTGACCTCTGGAGCGCCTTCAACTCATGGTATGAGGTAGTCCGCTGCACTAAGGACTTCGTCTTCCTGCTCCGAAATGGCATCCTCTATTAGCTGGGAATGGCTCCTCGTCTTTGGTGGTTCTCTCATTTGTGACGAGCTCGGTGGGGCACCCTTAGATGGTGTCGCCATGGGAGCTGCGAGGCCAGTACGCTTGAACCTTTTCAGTATTACTTCTAGTGGTTCATCCTCGAACAGAACCCAGTCTGCATGAAACGGTGGATGTGCAATGGCTGCAAAGTCTGGAATTCTCTACACTCTATAATGGGATGAACTCTGCACAGGGAGGACTTAAGAATGCACTCTACAGTTCTCGGCTTTTTGAAAATGTAGCCCTCCCGAATGAATAGTTTCTGATTTTATGTCAAAGACGATAATCCTGGACACAATGGTCATCTAGACTGAATGCGTCGGTCGTATTAATTGCATGGACAAGACCACACCCGTCCTCCAATCCTCAATAAATGTTAGAATCTGATCAAATTTCCCTCGGGTTATGTGTGAGTACAGGCGCTAGTCTCGTCGAAGATTTGCCAAATCTGGAAACTTTAATTACGCTGCTGCCAAATCTACGGTAAGGGATACCGGTCATTTCCTCATTAACTGCCTGTCAGAGGCCGATTTGACTGGCCCTCTATCGGTTGTAAAACTGAATACGTGGCACGGGGAACATCGCAATACTGCGCTGAACATCGCATCACCTGCGCAAACAAACAAGCGTCTTTTTTTTTTTTTTTTTTTAACAAAATCAACCGATCTGATGCGATTCCTTATACTTAGAAAATACCTGCCGGTGTAGACTAGTTCCTGGTGCGATGCCTCCTTTCAACTACACTGGACATCTGCATCATCACAAACTGGTTAAGCTAGGGTTGAGATGTGGGGTGGCTATCACTATAGAGCTTAAGCCTACTACCATTAATCCATGTGGGAAGAAGCTCCCCATTCAGCTGGCTGAGCTGAACGACACCTCCCTCTGTAACTTGTTGTATCTGATATGGCCCCAGCCAATGTGTCTTGAACTTTCCTGGAATCTTAATGAATTTGCTATCATAGAGGAGCACTAGGTCTCCGATCTGGAAAGTCTTACTCTTAATGTGTCTATCGTGCCAAGATTTTTCTCGTGCCTTCTGCACTTTTTGATGGAATCCGACGATGAATCTGTCTTCTTCTAAGGTAAGTAGTTGTGCTAAACTTTCCTCCACTATGTCTATATCAGTCATTCCGGTAATCTGAGCGATTCTTAAACTAGGAAGAATATACTCCATAGGCATAACAACCTCTTTGTCCATAGACCAAGATGGAAGGTGTGTGTCCCGTAAGTTTCTTGCATGTGGTCCTGTACGCCCATAATACAACATTAACTTTGAGGTCCCAATCATTCCTTTGGCTATTGCAGATCTTAGTAAGAGCATTTTCTAAAATATTATTAAAGGCCTCCACCGTACCATTAGCCTATGGGTGGTAGGGAGTGCTCTTATGGTGCTGAATCTGGAATTCTTCTGTCAAATCCTCAATGGTGTGGTTCAAGAAATGTGTGCCTTGATCGCTCATCAAAATTACTGGGCATCCAAATCTACTGATGATGTTTTCAAAAAGGAACTGTGCGGCTGTAGCAGCATCACAATTTCTTACTGCTTTGGCTTCTGCCCATCTGGTGAGGTACTCTGTTCCGGTGATAATATATCTCGCACTAGTGCGCTTTCCCGGTGGGTTGATAGGACCCACAAAATCTATAGCCCATTTTTCAAATGCGCGCAGCGTGACCTGCGGTCGCAGCGGCATTTCATCGCGTCGCAAGGGTTTTCCTACCCTCTGGAAGATATCGCAGCATCTTCAAAAGTCCTTGGTGTCTTTATGTAATGTGGGCCACCATAATCCCACGTCCAGGATTTTCTGCGTAGTCAACTTTCCTGTGAAATGACCTCCTGCGGTTCCTGAATGTGCCTCTCTAATAATAGCGTCTTTTTCATGCGGCATCACACATCTGCGCAAAACTTCATCCGGTCCTAACTTGTATAGGTGTCCTACGATCAGGGTGAAGTCTGCTGCTTTAACGACCAACTGCTTCTTTTGCTGCTTAGTGAGTTCAATAGGTGCCAATCCTGTAGTGAGGAACTGAATGATATCATTATAATACTCGTATGTGAGTTGGATAGAGAACAACTGTGCATCCGACAAATTATCCTCTAGGTTACTTGGCTCTTCCCCCGAATCTATCTGCGACAGATGATCAGGTCCGGCATTCAGTCTTCCTGGTTTCACAATGATTTCAAAATCATACTCCTGAAAGAGGAGTAACCATCTGCAGATTCTTCCCCCTAACATTGGCTTATTGACCAGGTACTTCAATGCGAAATGGTCAATAAACATCTTGAACGAGGCACCCAATAGGTAGTGCCTGAACTTCTGTAAAGCGTACACCATAGCTAAACCTTCCCTTTCGGTTGTGGTGTAGTTCTTTTCTGCTGTCGATAGCTTTCTGCTGGAGTATGCGATAGGATGATCGATGTCCCCTTCTCTTGGTTGTGTCAAAATGATCCCTAGTGCGATGCTTGATGCATCCACATGTACATGAAACAGCTTAGTCCAGTCTGGGAATACTAGGATGGGTGCTGTAACCATCTTTTGTTTAAGTATGTCTAGACTCTGCTGACATTCCTCATTCCATAGGAATTTTACATCTTTCTTTAGCAATTTCTCCATTGGTGCTGTAATCTTTGCATAGCCCTTGATAAACTTTCTGTAGTACCCGGTGTAGCCAAGTACCGTCCTCAGCTATTTGACTGAATTGGGTGCTGGAAGGTTTACGATGATGGAAATCTTTGCGGGATCTACCATCAAGCCTTGTCTGCACACAATATGACGCAACAAAATACCAAATGGTGCACAAAATATACATTTTTTCAGGTTTAGAGAAATCTGGTACTGCCTACATTTCTCTAACATCAGTCTCAGATCTCCTATGTGCTGGTTGATTAGTCCAAATACAATCCAATCATCAAAATATACTTCTAGGAATTTATGAATGTATTCTTTAAATACAGCAACTACTACTCTAGAAAATATAGCTGGTGCATTCTTAAGACCAAAGGGAATTACCGTATACTGGAATGAGCCCCATTCTGTTGCAAAAGTGGTCTTGGATCGATCTTCTAGATGTATTCTAATCTGGTGATAGCCTGAAAATCCATCAGTGAAGGAGTAGACCTCCTGTCCTCCCACATTATCGAGCACTTCGTCTGTGAACGGTGTCGGAAATGGATCGTGAACCGATGCATCGTTGAGCTTGCGCAGATCGACACAGATCCTGATGTATCCTTTTGTTTTCTTCTCTTGCACAACCATGGGGCTAACCCATTCGCTTTCTTCTACTGGTTCAATGATGCCTGCTGCAAGCATCTTATCAATCTCATCCTTAACTTTTTCTTTGTAGCGCGGATTCAATCTATATGGGCGCTACTTGACTGGTCTAGCGTCCTCCTTCAATGGTATCCTCATGACTCCCAGGTCTCCAACTATTCCCTTCATCTCTGTGATCTTGGTGGGAAATAGGTCCTGATAGCCATGCAACAAATCTGCGATCTGTCCCATTGTTTCATCATTCCAATAGTCTCCAATAGAGGCAAACTTAGGTTCTGCGTCGGTGCCAATATTGATCTTCTTAATCTTGATGGGTTCGGTGATTGCTGGAATCTCTAACTGTGGTCCCTCAACATCGCGAGTCCCTTCTGACTCCGGAATGTTGGTGTTGCGAGGATCTTCATCTGCCTCCTCTGGTTCTGATGTAAAATTATAACACTCTAACGCCTCTTCTAGCTGGATAGCCCACTCAGGTGGAGCTGGCATTGATATGGTACAGTCTTCAAATATCCTACTCTTTATTACTTGTAAGTCCTGATCAACACTTGGGTACTCAGATTCAAAAGCGAAGGTGAGTAGAAAGCTATCTATCATAAGTGGCCATGTTGTTGTTCCCTTGCGTAGTTCAGTCTTTGTGTACCAGTTCCGTGGAACTGTATCCAAAGTGTGAATGAATCGGTGGACCCATTCATCCTCAGGGACGTCCGCCCAATTCTATTCGCATGTCTGAATGTGTGACCTAGGGTCACTCTCTCCTGTGTACTTCTACGGGACATACTCTTTGCCAGTAGAGAATCTGATCATCATCAATCTTTTAGTATCATCCCATAATGAAACGTTCTCTTTATGCGCATACCACCATCTTGCAGGTGTGGCTTGTACTGCAAGGTCCATAGGTGCGATCCTCTGCTCATGGGGAATCTGTTGTTCAAACTGCTCAAAGAAGTCCTGGATATCTGTTAGACCATGAAATGACGGAATCTCATTGATCTCTGCGCCAATCCATCGCAGTGACTTAGACAAGTACGCGCACCTGCATACCGAAACTTCGTGAAGTCTGTTCTGCCAGTTTTCTAGACCAACATCTGAATCCGATGCGCATGAGCTGTCACATCACCAACTAATGTTCCCATCTTCTGTCGGATTGACATAGTCGCTCTGATTTGTGGTCATCTGATATAGACTCTCCATGTTACGTGCCTCCTCCTCTGCTCGGATAGGTTCAATATATCTAGGACCCTGGAAAGGATCCAACGGCGCTATGACTCGGATCTGCGCATCCTCAAAGGTCATTTGTCTTCTCTTTAGGTTGATAACAGCCATGTTACCAATCGCCCAATCAATACCTAGTAGTGCTGGATACGGTTTACTGTCACCAATGATTTATATAACTTCAAAGTCTGCAAAGCTGCGAACTCCGTCAATGTCAACTGGCACCTGCGGTAACCGAACCAGAGGTGATACTCGCTGCTGGTTAGCTAATCTCAAGTGGATAGGCGATCTGACTAACTTAGGGCTACCCATATGTTCCCATGTCTGCTTATTCAGCACATTGACGTCGGATCCTAGATCTAGGATTACCTCATCCATTTCAAATTCTCCCACCTGCGCTGTAAGTCGCATCTCTCTTCCCGTTCTTGTATGTCCTGTAATATTATGAAGAGCACACTGTGTACTGCTCACGGAAGAAGATGGCTGATACTGATCTATAATGCGCTGAAGTTCTGTGATAGATTTCTCATTTCTTACAAGTTTTAGACAACTCCGCAGGAAGGAATGTACACTTCCTGTCATCTCATCCTCATCGCATCTTCCTGATGTGGTAGCCTGCGGCGTCTGTACAAGGCTATCGCCACAAGGTGTTTGCTGTGGTACGCCCCTAGACGGTGGTACCTACGGTCCTGATTGCGTAGGGTCATCAAAGAAAGCCTGGGATTCATGGAATGTCTGTTATTTCTTCTGCAGGTCGACTGGTGTCGCTTTACTAGGAGCTCTGCGCACCCACTACTAACCTGTGTTCTTTTCTGTCTCCTGCGATGTCCCATTGGTAGAAACACCAATACGAGTCACAATATTGATGCTTGGTTCTGGCTCTTTCTTCTCGGTAGCAATAAGCTGTATGTTCTGGTGTACTTCCGGCTTAGGTTCTCTGATCTTGGCTATCAAGGTAGGACACTCCTCTATAGTATGATCATAAGATTTGCAATAGTTACAAGTGGTAGTGGGGCTCTGACAGTCCCTAGCATAGTGTCCTACAACTCCGCAGTTGTAACAAGTAACTGGGCCATGGCCATGGTCAAAACCCTCTCCTCTACCGAAGCCTTCTCCTCGTGCAAAGCCTCCTACACGGCCAAAGCCTCCTCCATGGCCTCGTCCTCTGAATCCTCCTCCATGGCTACCGTAAGCCGAATCAGGCTGTGGTCCTGCTGCTGGACCCTGTGTCTCTGACTGGACTCTGTACAGGTCTTGCTTAGCTCCAACCATCATATCATAGGCTCTGCAATCATGTTCATCATGGCCTACCGACTTACAGAAGACGCAGTATAAGTTCTTAGGTGTCTGCACGTACTTCTGAAGTAAGGGGCACTGGTGAGGTAGATGTCCTTGTGTTTTGGATATTTCACACCACAGTCCATGGGTCTGTGGTAAGGGGTTAGGAGCCCCTGTTGCTATATATTCTATAAAGACTGGACAATTGTCTTTACTATGGCCTTGTGCTTTACATTTTATACACCATATGTCTTCTGCAACCTCTTTCCCTTTCTTAAGCTCATGTATCTATAATGTGAGATTAGCCAACTGATTTTGTAAAGTTGCCATGCCTGTACTGCTCTCAGCTAGAGGCGAGGCCTCTAGTTTCATCGCCATCTCCAACGCTTCATCCTGCGTCTGGAGTTTCTGCTGCATTAAAGGCAGTCTAATGTGAGGGAGCAGCGCTGCAATAAACCATTCCTTATGCTGCTCCGGTGCGAACTCAAAACTGACTTGGTCGATAAGGGCTTTGAATTTC
>LPNX010398523.1:114975-130829 GCA_001517045.1 Pseudotsuga menziesii
TTTATGTCTTTGAGTTCTGTTAGACACTGAGACTCAGACTTAGGTTTCTTGAACTCTTTAATCATGGCGGTCCTGAACTGGACGAGTGTTCTGGGTGTGGCAGCATACTTCATATACCATGTTAAAGCTCGATCTCTGAGTGTGGTGACCAACTGTACAAGTTTAATGTTATCATTGTGGATTGTTTTAATGGTCCACATGGCTTCGCATAGAAACCAATGCTGCTCTGGGTCCTCTTCTCCTGTACCCTTAAAGGTAGGTAGCTTCATATCATCTCCCATTCTATTTCTCTGCGGTGGGTTTTGACTAGCTGGATTACTACCACCCGACGGTGTAGGTGAAGGCGATGTAGTGGTAGTAGGTACAGTCTGTGAGCTACTGGATGGAGTACCTACAGGATTACTCTGAGTCCTGGTCTGTTTCTGTGGGGTGTAAGGGTGGTAAGGGATACTCCCCTCTGGTTCTTCTGTGGTACTAGGACTCTACTGCCTAATATTGTCTGAACTGTCTTCAAATATTGGAGATCTGAAATCTACTTTATACTTCTTTCCACTTCGTGTTCTTCCAATGTCATCTAAATCACTTTCGAACTCTTGTGACATTACTATTTCTACTTATTCATCTGAAACTAGATCCATTGTTCCTTTTTCATATAATAGCATCTTAATGGACAAGTTTAGAGATCTTAGGTACTTACCACGATATCTTCTGAAGAAGTAACGCTCAGCCTCGCTGAAGCTTTTCGTCTGGTCAACTGCAAACTCTGTGACGAAGCCTCCTAGAACACTCGCAAGCCAGAAGTCTACTGCCCTCGTGAGGGGATTATCAAGGTTCTCCACAGTCTGAATCAGCTTCGGTGTCCAGATAATATCTCTTTTCTTTTTGAATATGCTTGTATCCGTTAACTTTGCTAACCAGTCATAAATCTCGTTTCCAAAGGTTGCAAAAAATATCGCGTGTATATCTGAAGAGATATGCTTTTGTAATCAGGTCTCTGTGCTCAGTTTAGGACTCCTGTTCTCTCGTTCGGAAAACTGTTTCAGGTTAGACCCAACCCACTCGTTGAGTTCGTCTCTAGTAGGGCGCCACCAGAACATCAGTGCTCAGTTTGTTCAAAACCAGAAACGGAACCATTTGTTGGCTATCATGGGCAGACCCGGGTTTACTATCATTAACCAACAACTCCCCTAGCTCACCGGCCCTTTCGGCAATAGACCACAAGCGGCCTGAAGTCTCACTCGAGGTGATTCTAATGGGTTGGCCAAGACTCAAGTGTCTTGGACCAGGTTCTGCGCACCCTACTTACTACTCACGGCCCTTGCAGCCACAAGGTCTCTATCTCTGCGCGTCGTGCGATATCTTCCCTCGTCACGCGACTTTCACTTCGCTACAATATCTCCAATCTTACCGCATCGCCGCGCACCATGCAACACGCAGCTCCTACCCAACGCTAAGTCCTCAACCTATGGTATCGTGCACCGCAGCTCCTCTGCCGGTGCGGTATCGCCTTCTTGCGATATCCTACCCCCGTGGCTCAGTGCCCTTAGCGTTGCTCGTGTCGACGTGCGGGACTCAACATACAAGACTGTTTATACTGTGACTAAATGACTGTTCGAGACAAGCATAAGAAAACCCGCATACAATGCATCAAAAGACTTCACTTATATTTATCCTCCCTTATCGCTGTGAATTGAATAATGCATACATTCATTTATTGTAACAAAGTCCATGTGCAAAATAATAAGTAACAGTAAACAAATACAATCACATGCATTCATCACATAACACGCAGGTTTTACGTGGTTCACCGCCAGGATGGGAGCTACGTCCACAGAACTGTGTTTCTATTATAACTCAAGGGAAGGTAAACACAGTTCTACTGCACCGCCTATGCAGCTTGAGATCTCTCTCTCAGACCTCTTATCTACCTCTATCTCTATATCGTCTCTCTTACAATATACTCTTCCCCTCTGTCAATCCCTACAGATTGTTACATACAAGCTCAATGAGCCAGCTACTGGTCACAGAAAGATACTACAGCTGAAACAGAACCAGCGATGGACTTCTACAATACAACTATCTAAAAATGTCTACTTTGCTAACAGTCTATTGTCTATCTGATGGGTCTAGATCTTTACAAAACGGCCTGCCTTGCAGACTATTGAACCAACCAACCGACTAACTAACTGACTAACTAACTGACCAACTAACTGACCAACCCTTTACAATACAAAATACAAGCTTTTATAGGCGGCCCGAAGGTCTCACCATTACAACACTGTGGGCCTGTCGCAACAGTAAACCCATACCCTAATTAGTGACAGTCGGCGTATATGTACTTGAGGTAGCCGCTTTCCGTCACACTGCAGCTCTCTGCAGTCTTCCATGCTTCCCAGCACTGATCATGGGTACTATGCACTGCTTCCTGCTCCTGTCCTTCGTCTTCAATACCTTGGCCTCGTTGCTCCTTTTCCTTTATGAGGGTAGCTGAGCCCTCCTGTCTTCCGCCGCTGCCTTCAATGCAGTGGGTGAGATTTCTCATCTCGGATGCTCAGGTACCATCACCTTTCTTGACTTCTCTATCTTAAAATTCATGGTTTTCGGCTCTGCTCTGCAGCTAGAAACTTCATACGGCGTCGTAGCTCCTCTTCTTCTATTTCCGCTAAAACTGTCTGTCCGCCAAAAATAGCAGCTTCTTCTGTAGCTGCGGGACCCTACTCCAACACTAAGTCATATTTTTTCTTCATCCGTGCAGCTATTGCCCCATCTTGATCCTTTTTGAGAAGTGGCGTTGGGTCCTTCTCGGCAGATGGTAGGTCTGTGATGGTTGCAATAAGTTGAATATCTACAGGTATATGTTTTCCTCACCACACAACCCGTCCATGAAAAAATATTAGTAACTTCTTAACACAAGTGTCTATTGGTCTACTTCGGTAAAAATGTGGCATATATAGAAGTGATAATATGCCACACTATTCCAATCCCTTAGTCCATTCGTGTGTAACAAATCGTTTAGGCGCCTTGAGTGTGTCTTGCAAGTATCCATGTAGTTTTAGTGGTCCAAGTTTGTTTGATTTTTCATATCATGATCCGCGTAATATAACTTTCTCACATTCGAAATATTATCCTTGAGCACCTTCACTCCTTTGGGTACCATTGGCATTATTAGTGGGGCCCTTGCCCTATTTGGAATTGTAACCCTTGGTGCATCCCTGCGTCTTGGTGGGACATAAGGTGGCAACAAATTCCTTGTCTCGGAAGTTTCCTCTACTAGCGAGGTTGGCGCTGGAGGTATTGATTCCTTTCCCTTTCTCTTTTTGTTACTAGTGCATTTTACCCATTTGGTTCATGACGAACCTGGTCGGTCTCTTCCAGATGGATTACTCAGGTGTTCGACTCTACTCCTAGAATGGGTTGTTCAGCTGTTGGTGTCATCTGTTGAGTAGCTGGTGGCCCTTCTGTCGGTGGTGGGATATAACTAGTGGTGTCTTCCTTAACTAAGGTGGGTAATACAGGCTCAGACTCAACTTTTCTTGTGCTAGAAATGGAAATGACCATACTATGATCACACTAGTTTGGCTCTCAAGGTTGTAGACAATTAGTACTGCCTCTCTTTTTCATATAGGATGAAAAGAGCCTTGGTGGCGAAGTCTGATAATATACTATAATTTTCTCTAGCCATTCTTTGCATGCGTGAACAATTAATGAGAAAGGAATCTGTCCTTTCAGGCACAAGGGCGTACTGCCAACTCATTATCAAAGATTTTGTGTTATGCCTCTAATTTATTTTTCGCTTGAATTAGTTGGTGTTTTAATAAAGCTAGACATGACCAAAAAATTCTCCATTGTAGTCTCTTGAATGTGCGAATTTAATACTATGCAACCTGTCCTGTCCTATATATATACTTTTTTTTTAATTCTTGGACTAATGGAAATTCATGGATGTGACCGAGATTTCTTCAAATATATTTTCCTTCATTATTTGTAGTGCAACATCAACTGTCGAATGTTCACTTGTGAACTCCAGTATCTGGGTAAGTATTGTAACTAAACTTTCCCATTCGACAGTTCCTCTTCGTATTTCCACTAAGGTGTACCAATTTCTTGGTACCATTTCCAATGTGTGGATGAATTGATGAACCCAATCCTATCAAGGATATTCCTACCATTTACTGCGATAATGCTCAATATGCTCGACATGATTTTTCATTCCTGTATACTTCTTATCAACATAACTAATTTGTTCTCCAAATCTGATCTCCATTAATCTTCTACACCGTGGCCATTCAGAGATAGATTGTTTATGTGTACCCCACCATCTAGCAGGTGTAGCTTTCAGCACAAAGTCCAAATCGAACAATCGATGCGATTTTTTCACCTTTACTTCAAACTCCACTAGAAAATACGTAAGGTTGGGTAACCCTTCATATGTAGGTAGCTCGCTTTCTTCAGATCCTACCCTTCGGATATATCTTGTGATTCTTGCACATATTCTCATGGAGACTTTATGTAACCTATTTTTCCAATTTTCTAGAGCATCATCTGAATCAGACGTGCAAGAAATTACACTTTGCCAACTTAGTTTCCCATCAGTTGTTGGATTTATATAGTCTTCTCTTGAAGACATGATATTATATAAATGATCTAGATAATTGCCTTGTCCTTCACTGTTTATGGGCTCAACATATATTTCCCCTTCAAGCAGATCAATTGGTGCAACCACCCTTATTTCAAAATATTCAAATGATAAGATCGTTTTCTTGAAATTTATAATGGTTTGTTTATTTATTTCCCAATCAATTCCCATAAGTGTAGGGTATGGATTTGTGTCATCGACAATGTTGATTACTTCAAAATAGAAATATGTTATTAAGCCTTCTACTTCTACAAGAACTTGAGTTAATATACTAATTAGTAGAACCTTTGACTGGTTTGCAAGCCTTAGTTGATGGGAGACCAGTCCAGTTGCAGCTTATTCATGCTCTTCCATGTTTGTCTTGTTAAAATATTAGCATCCGAGCCTAAATATAGTATGATATAATCCATATCATAGTCTCCTATATACATAGTCATTCACAATTCTCACCCTATTTTTAATCTCTTCCTGATGTGGTTGACTCTTTTCTCAGGTTACATCTCATCTGGCGTTTCTTTTATCAGAGTTGTCAGTTCCACGGAAACATATTTATCATTTGTTAGTGCTAAACAAATTTTGAAAATTTCTTTAAGCTTACTTACCTTCTTCATTGGTTGCTTCCTGATTAGCTAGTGTTCAAAGCGTTTGGGCATGGTCTTTATTTGTCCATATGTAGACAGTTGATTAGAATTAACGAATTTTGGTCGCACATTCAAGAATACTTATTTCTCCTTCTGGATATCTAGCGGTGCTTTCTTTTGTGCCACAGGTCTCGCATTAGGTTGTCCATGTTGTGTATTATGGTTTGTGCCTGCCACAACACCTCCTCTTGTAACTACATCAATGTGAGGTTCTCTTGGTTCGAAAGAGATCATCTGAATGTTCTGATTTGGGGTTTGGATTCTGATTTTGTACCGGGTTGGGATTGATTATAGTTCTAGTTTTCCATTTTGAAATTAGTTGTAGAAATTGTTCGACAGTGTGATCAAATTCTGTACAATATGTACAAGTTTTTGCAGGACTTTGACAATGTTGGGAAAAATTTCCTAGATGCCCACAGGTATAACATATGACTTGGCCTCTTCCACGACCAAATCCTCCTCCTCCTTGTTGTTGTCCTTGGCCTCAAAAATTTCACCCCCCCTTTGATGAGGGTATTGTTGTTGTTGTGGATACTGATTGTGTTGGTATTGTGGTTGAGGATACTGTGGTTGTTAATATTGTGGTGGTGGGTATTGATTAGGATGATACTAAGGCTGTGCTCATTCAAATTGCATTTTCTCATCATTTTTCATAAAGTAGGTGTCCACCGTCTTTTCTTGCTGTAGTTGAAGTGGTCTACAATATTTTTCATCATGGTCTACTGATTTTCAGAATTTACAGTACAGAATAGATGGCGCACTTACAATAGTCTGTAAATACAAACATTCTTCAGACTTGTGTCCCCTAGTCTGACATATTATACACCAAGTCATCCCTTGGGTGTTCATCACGTTCGGTGCTCTTGCTGTGACGTAATTCATGAGCGCGGGGAAATTATCTTTATGGTTCCCTTCTGTTCAGAATCTTGTACACCATAGTTCTTCTTGAACTTCCTTGCCTCTCTTAATGTCTTGGAGCTGCACCGTAAGTTTATCTAGCTACGACTAAATTTGCACCATCCCCATTCCCTTGTCTCCAATCGTTGAGGATTCTAACTTCGTTGATATCTCTAGAGCTTCTATTTGCAACACAATATTTTATTGCATCAATAGGGTTTAGATGTGTGGCAATAAGGTGGTGATGAACCATTCCTTATGTTGTATGTCTCACATTTAGAAGATTAGTTTGGGCATTAATGTTTTAAATCTCTAGTTAAAGTCCCATACATATTCTATCGGTAGCTGCTTAATTTATTTGATCTCAACAATGCATTGAGATTCATACTTTGGCTTCCTGAACTCATCTATCACGCCCATTCGGATTTTTTTGAGTGTTTTCTAGACAACTCCTACTGGCACTATAGAAAATTTCATGTACCAGTCAAGTGCATGACCTCGCAGAGTTGTGATCATATGTGATTTCTTGATATTCTCATCTTGGACTTGTCGCACATTCCACAATGCTTCACATAGGAAGCAATGTTGTTCTAGGTATTCCAACCCATTTCCATTGAATATTGGTAACTTAATGTCATCTCCAGCCATTGTATTATTCTTGGTATAGTCAGAACACCATTTTGGATATCCAGACTCCCTTATCCCTTATTTACAGTGTTAGTACTAATAGTATTTACAAATGCACTTGGAGATAAGTCTCTATACCTTACCTTTGGTGATGCGCATAGTGCTGTAGGTGAGTTGTAACCATGTTCTTGATTTGGTGCCTCAGTCAAATCTTCTGACTCTTTGTTTGCTTCATAGATCAACTGATATTCTTCTTCTTCATCACAAGACCCTTCGTCGAAGTACGAAGCAAGATCGTAGCCTCCTTCTCCTATGTTCATGCTGCAACTTCCTCTTCCTAACAGGTTCTTTCTTTGCTTTCTAAATCTAAATATTCTTCCGCTTCTTAAACAACCAGATTCCAGTTCATTTCCTCTATCTCATGGGAACATCTCAAGTTAGATTGCATTGTACCCACTCTTTTTATACACAATTTTATCACATTCGTAGAATTCCTTTTTCCCAGATAAGCATTTTTAGCCATGTCTTTAAAGATGATAGATATATACCGCATGGTCCTTGAAGTGCAAACTTAAGTTCCCTTGTAAGCTATGCGAGGGAGATCATCTTACTCACCAGTGCCCTACTATCACAGAGGTACGAAGAGTGTGGTCCGAGACTCAAGAATATGTTGTTCATGAACAACCTGATGTTTCTCAACAACCCACTCAACCTTTGGTTGATCAAGTGGCCGAACCAATATCAATTTTGGTCAATCCCACTCTTCTTTCAGAGAGTGATCCTGATGTGATTGAACCAATGCCATATTTGGTCAATCCCACTCTTCCTTCGGAGAGTGACTTTCACAAAGTGGTTGAATCAATTCCATGGTCAATCAATCCCACTCTTCCTTTGGAGAGTGAAGTGTCTTCTAGTCACATTTTCTTCACTTCTATATTAGAACTTACTAAACAAGGAGGCATTGAACTAGCTTCTGATGAACCCCCACCAAGCTCTCGGATTGCTTCCTTTGATTGGGATAACCTAGTTGAGTCGCGCCTTCCTTATAATGCACCTTTCTAGATAAAGGTCAAAGTTCGACAATAAACGATTTCTCATTGTATTGTTGATGAAGGAGCCTCAGTTAGTATCTTGTCTGCTCATGCTTGGTGTTGGGCTTTGATCCACTAATGTAGATTGAACCTTAATTTTAAGTCAATTCGGGGTTTGTAGACTTAGAGGCATATCCAAGTATAAGGACTCAAAGCTAGACCTAACTGAAAATCTAGTTTATCTATGAAATAAACCTATTGAAAGAATAGAATACTGTGATTTGAAAACACAAAAACTCCCTTACAGGAGCAGCTTCATTTTCTCTTTCAGTTACACAACATTTTATATGTAAAATCTATGAGATAAAAAAATAAAAATAAATCTAACTCTAAACTATGGATTACAAAACTCTGCCTATTATCTCAACGTTGAATAAACAATCAAACATCAATTTCCCTTACAGGAAAGCATTCACAATGTGTAACTGTTAATACTCCATCATTAAATAGGAAAGAAATGTACAACAATGTGAGATAATCGTCTGAACCATTCCTTCAATATGTAACTAATGAAATAATCATAGCTTATAAAACTGATTTAAAACAATATAACTCGTTCTGCATTAAGGAAATCGAATTCTACAAGAATTAAAAACATACCACTGGCAACAATCCAAATCGTTTATGGTAACAATCCAAATCATTTACTGGCAATTGAAATGTGTGCAGACTTGACAAAGGGGGAATCACAGAGCTTAAACTTCAATTATATTCACCATGATAAAATCGATCATACACAGTAATCAACAACGCTATGCGTTTTCTGTCTAAAAAATCGTGATGTTTTTCTCCTCTGTCTTATGAAATACTTATACAAACTTAAAAAAAAACTAGAAATGCTATTAATCTGGAAGCTAATTATGAAATACAATCCTCAAGATCCTTTATCAGATCCATGAAAATAGATAAAATCAGAACTACCCTGCTTTTGTGCTGAGTGGTAACACAGGTGGTCATCTTTGACCGTCATTGACTCGACACCTGTGAGAGCCACATCATCTATTCGTTGGAATTTTAACCATCCTTGGACATTGAGGATCTTTTCTCCATCTTTCAGTTCACGCCTAGCTGGCCTGCAAGTATCCAAATTTGGAGACATTACGGGAAGTTAGCACATCCTGTAATCCTGAATAAAGACCTTAGTTTTAAATGCCTTAAAAATCTCAAAATTCAATTTGTTAAAAACCAATGACATTTATACCTTTAACCAAAGTTTGTGGGTGAAATTAAGGCTTTATAAATCGGTATGAGGGTTTTATAGAGGAAATTGGAAGACATTTAGATGACAAAAAGAGATCAAATTGGTGCCCAACATCTCCCCCAAGAGGAAGCTGTTGCATGTCCTCATGCCCAAAAATATTTGACCCTGTTTATATCAAAACCAAAATTTTGCTGCTGACCATCTTGCTTTTAATCTCCTGTCTGAGATGATGCATCTGTTGAAGCTTGAGATGCATAAAGGACTTTCAGTCTCTCATACTTGGTTTTATAAATCTTCTTTTGCTTATACCATCTGTATGCATGCTTGGAGATTCGTGTTCTTTGAACTTTAAGATTCCAATTTGTTTCTTTTAACTTCTCATTCCTCTGTTCTAATTCCTTTATTTCAAGTTTCAACCTCCTAATCTTTTCACTGTTTTTGGAAGTTTTCTTATTTTTCTTCTTCATTGGAATCTGCACAGAATTGGTGTCCATCCCCAATTCTTCATTCTCTTGTACCGAATCTTCTTTCTTTTCTCTTTCCATAGTTTGTTGCTCTAAGAAAGGAGAAGCTGAGTCTTTTATTATTTCTTGTCTTGATTGATTTTTCTTTTCTTTCTCTTGCTGATCCAAGAAGATATTGATTCTTTTTGTCTGTCTTATCACTTCATCAGTTTCTTGGATACCCTGCCCTATTTCACCTGCTAGATTTTCTTCTTGACTTCCCAAGGTTTGTATGTATTCATATTGTTTCTGCTGGCTTTCATCATCTCTTTCTAATGCTGACTTACTTCGAGCTTGCTGATACTTCCTTGGCTTCCTCTTATAAGTAGTGAAAATCTGCTCTTGCTTCTAGAACTGTTTTTCTTCTCTCATCACACTCCTAGTTCGTATCCTTCTCTGAGGCTGTTTTGAACTTGCTGCCTCAGAGTTGTCTTCATCATCTGTAATCAGCAACACCTCTTTTTTCTTCTTTTTCCCCTTTGGCAGATTTGAGCTTGTTGCTTCAGGGTATCTTATCATCAACAATTTATGTCCTTCTAAACCTTCTTCAAGCAATTCTTCCCGTTCTTCAAACTGATTGTGAATTAAAAATTCTGACCATGTCAAATTTTGCTTCTATAACTCATGCTTGATGATGATTTTGATAAGTCCACTATGAAAAAGGCTTGTCATTTTATCTTTTGCACGCCTTTGGAAAGCCTTAGCCATCTTAGATAGACTCTGTAATAGGAAATGGGGCATATTAATCTCACAATAACCTTTTAAATGCTGCAACAGCTTGATATGGTAAAGATACACAATACTGAATCGGCCTTCACAGGTAATGAATTTTTGGATAACATAGACTATTTCATCCCAGGGATGAACCAACCAGCTCCTTGGTATTCCTTTCTTCCAGTTCACTGATCCTGTCCTTGATCTACACAGAAAGGGTATCCATTCCTTCTCCTTGAATTGCTTAGTTTTGAAAAATATTTCTCCTTGCTGTGGTAGGCCAATAATTTGTGCTAAGATGTCTTCAGACAGTATAAAGTTCAAGTTTCCCACTGTAGCCCTTTCTCCATCAAATGATTCAGCAAAATATAGACTAACGTTATCATTGTGCCCATCAAACTTTTCAAAAAAAGTTACCCACTGTTTCTTTTCAAAAATATCCATGCAATTCTCATGAATATCAGCGGGGTTGAATTTCTCTGGTTCTAGTCTAGATGACATTTTGAACTTTGATAGGAAAAGAAATATGCACAGGAAACTTCAACCTTACAATTCTTAACTGTGTAAATGTCTTCTTATCCTCAAAATGACACTATGAAATTGGAATTGCTGTTGGTCTATTAGTTTTTTTGGCAAA
Organism: Pseudotsuga menziesii; assembly: GCA_001517045.1. Lineage (NCBI taxonomy): Eukaryota > Viridiplantae > Streptophyta > Pinopsida > Pinales > Pinaceae > Pseudotsuga > Pseudotsuga menziesii. The sequence continues at coordinate 125,923 of LPNX010398523.1, forward strand.
AAGGTTTAAGATTTACCTCCCCTCTGGTATAATTGCCTTCGATTCTTCCTGCGCAAATGCTTCCTCAGCAAATCAGTGCCTGCGTTCTTCCTGTAACTCACACCTTCCTTTAATTGTAAACCATTACCCATAGCAATCGGGCTTTTGCAGAGAAAAGAGTTGGATTTGGTCCAAAGAAAAATGACCAAATCGTAATCCCCAATTTCACCAGTTCATGCAATTTTCAGGCACATTTGTATATTGTCGTGGGGCATATAACCACGTTTCTTCTCATCATTACATGAACATGCCACTTTTCATTCAATTATTTGCTCAGGAAAGAAATTAAAGGTAAGGTTTTTAGAACCAACTTATCTCCATATAATATACTTTAGTTTCTTTGCATGTCCCAATGTCTGATTACAAATTGTAATGAAGGGATTTCTTCACCTTTTGCAAATACACACGGCCATCTATATTCTATATGTTTACTTAATGCATGATGCACTAATGTATATAAATAGAAAAACATTTGAAATTCCATTTTCTAGTTTATTATTTTATTTCTCTTAAAACATTTCACTTTCTGCTGAGAAGGAGACCCTGTCTGTCTTTTTGCTAAGAAGGAGACCCTGCCTGTAGAATGCAGTATATGTTTTGGCCATTAAATATTTGCTTCTGAGTTTGATTTTGACCACCATTTTGACCCCTAGGGTAGGATAATGAAAAGTAAATGGAATGCTGGCAGAGATTGTGAGGATGATGGAATAGGCAGTCAAGCTTACGAGGATAGGTAAATATGTCATTACTTAGAAACAGAGAATCATGCAACTTTTAAAGCACAAAAACTAAAATTCTTACAGACTTTGCTTGATATCCCTTTGTGATGAGCTTGCTGCATGATGTAATTGGTTTACATTTATTTCTGATTCATTTCTATCCTTCTGATGTCTTCTTTTAAAAATGTCTACCATCTCAGATTCCTTCTGCTTTGCTGGAAGTCAAGTCCTTCTGTAGATTTCTTTTTCTTTACTGGAAGTCAGGTCCCTCTGTATTGCTAGAAATCAAGTCCCTCTGCATATGAAAAAGACTTGGAGGGTTCCAAGAATGCTTATCCCCCTCACAGGCCTATTTATTGACTTGTCCTCAAGTCAAACAAGAACTTCATTATTGGAAATAAAACTATGTAAAAGACATGAAAGTTGAAAAAAATATTTTTATGAATTTTCAATGGCCAAGTGAACTTGGTTTTCCATGGAAAATTCAAGTTTATGTTGTGCCAGTGACCTGGTTTTCACAACTAAACTTCCTTTTTTCTTGTTTGTATTTTTTTATGATATATTTTGTTTTTTTCTGTTTGTATTTATTTTATTTTATTTTTTTAATTTTTTTATTTTTTTATTTTCTATATCAGATCAGCTAAGAAGTAAGTGAAGGAGAAACACCAATGTGTCTATCTAGCACTTCCATTTCCTGTTGCTGTGAAATCTGTTGTATGAAATCTTCCTTATTAATAGGCTTGGTATACAGTTTGAGGCGATGGCCATTGACCACAAATGTACGTGCTTCATCATCAATTGTTTGAAGTTTGACTGAGCCATTGTCATATACCTCTACAATCTCATATGGACCAAGCCAATGAGTTGTGAATTTGGCTTTGAAGTCTTTGAACTTTGAGTCAAACAATAGTGCCCAGTCACCGATGTGAAATTGTTTCTTTTTGATAAACTTGTCATGCCATTGGGCTCTCTGTTGTTGGATCAAAATATTGTGTTCTATGGTAGCCTGTATCATCTCATCTAGCTGATTCAATTGAAGTATTCTTTCTTGCCGTGCCTCAGAAAGATCCATACCCAAATCTGCTGCTAATTTGAAGGTATGAATTTGAAACTCTATAGGTAGGAGGACTTGCTTACCGTAAACAAGCTGATAAGGAGAAAAACCAGTACTGTTTTTCCAAGTGATTCGATATGCCCATAAAGCTTCAGTAAGCTTAGCTGACCAATCCTTCCTATGCATATGGACAGTTTTGGTGATGATTCCTTCTAAAGTCTTGTTTGTAGATTCCACTTGGCCATTTGCTTGTGAATGGTAAGGGGTAGATTTTCTGTGCTTAATCTTGTACTTTTTTGCTATCTCCTGCACTAGTTTGGAAGTAAACTGGGCACCCTGATCAGTTACAATATCTCTAGGAACCCAAAATCTGACAAATATCTCCTCAAAAAGAAATTTTACCACGGTCTGTTCAGTGGCTCTTGGTAATGGTTTGGCTTCTACCCACTTAGTAACGTAGTCTGTACATACCAAAATGTACTTTTTCCCTTGTGATGGTGGATGAATTGGACCAATGAAGTCAAGAGCCCACTTTTCAAATGGTTCTATGAGGATTTGTGGTTGGAGTGGCATTTCATCAGACTGGACTGGCCGTCCCATCCATTGACAAGTATAACAGCTTCTAACATACTTCTTAGCATCTTTGAAAAGAGAAGGCCAGTAATACCCCAAATTGAGTATCTTGTATGATGTTCTTTTATCTGCAAAATGGCCACCACACGGTTCATCATGACATGCCTTCAAAATATCTAAAACTTCATCTTGTCGTACACATCTCCTTATAATTATATCATATCCTGTGTAAAAGAGATCACCATTATCCCATATATGCCTAGCACTTTGTTTAATAATCTTTTTCTTTTCTTTAGATGACATAGATGGTGGTAGTTGTCCTGATGATAAATAGTTAGCAATTTCAGCATACCAAGGAGTGATAACAGAAATTGCAAATAAGTGTTCATCAGGAAAACTATCTGAAACAGGAACAACCTCACCAGTATTGTGTAAGCGATACATGAAATCTGCCACTTGATTTTCTCGTCCAGGTCGATCTAAAACAGTGATATTGAATTCCTGCATTAATAGTAACCATCTGGTTATCCGACCATTAATCATAGACTTATTCATTAGATATTGTAAGGCTTAATGATCTGTGTGGACAGAAATTTCGTAGCCAGTAATGTAATGATGGAATTTGTTTACAGCATGAACTACCGCCAACATCTCCTTTTCAGTGACTGTATAATTTAACTCTGCAGGTGTCAGATTTTTACTGATAAAATAGATAGCATAAGTCAAAGTATGTTCTTTTTGTCCCAATGAGGCCCCTATTGCAGTAGCAGAGGCATTGGTAGAAATATGGAAAGGCAATGTCCAATTTGGTACCCTTAAAATGGGAGCAGTGGAGAGCTTCTCTTTAAGTGTCTGAAATGCAGATTGACAGTTAGTATCCCATTGAAATTGTACATCCTTTGAAAGCAATTTAAACAATGGCAGAGCTATCTTACTAAAATTTGCAATAAATCGACGATAATAGCCTGCATACCCTAAAAATCTTCTTACATCTGTTTGAGTTGTTGGTTCAGATAAATTTTCAATGATTTGAATTTTAACAGGATCTACTTTTATTCCAGATGAATAAATGTGATGTCCTAAAACTATCCCTTCAGTCATCATCATAAAACAATTTTTGTTACTAAGGGAAAGATTTGAGTCAACACACCTTTTTAAAATTTTCTCTAGGTTTGCTAAGGAATCCTCAAAGGTACTTCCATACACAGAAAAATCGTCCATGTAGATTTCAACACATTCATGAATTAGATCTGCAAAAATGGCCAAGACTGGTCTCTGAAAGGTAGCTGGGGCATTACATAAGCCAAAAGGTAAAACCTTGTGGGCATATGTGCCCCAGGGACATGTAAAGGTGGTTTTGTCCTGGTCTTCTTTTGCAATACTAATCTGATTATACCCACTGAAACCATCTAGAAATGAAAAATATTCTTTTCCAGCTAAGGTATCCAACACTTGATCAATAAAAGGCAATGGAAAATAGTCTTTTAATGTTGCCTTATTTAACTCCCTGTAATCTACACATATGCGCCATTTACCATTTTTTTTAGGAACAACAACCAAGGGAGAAACCCATTGGCTATCAGAGATGGGGTAAATAAATCCTACTTTTAACAACTTCTGCAACTCTTCCTTAACTATTTCTTTGAGTATGGGGTTCATTCTACGTTGCGGTTGTCTAAGAGGTCTGATTTTGTCATCTGTGTAAATGTGGTGAGTGCATGTTTCATGATGAATACCTAGCATATCAGTGTACTCCCAAGCAAATGCATGGGAATGTTTATTCAGCAAAGTAATCAATTGTTCTTCCTGTGATGTAGTAAGATGTGCACTTATATTCAAATGTTTTCCTGGACTGATTTCAATTGTTTTACTTTGAATATCTGTGATTGAATGAACATTAAAAATATCATGAAGTGCCAATGCTAGAGAATGTACTGTGCAATTTTCCTGAAAATTATATCCTAAAACTTGATCTGCTATAGCATACTACATGTCTCTTAATTCTTCAGAAATATCAGGTTCAACAATGAAATAATCCAGCAAATCTTCATTGTTTTCTTCTTGAAAATCAAAGAACTGATTGATACTCAGGACAGGCTGAATCACTTCTTCTTCCTGTTCCTTAGTCTCATTAATCCATGATAGCTGATCTAATGTAGAAGGTCTTTGGGTAGAAGGATAAAGTGAAATTTGTTTTCTCTCTGTCCCATGTGAAATAAGCATACTTCCTGATATACAGCCTATGAAAGCATCTGCTGTTGCTAACCAGGGTCTGCCAAGAGTCAATGGGTGCCCTCCTAGATTGGAATTTGGTTGTAGCACTATAAAATCAACAGGATACTCCAAGGAGTCTAAAGAAACAATGATATCTTCTAATACCCCTTCAGGTGTAATTTTAGACCTGTCAGCTAGTTCCAAAACTATTGTGGTTGGTCTAAGATTTGTCAAGTGAAGGTATTCCATTGTCTCTAGTGTCATGACATTAATGGCAGCACCTAGATCAATCAGTGTTTTTGGAATTG